>JAEIFP010001172.1:0-555116 GCA_018903935.1 Drosophila insularis | reverse complement strand
TGTACAAAGAACGGTGTTATTTTCATCGTTTTCCAGACTTAGTTTGTTTGTGATAATATAGGATTTGTCTTCTAACTCTGTTACAAATTTCAAAGGTTTCCTGTATAGTTGGTGTTGTAGAGGCGTCGAAGAAGTTCCTCACAAGGGGTCTGCTCCATCATAGTTTGCCATCTGACTTAACGAAAACAGTGCTTGTTTGAGGTGGGCTTACCGAAGCCCAGTGGTGTTTTGTTTTGTTGATTTTCTGGGTTTTTTGGTGTTTTGTATTTTGTTCGCACACAAATTGGCGATTTTGTTTAACAATTGGAGTTTATGAATATAACAGTGAGCTGATGATATTTTCGCGCACAGTTGGCGTATATATTTTCCCCTGTAGTAGGCTTTTGAGCACTCCCCGTAAGTTCTTAATGTCGGATCGGAATTTTATAGTGATAATACACAAATTCTATGTAACACACGGGTAATAATTCTATGTGTCAAACGGATAGAATAACAAGTTCACTTTTACCGATCCTGCCAATATTGTTTGTTGTTTGGGGGAAAAAAATGGATGCAAAAATATATAGAAGGATATATATCAGTGGTCGGCACGGCCCATTCGCCGGACTAGGGCCTAGCTCTGCCGCAGCGCTGCCGCTTCACATACACTGTAAACGCTCGTGGTCGGCAATGTCACTTCGGCAAAAATTTTGATTGATGCTTGTCAGGAAAAACAATGATTGCCAAAACAATAACTGGAATACACCGAAAAAAAAAAATGTTTAGTACCCATTGGGAAAATTTATTTTTTATTATTGAAAATATGGAGGGCGATGCGCAATGCGTTATGTGTCAACAAATTTTTCCTATCATTATTATGCATTATTTAATAATATTTTCTTACCTATATTATGTAAGGATAATTATTTTTTTATTTTTTGACAAAAATAAAAAATATTTCTATTTGCTATACTGTTTTTTCAGTGTAAAGCAAGAAAACGTTTCGTACTTCGTGTTTGTTGTCACACACAGAAATGCAAAGTCTCATTTTTGATTGTATGCGTGCCTACCCCTGATATATACATATGTATAGCTGGGGAAGAAAATGGATGCCAAATATGTATATATGTATCTTTATTTATAATTATGGACGGACATATATAAATAGCTGGAAAAAGAATGGATGCCAAAATATATATGTATATTTATTTGTAAGCGTATTTATTTGGCGCACTCGAGCCAGATATCACGACTCGACTCACATGCCACCACTAGTCCGAAATAGCTGCCGGCCAATGTAAAACATATATGTTTTGATTAATTGTTTTATAATTTTATGTGCGAAAAACAAGAAAATCCGTTTTCCACCTCCCCGAGTTCTTTGTGCGAAAGGAGAAGCAACAAACAAATGTGTGAGAAAAAAAATCGAGAAACGAACAAAACGATCAGTGCTTATACATACATAGACAAGAGGTATGCGTATGTGCACATGTATGTACACATGTATGCCCGCGGATGGTAAAAAAAGTGTAAGTAATTTGTCACTTAGCGAACCCGTTCGGGCTAAATGGAATTCAATTAACTCTTTGGGGGTTTTTTTTTTTAATAAATTTACGGCACCGAAATTGATTATGTATATGTACATAAGTACGTACATCAACAGGTGACGATGTAAGTATGTATGTGCATAAGTATATGGATACGCGCGTAAATGGAAATTTTGACACACAAGAATCTACGTATCGCGGTGAACACTTTAATTTTGAATTAATTTAATTTTTTTTTTTTTTTTATATAACACTTTAATATTTTTTGGAAAATATATGTATGTACATGTGGGTGTAAGAAATTTTACATATGTATGGATCATATATGTACATATGTATGTGGATGAAAAAAAACAGTGGAGTTGGAAAATTGCAAAAAGTGAGTTTAAATGGAATGGGAAAACGCAGGACAACCACAAAAAGGATCGGGAAATACCATGTAAGCCTTGGGACAGGTATACCTACATACAAGTGTTTAAAAGTGTGGAGGTCGTTATGGAAGAGCGGGAAACCTCACACTTTTATCATTGAAAAATTAGCAATGCAGTCACTATGTGCAAAACTTACAGGGACTTTACGATCTTGGTAATACAAAACTTAAATGACTGCACATTTTTTAATCTTAATTCTAAGTATGAGATCAGTATCACATCATGAATGAATACATGTTGTGTTCAGTTGTTTTAGCCAAGAGGCCAAGACTAGAGTGAGTGAAATGAGATTGTGCAATTATTAGTTATAAGAAATTTTTAAAATAACCTAAAGTTACTTGCAGAATTAAAAAGCTTACGCTGACCTAACTTGAGGATTAAATGGGTTAAATTTATTTCAAAGGCACTGGCGGAGCTAGATTAACTGGTTGAACGACCAACAAATCTTTTTAATTTCTATGTGAAATCTTTTTAATTTCTACTTGAAATTAAATTTACTCTTTCGTAAAGAATTTTGAGCAAATTCTTTAATTCCTTCGGTGTAGTAGAGCTACGGAGACCTAAAGAGGAGGGACTTACACAAATCCCAAGGAAAGAACAAATTTAAATTTTATCACGCGTAAAATTACGTATAGACATGTCAACGACTGGAAACTGTGGTCTGTACCAGGAAACGGCCAACCAGGAAATGCTCCAGGTGTGCATCTCAATTCCACTCAATGCCACCTCGAGTTCCTGGATGTGCGAGACATGTCGCCACGACCCTGATGAAGGCGAACATAACCTCGAAACTGAATCACATTTCAAGGTTAACCACCCAAGTAACAAAGATCAGCACGTGGAAGATTAAGCAATGCCGGAAGATCACCAAATACTTTTGCAACAATTAGAGGCCGAAACGTTCCTCGAAAGGGAATATCTGCGCCGTAAATACACCCTACTCAACCCGAGAGTACAGTCAAACGGAGAAGAGAAGGACCATCCACAATCTGCTGCTGGAATACATCGATACATAATGATGACGGATGACAGGCGACGAGTACCAGAGTGCAGAGCATGCCGTGCAAAACCAATGGCATAACACCACAACAAGTAGCTGCTCGACAATCACTGCCGAGGGAATTACCAGTTTTCAAAGGAGTTCCAAGAGAATGTCCACTCTTCATAAGCACCTATGAAACTATCACCCGGATCGGTGGATACAGCAACGAGGAGAACGCTATGCGTCTGCAGAGATGTCTGAAAGATGTCAGAAATACTTTTGCGGTGAAAAATACACATACACATACCGCAGCGCCTACAGATAACCATAAACACACATTCTGTGCGATATGCAAAGGACACCACAAACCAGTGTCTTGCGAAAAGTTGTTGCGGATGTCAGTCGAAGCCAGGTGGAACGCGGTAAATAACCATCACCCATGTGCTCAGTGCCTCAAAAACCACAAGGGTTCCTGCTGGAGTCGCGTAGCTTACGACATAAATGGCTGCAAAGCAAAACATCATCGTCTTCTTCACAAGGAGGTGACGGAAAGCGGAAATCATCGTGGGTCACTAACCAACCAGCCAGAATGCTATGTTCGAATCGCTCCAGTCACAAAATTGATGCGCTCGAAGTGAAAGGCTTCGCCAATCCCCTATGCATTAGATGGACTGGCGATGTTAGTCGGCAGGAGACGGAATCTAAGCAGCTGAACTTGAGACTCTCAATACAAGGACAGGGTAATAAATTATTTAAAGTAAATGAAGTCTGCACAGTTAAGTCTATTGGTCTCTCAGCCGAGACTATGATAGCAGATAGAATAAAACAGAGATATCCGCACTTAAAAAACTTGCCTATCTCGAGGATCATAAACGCAATGCCTCAAATGATAATTGGCAGTAATAATCGGAATCTCATAGCTTCGCTAAAGGTGCGCGAAGCAAAATGGCAGCAACCAATTGCTGCAAAAACGAGACTAGGATGGACTATATATGGCGGATCGGGATGATCTGGTGGAGGACTCAACCTGCATCGGTGTCAATGCGATCTGGATTTGCATGAGACGAAATCCACATAAACCTGACAGGGTCAGAAAGGTGTGGGATGCGGCAGCTCAATCATAGAGAGTAGCCCTAAATGACTTTCTTCTAAAGGGACCCGATTTGCTCGTGCCCTTGCTGCAGATTATGTATAACTTGAGAATGAGAGCAATTGGCGTGAGCAGTGACATCGCCGAAATGTTCCATTGAATAGCAGTAAGAGAAGAAGACGCTAAAGCACAACGATTCCTATGGCAAAATCAGACAACAGGCGTCGTAGAAACTTTCCAATTAATTGTGTTGACATTTGGAGCCACGTGCTCACGTGTATAGCGCACTATGTGCGCGACCTGAACGCTAAAAAATACGCAGACGAGTTTCCTTTGGCAGCTAAAGCTATTCAGAGAAGTCACTACGTGACGACTACATCGATTCATGCCATTCAGAAGAAGAAGCCATTACATTAGCAAAGGAAGTTAGAGAAGTCCATGCACGCGAGGGCTTCCATTTGCGCAAGTGGTGCTCGAATTCCAAACGGGTACTGCCCTTCGGAAAACAGTTCTTTAACAGTAAAGAGATACACTCGTATGAGAAAATATTGGGCATGCGATGGAGCTCACGTCAAGATGCCTTCACCTATGCACTAAAATTTGTATGTCTGAAGCGCAACATAACAGCGACAAAAGTCGCACTAACCAAAATGGAAATTTTACAAGTTTTGATGTCAGTTTTTGACCCCATGGGTTTTGTATCCTGTATAATGTATCTCAAAATACTGCTCCAACAAGTTTGGCGATCGAAGATTGATTGGGATGTGGAAATACCACCCAATTTGCAGGATATGTGGCAATCATGGCTGTCCTTCTTACCCTTGATAGAGAATGTGCAAAGGAGAAGACGCCTACTCTGCCGTTGCGTATTTCCGTATCAAACAAAATAACCAAATACTTTTGAGTCTCGTTTCAGCCAAATCCAAGGTAGCTCCGTTGCAGCCGCTCTCGATACCCCGCTTGGAGCTACAGGCAGCAGTAACTGGAGCGCGACTGATGAAAAACATAATAGCACAACATGAAATTGACTTTGAGGAATGTTACTTATGGACCGACTCGAAAACGGTACTAGCGTGGCTCGATGGAGACCGACGACGATATCAACAATATGTAATGTTTAGGATAGCCGAGATATGTGAGCTCACAGAGGCCAGAAACTGGAGATGGGTACCAAGCAAACTAAAATCGCCACCAAACGACAACATAGGCCTGAAACATACACACAATGGTTCGAAGGACTCCATTTTCTAAAACTACCGCCGGCAGATTGGCCGACGGAAACTACCAATGAAAGGACAGTCACTGAGGAACTGCGTCCTCGCGTCCTTCACATGCGAAAGAAATCAGCAAGAATCAATTACGAGTACTTTTCAAAATGGCGCTTCGCTGGCACCCCTGAAGGACGAATCGCTCCACCCACGCAACACTGGATTACAAATCTGAATGTCCGGCACTACCATGAAAAATATTATCACATGAATCATGAGACAGTTAATGTAGTGAAGCAAAAATATTTTATTCCAAAACTAAGACCTCTCCTTAAAGGGATTCGTCGAAATTGCCAACAATGTAAGCTGAGTAGTGCTCGACCCATTGCACCCTTAATGGCGCCTCTACCGAGGGCTAGACTGGGTGCATTCAAGCCAGCGTTTACGTATGTAGGAGTTGATTATTTTGGGCCGCTAACAGTTATCGATGGAAGAAAGTCATCGAAAAGGTGGGGCATGCTGATAACCTGACTCACAATGCGAGCAATAAGCATTGAGATCGTGCATAGTCTAACCACAAACTCATGCCTTATGGGCTTAAGACGCCATATATCGCGACGAGGCACACCAAAGGAAATATATAGCGATAACGGGACTAATTTTCGAGGGACCGATGCCTTTCTTAGAGACAAACTTCATTTGGATGATGCGAAGATGTATCGAGAATTGTCGCAGCAGGAAATATCGTGGTACTTCAACCCACCGTCAGCTCCTCACATGGGAGGAGCCTGGGTGCGTTCCATCAAAATCGTTCCATTATACCGTATAACACCAAATGAAAAATTCTCAGATGAAAGTCTTCTTACCGCCATGGCAGAGGTGGAAATACGGTCAACTCCAGGCTTTTGACATACGTGTCCCTGGACGACGAAGATCAAGAAGCTCTTACGCCAAATCACCTGTTGCTTGGCTCATCAATAGGGAAAAACCCATTTGCGATCCGGAACAAATCGACTATAAATGGTCGGTCCACCAGAGTGAGATGTTCGCCAACTTATTTTGGAAACGCTGGGTGAAAGGGATACTACCAAACATAACACGAAGGTCCAAGTGGCATAAAAAAGTAATGCCAATTGGTGTAGCGATATCGTAGTTATAGTGGACGAAAATCAGCGTCGTAATACCTGGACAAAGGGTCGAGTGGTCGAACTGACCACCGCAGAGGATGGTCAAGTCCGCCAGGCGAAGGTACAGACACAATTAAGTGTCCTCTCCAGACCAGCAGTAAAGTTAGCAGTCGGAAAAGATGAAGTAAGCTCCAGTGGCTCGCTTGCTGGGAGGGGAATGTTGCCGAAAGTCGGGCCTGCGAATAAACTTTGTGCCACTGTATTACAAAACGGAACTCTGTCCGAACAAACAGAATGACGCTCTTTAGAAACTTTAAAACTCTCTCTCTCATCTTACTCTTGCGGTACTTTAGTATATATAAGTAGACATATAAGCGCGAAAAATACGCAGCTGCATTGATCAAGTACATACATAACAACCGCGTGTTCAGTTGTTTTAGCCAAGAGTCCAAGACTAGAGTAAGTGAAATGAGATTGTACAATTATTAGTTATAAGAAATTTGTAAAATAACTTAAAATAACCTCACACATTGTTGATTCCCTTTTTAATTTCAATATTTTATTTAGGTAAATATGTAACTGAATAGGGGGAAAAAAATACTAAATATTTACTTTTTTTTTTAACTTTGATGGATCACAACTAACAAGGATCAACTACGGTCAATGTTGAACTACAGACACTAGGTAGTTGAAATATTTTCATATCATATGCATATGGTCCCAATGTGCGAAAATGTGCGAATTCACATCGCAGTTTATGTAGCGTTGCGTCTGTATGTGTGCATGCGTGTGCCCTGATGATTCGAGCAATGACGTAGTAGGCAGTATGCAGCGCTGCCGGCTGTAACTTGACTGTAACTTGTGTTCTATTTATCCGATCAGATTGAAATTTTGGAATCTAATGTTACTATTACTATCACATTAGTAAATTTCATAGCGATACTCCAACTGCTTCACCTACTTCTCGTATTTAACTATATGAATGAGTGGTCCGATCCTTAAGATTTTCAAACTTTATCTTCCTACGGTAATAAAAATCACAAAAAAAATTGCATCCCGATATCTTTGAAGCTTCTGATGCTGATCAAGAACAAACAATTTTATAATACCCTCTGCAATTGTATAATAATTACACAAATTAAAAATAAAAGTTTTGTACAGTCGAGTGACTCAGCTCTTAACAAACCCGTCTTACACGAACTATCAACATCCCAAGAAATTTCACTTGTACTTTTAGGCAAATTCAATTAACCACTAAAAACCCTTATTAATATCCCACTCCCACTATTAATATCAAAAGCTCTGTAAACCGAACCATAAACCAATCTGAATGAATAATAAGTTATTTCTTACGAAGTTTTCCTCAAATAAAGATCAATACGTTCTAGAGTCTCAACCATCCATTTTTTTAATTGATGAAAGAATTGGATTTATAAGTATATATATATTTTGACTTCTCACTCGCGAAACTCTTGAAGGTCCCTGCTCGGGCGCCATTTGCAAGGAAGCTCTGGCTGTCTCAGTCTCGAGAGTCCCATCAACAAAAATTTTTTTTTGATTTTGAAGACCTTGCGTAGGTCGTGAGTAAAGTGGAAGTGGAAGTGGATCGTGAGCGGACAGGAAAAGAATTAGGAAAAGAAATGGGAGAGGTCAAGAAAAGCTGCAAGGTCAGTGCAGAGAGATGTCAGCTCATTTCAAGTATTGTGAATCTTCCCAAAGAAATAGAATTTATCATGAATTTAGCGTTATCCAGTATAAAAAATTTTATCTTATTAACTTATAGCTTTGATAATCTCAATATTTGACGACGATATATGAAACATGAATATTTTACCTTTACCTTGACCCAACTCCCGCCAAGCAGAGAGACCAAAAAAAAAAAAAACACAATGGCGTTTTTCAATTGGGTCCAAATTGGATCCTGGGTCCAAATTGAAAATTTGTTGTATGCACCTAAAACTTTTTTTTTTTGGTCCAAAGGTGTACGATGAATTCCCCAGTTCCAAATTTTGGGACTGTTTATCAAAATTTACTTTAAAAATATCAAAGAAGCTAACTTTGGCTGTGCCGAAGTTTATATACCCTTGCAATCCATGGCCATAATATTTTTACATGTTCCAAACTCTTTTTCTGTATCTCAATTCATTAATACACAAAACCTTTCAAATATCATTTCAATTTCTTCTTCTTCCCCATCCCCTTTTACGCGCATGCCGCGACTCGCACGCATACACATATAGTTTATGTAGCGTTGCGTCTGTATGTGTGCATGCGTGTGCTCTGTTGATTTGATGATGACGTAGTAGGCAGCAAGCCAAACCGATTTATATCGGCTGTAACTTGTGTTCTATATATCCGATTAGATTCAAATTTTGGGATCTGAGATTTTATATGAAATACTATCATATTGGTAAATTTCATGGCGATACTCCAATTTTTGCAATTTTTGCAAAAATGTTTCCTCCAGAGCTATATGATATAGTGGTCCGATTCTTCCAATTTTCATACTTTATTTTTCCCAGGTAATAAAAAGCCCCAAAAAAAATTTCATCCCGATAGCTCTTAAGATGGCTGAGTAAAGCGCATACGCACAGACGGACGGACAGACGGACATGGCTATATCAACTCAGCTTCTCATGCTGATCAAGAATATATATACTTTATAGGGTCGGAAACGTCTCCTTCTGGGCGTTACAAACATCTGACCAATTTTATAATACCCTCTGCAAGGGTATAAAAAACCGTTAGAGATACGTCCACACAATTTACCGAACATCATCTCAATAGAATGACCAACTCAACGCTATAAATTAACACTTCACTAACCGTATATAAAAATCGAATGAAATCAGATTTTAAGGTCAAAATATCAAAGAAGCTAACATCGGCTGTGCCGAAGTTTATATACCCTTGCAGTCCATGGCCATAATCTTTTTACATGTTCCAAACTCTTTTTCTGTATCACCAAACGAAATGTTACAAAAAACGAAGCCATCTGGTGGCTATACGAAGTTCGCCGGGTTTCCTCATTAATTATAATTATCATTAATCAAAAAATAACTCCATATTATTACATTATTTTCTAAAAGAGGGAAGTGCAGTATATTTTTAACAAATATCAAAGAAGGTAACTTCGGCTGTGCCGAAGTTTATATATTTTTACATGTTCCAAACTCTTTCTGTATCTCAATTCATTAATGCACAAAACCTTTCAAATATCATTTCAATTTCTTCTTCTTCCCCATCCATTATTACACGCATGCCGCAATTCGCACGCTTACACATATAGTTTATGTAGCGTTGCGTCTGTATGTGTGCATGTGTGTATGTGTGCTCTGTTGATTTGATGATGACGTAGTAGGCAGCAAGCCGAACCGATTTATATCGGCTGTAACTTGTGTTCTATATATGCGATCAGATTCAAATTTTGTAATTTGAGATTCTATATATAATTCTATCATATTGGTAAATTTCATGGCGATACTCCAATTTTTGCAAAAATTGTTTCCTCCAATGTTCGTGGAGGGGCGGAAGGATCCCAATAAAATACAAGTCGTTGGCTGGTGCCAATTTCTTCTGGGTATGGTGAGCGATTGATGAATTAAGAACGCGCGATAAATTCGGTTAAAAAAAACTTATACTTTATTAAATATTCACAGGTGGCCCGACACACACGAAATGGTTCGGGTTAAAAATATGAAGTTCGAGATTACAAATCAGAAGGAGAAGAACGGGTGTTGAAGTGAAAAACTCGGATTTTCCAGTAACGGATCCACAGAGAACCCATCCGAACATCGTCTCGATCCCCACGAAAGAATCACCAACATTCTTGATGATTCGTTCCCCAAGGATAGTGGGAACGAGCTCGGCTCCAAGCGCCAAATCCACAGGAGCTCTTTGGTGAAATTGCGGATCAGCGAGCGGAAGGTCAAGCGAATCCTGCTTCACCTTATTCGGGACGGCGCGGGACGGAAGTGCTTCAGCTACACTAGGCAGCACCACGGCGACTGCTTGGAACTGTCGCAGCGGTTCGTCAGGAGGAGAAATCTGTAAGCGGCACACTTTGTCGCCGCTACCAGCATCGCATTGCCCAATGCCGCGAATGCTAGTTGATACTTTGCAGCTTGGAGGATTAATCAATTCAAACATTCTTTGGGAAATAAAGGACGCTTCGGATCCCATATCAATTAAAGCGCGGATTTGAAACTGCTTGCCACGATGATGAATAGTTACCCTCGCAGTACCCAGGAGGCCAGTGTTGCGAGTGGAGGCGAAGTAACTTTCCACGTTTACATGAGGGCTGCTGGAAGAATCGGGGGACGCAGGATTCGGAATTATACAAGCATCAGGTGCTGAGCTCTCTTGCACTTGAGCGGAAAAGGCCTGAGCTCGTGCCGTAGGATTTCGGCTTACGGATGGATAGGCCTGACCGCTAGAGCTTGGTTGAAGGACATCTGTGGCCTCTAATACACGGTGGCGATCAGTTAGGAATCTATTCAGGTCGTCCCAGGATGAGACTATGGGTCTTATTGGGAACGGACTGTTCCCACAACAAAAGGGTGGATTTGGGCATTTTGCTCGTACAGATTGCTATGAGAAGGATATCCCAATTGTCTGTACGAGCCCCGGAACGCTCAAGACCGATTAAGCAACCTTGAATTGACGTCTGCAGTTCTCTCAACGCTTTGCCAGACTCTTGTGTTACAGCTGGGATCTGTAGAAGCTGCTTGGCTTGGCTCATAATCAAAAATCGATTATTTTCGTATAGCGCAGTGAGGTCATCCCACGCGGACTGGAACCCTTCATTGGTCAAGGGTGACCTAGAAAAAATGGCTCTGGCTTCACCGCGAGTTTTGCAACTTAAGTGGTCAAGTTTCTCCACTTGTGTTAGGCTTGGATTATGGATAAAAATCGCGGTAAACAAATCACGGAATGTCGGCCAAGCCAGGCTGTCCCCGTTGAAGATTTTGACTTCACACGGGGGAACTGTGTGGCTTTGATGGGTGGAATTGACGGAGAGCCTGACTGGTGGGGGAGCCATTTTCGCGGACAACTGCTCGATTCGCTCTCCAAACAAAGTCACGCCTCGCACATATACCATATAACAATATTCATGTTTAGCTTTAATTGTAGCTATGTGCTTCGGACTATCTTCGTTCTTCTGAGCCGTCAAGGCCTTATGGCATTGTGAAAACTCTTCCTCGACTTCTGCCCAAAGTGACTTAAGCTGGTCTAAGTGTATTTTAATAGAGACGAGTGGCACATCGTCAGCTAAAGCCTGGGCCTCGCGAGCCTCGAACCCCGTTAATGCCTCGCACACGGCAACAAAGTCGGAAAGAGACATCGTAGAGTGTTCTCTGAGCTATTACGAATCGAATGGAAACAAATAACTTCGTTGAATTAGAGCTCTCAAGCGAGGAGATCGAAACGAAGCTCTAAGTGGACTGTATACTTTAAGGATAGAGAAGGAGTGAGAAGGAGAAATGTCTTCTCTTTTTAATGAACACAATGAATAAGCATAGATAGCGTAAATGAAATTAGAAGGATTTACAATTTTCCTCGCAGTTGTGTGAATAATTATAAGGATATATAATCACTTCGATATTAAAATTTATACAATGTGGAAAAATGTTGAAATTTATAAGAGTATTTAAAAATATGGAAATAGATGTATGTTTTGCCGGCTCGAGGTCAAAATTTTTTTGGGTGAATAAAACAAAATAATATTGTTGTTCCTTTGCGATATATTTCGACCACTCATCGGTGGTCGTCTTCAGGGCAACTATAAAAACATTTAATTGTGATTAACTTTAACTTTACATAATTTTACAACAAGAAACACCTACTTATTTTTACACGTCCGCACACTGTGACGTGGAGCTACAAACTGACTTGTCCCTAGTAAATGCCTGTATAAATGCGCGCAGTTGTCTGTATCGACCTTATAATTTAGTCTTATATTTGTCGGTGTTTTTGTTATGTGCAGCATCTCCAAAGTGTAACGTTTGTTGTAATGTTGTTCCTGGTCTATTATATTTACTTCGTCAAAATTTGGGGAATGTCCACTGGCGGCACAGTGGGCCATAAGTGCCGTTTTTTTGTATATTGGAGTGTTGACGAAGTTTATTGTCAGATCTATGTTGTGATAGTCTAGTTTTTAGCCTCGTTTTGGTTGTCCCTATATACATTTTATCACAGTTTTCTTCATTGGTCCCGTTGCACGGTATTTTATATACTACGTTACTCTTGTCCATTATATCAATCTTGCTTTTTGTCCTATTGAAAATACTTCGTAACGTGTTGTTGGGTTTATGTGCTATCTGTATTTGTTCTGTGTCATAGCAATCCGAGTTTGCCAATCTTTCCGACAGTTGTGGGACATATGTGACGGACATAAAGCGTTTTGTCGAAACCTCTTTATTGGTTTTGTTATTGTTAGATTTTAGTAAAGTCCTTATGGTGTGGCTTGGAAAGTCTTTATCCTTTAAAATTCGTCGTATTTCTTCCTTCGTTTCTTCGTGAAAAATTGGGTCGGATAGTTGAGCATCCGTTGTATACAACCTCTTGCTGTATTCATTGTCATCGACTTCGGATGTTTGGAGTTGAAGTTGATGATTCGTCCTGATGCTGTTGGTTTTTTGTACCATTTTAATTTTAGCTCGTTTCCTCGTCTGTGTATTGATGCGTCTAGATATGTCAATTTGTTGTCATTTTCTAACTCTATTTGTAAACTTTATGTTTCTGTCAAATGAATTTAGGTTGTCAAGTGTGTTTTGGATCTCGTCTTCTTTAATTATGGCAAAAAGGTCATCTACATATTTCGTCATAACTCTAGGTGGTCGCTGTAGTGTTTTCATCATTTTGTCTAAGAGTTCTTCCATAATTATATCGGCTATTATTGGTGATGCTGGTGAGCCCATAGGCATTCCCTTTAGTTGTGTGTATATGTTGTCCTTGTATTTAAAATATCTGTTCTCTTGTATACAAAAACGTACTATTTCCATGAATGTTAATTTTGGAATGGTAGTGTGCGCTTTTATTTTTATCCACTTTTCCCTAATAGTGTCAAGTGCTAATTCTATTGGAATACTTGGAAAAAGTGAAACTACGTCAAATGATATCAATCTTTCATCGTCGCAAATAAATGTGTCATTAATCCTTGTCTTAAATTCTGAGGCGTTCTTTACGTTGTATGTTGAGTCTGCCGTTATATTTTTTAATATGCATAGTCCGTATGATGGAGAACCAATTGATGAGCAGATTGGTCTCAATGGTGTACCTTCTTTATGAATTTTAGGTAATCCATATATTCTTGGTGGAATTGATATGTTTGTTATAAGCTTATTTCGTTCGGTCCGTGAAATAAGTTCATGTTTGTATAATTTTTCCACCAATTCGTTGTTTCTGGTCTGTAGTCTGGTGGTTGGGTCCTTCCTTAAAGTTCTATATGTATTTAAATCGTTAAGTATACTATCCATTTTTTTGTCATACTCAGTCTTATCCATTGCAACTGTCTTATTCCCTTTATCAGATGTTAAAATTAATATGTCATCATTCTGTCTAAGAAATTTCCTTGTTTGTTCCACTGTGTCAAGTATTGCACGATCAGCTGCGTCTTCTTTGTTGGATGTTTTGTGGTCTTTTATTAATAAAGAGAATTTTGTGCGTGCTTCCTCTTGTTTCTCTTTGTTTTTAAGAGTCTGTACTAGCTCCTCTCCGTCTGCTATATATTTAAAGAGAGGGAATTTTCTCTTCTCCACTGGGATTGCGAACTTAGGTCCTTTCGCCAGTAACGCTTTTACGTCGGTCGGAAATTCTATATTCGTCTTATTTATAAACCAATCGTTTGTGTTGTTTTTCTTGTTCAAGAGAATGCTGTTCCGTTGTTTTCGTAGTCTCTCATGTTTGGATTCGTGAAGTCTCTTCAAAGTTGTTGATAATTTTTCGGCTATCGTGCTCTCACTCTTCATGAGTGTTTTAAAATCATTTTCGTCCAGCTGTTCTTGTAACTGTTTTGTTGCTTTTTCCTTCTCTTAGTTTTGTCTGGCTAGTATGTTATGTTTATGTTTTATTAATAAGCTTAATATCTTTGTGTGAAAATTATGAGTATGTCTTTCTAATATTTTGTTAATGTCCGAATATGTGTCAGTATCTTTTGTGAAAATCCTATTGTATTTTGAGTTATTGCTAATAAATTTTGGGACTAATTTTGATTTCCTACATTTTAAGAGAAATTTTATGCTAGACTTAAGTTTTACTGATTTTTTTGTTGTTGATTGGTACTTGTTAATCACCTTCTTATATTTGTTATAGTTGGACTTAATTTCTGCATAAGCCATGGTGTTGGAATATGCTTTCGGCGTGCCTTCCGTTCAAGTTAATTGTTAATTTTTTGCGACCTTTTATTGTTAGATGTATGTTTTGCCGGCTCGAGGTCAACTTTTTTTTTGGGTGAATAAAACAAACACTCCAATATAGTGTTTGGACATTCCCAAAATTTTGACGAAGTAAATATAATAGACCAGGAACAACATTACAACAAACGTTACACTTTGGAGATGCTGCACATAATAAATACACCGACAAATATAAGACTAAATTATAAGGTAGATACAGACAACTGCGCGCATTTATACAGGCATTTACTAGGGACAAGTCAGTTTGTAGCTCCACGTCACAGTGTGCGGACGTGTAAAAATAAGTAGGTGTTTCTTGTTGTAAAATTATGTAAAGTTAAAGTTAATCACAATTAAATGTTTTTATAGTTGCCCTGAAGACGACCACCGATGAGTAGTCGAAATATATCGCAAAGGAACAACAATATTATTTTGGTTTATTCACCCAATATTGAAAAAAAAAAATTTGACCTCGAGCCGGCAAAACATACATCTAACAATAAAAGGTCGCAAAAAATTAACAATTAACTTGAACGGAAGGCACGCCGAAAGCAAATTCCAACACCATGGCTTATGCAGAAATTAAGTCCAACTATAACAAATATAAGACGGTGATTAACAAGTACCAATCAACAACAAAAAAATCAGTAAAACTTAAGTCTAGCATAAAATTTCTCTTAAAATGTAGGAAATCAAAATTAGTCCCAAAATTTATTAGCAATAACTCAAAATACAATAGGATTTTCACAAAAGATACTGACACATATTCGGACATTAACAAAATATTAGAAAGACATACTCATAATTTTCACACAAAGATATTAAGCTTATTAATAAAACATAAACATAACATACTAGCCAGACAAAACTAAGAGAAGGAAAAAGCAACAAAACAGTTACAAGAACAGCTGGACGAAAATGATTTTAAAACACTCATGAAGAGTGAGAGCACGATAGCCGAAAAATTATCAACAACTTTGAAGAGACATCACGAATCCAAACATGAGAGACTACGAAAACAACGGAACAGCATTCTCTTGAACAAGAACAACAACAACACAAACGATTGGTTTATAAATAAGACGAATATAGAATTTCCGACCGACGTAAAAGCGTTACTGGCGAAAGGCCCTAAGTTCGTAATCCCAGTGGAGAAGAGAAAATTCCCTCTCTTTAAATATATAGCAGACGGAGAGGAGCTAGTACAGACTCTAAAAAACAAAGAGAAACAACAGGAAGCACGCACAAAATTCTCTTTATTAATAAAAGACCACAAAACATCCAACAAAGAAGACGCAGCTGATCGTGCAATACTTAGACAGAATGATGACATATTAATTTTAACATCTGATAAAGGGAATAAGACAGTTGCAATGGATAAGACTGAGTATGACAAAAAAATGGATAGTATACTTAACGATTTAAATACATATAGAACTTTAAGGAAGTACCCAACCACCAGACTACAGACCAGAAACAACGAATTGGTGGAAAAATTATACAAACATGAACTTATTTCACGGACCGAACGAAATAAGCTTATAACAAACACATCAATTCCACCAAGAATATATGGATTATGTAAAATTCATAAAGAAGGTACACCATTGAGACCAATCTGCTCATCAATTGGTTCTCCATCATACGGACTATGCAAATACATAGTCAACATATTAAAAAATATAACGGCAGACTCAACATACAACGTAAAGAACGCCTCAGAATTTAAGACAAGGATTAATGACACATTTATTTGCGACGATGAAAGATTGATATCATTTGACGTAGTTTCACTTTTTCCAAGTATTCCAATAGAATTAGCACTTGACACTATTAGGGAAAAGTGGATAAAAATAAAAGCGCACACTAACATTCCAAAATTAACATTCATGGAAATAGTACGTTTTTGTATACAAGAGAACAGATATTTTAAATACAAGGACAACATATACACACAACTAAAAGGAATGCCTATGGGCTCACCAGCATCACCAATAATAGCCGATGTAATTATGGAAGAACTCTTAGACAAAATGATGAAAACACTACAGCGACCACCTAGAGTTATGACGAAATATGTAGATGACCTTTTTGCCATAATTAAAGAAGACGAGATCCAAAACACACTTGACAACCTAAATTCATTTGACAGAAACATAAAGTTTACAATAGAGTTAGAAAATGACAACAAATTGACATATCTAGACGCATCAATACACAGACGAGGAAACGAGCTAAAATTAAAATGGTACAAAAAACCAACAGCATCAGGACGAATCATCAACTTCAACTCCAAACATCCGAAGTCGATGACAATGAATACAGCAAGAGGTTGTATACAACGGATGCTCAACATATCGGACCCAATTTTTCACGAAGAAACGAAGGAAGAAATACGACGAATTTTAAAGGATAATGACTTTCCAAACCAAACCATAAGGACTTTACTAAAATCTAACAATAACAAAACCAATAAAGAGGTTTCGACAAAACGCTTTATGTCCGTCACATATGTCCCACAACTGTCGGAAAGATTGGCAAACTCGGATTGCTATGACACAGAACAAATACAGATAGCACATAAACCCAACAACACGTTACGAAGTATTTTCAATAGGACAAAAAGCAAGATTGATATAATGGACAAGAGTAACGTAGTATATAAAATACCGTGCAACGGGACCAATGAAGAAAACTGTGATAAAATGTATATAGGGACAACCAAAACGAGGCTAAAAACTAGACTATCACAACATAGATCTGACAATAAACTTATGGCCCACTGTGCCGCCAGTGGACATTCCCCAAATTTTGACGAAGTAAATATAATAGACCAGGAACAACATTACAACAAACGTTACACTTTGGAGATGCTGCACATAATAAATACACCGACAAATATAAGACTAAATTATAAGGTAGATACAGAGAACTGCGTGCATTTATACAGGCATTTACTAGGGACAAGTCAGTTTGTAGCTCCACGTCACAGTGTGCGGACGTGTAAAAATAAGTAGGTGTTTCTTGTTGTAAAATTATGTAAAGTTAAAGTTAATCACAATTAAATGTTTTTATAGTTGCCCTGAAGACGACCACCGATGAGTGGTCGAAATATATCGCAAAGGAACAACAATATTATTTTGTTTTATTCACCCAAAAAAAATTTGACCTCGAGCCGGCAAAACATACATCTAACAATAAAAGGTCGCAAAAAATTAACAATTAAATTTGGAAATATTGAGGTCAGTAGGATTGGGAGTGCCGATAACTTTTCAATGAAAAAAAAAAAACTCGGAATTAATTTTTATTAAACGGTCAATTCAATTTCATGGATCTGTGAGGAAAAGATCAAAATGCACCAAGACAAGCCAAAATATTAATTCCAGTTAAATAAAAATGTACTTAGTTTTCCTTAGAAAATATTTTGCGAATTCAATTCAATCAGTCGATTGAAATATTTTTGCACAATAAGAAAATCACGAAGGAAAAAATGGATGTCGTTATAAGAATATATAATCACTTCGATATTAAAATTTATAGAATGTGGAACAATGTTGAAATTTATTAGAGTATTTAACAATATGGAAATATTGAGATCAGTAGGATTGGGAGTGCCCGATAACTTTTCAATGAAAAAAAAAAAAAAACTCGGAATTAATTTGTATTAAACGGTCAAGATCAATTTCATGGATCTGTGAGGAAAAGATCAAAATGCACCAAGACAAGCCAAAATATTAATTCCAGATAAATAAAAATGTACTTAGTTTTCTTCAGAAAATATTTTGCGAATTAAATTCAATCAGTCGATTGAAATATTTTTGCACAATACGAAAATCACGAAGGAAAAAATGGATGTCGTGACCGAGTCACGGCTTGTCTCAAGTGTCAGCACTGATGAGACTTGAGTCCCAGCACATACATATGTATGTATGTATGTACGTATGAGTGTGCTTACCGCGGCAAAAATTATTACATATGTACATATGTAGGAAATGAAGTGTCAGGCGGACGTAATTACAGCAATCGTGGAGTAGCTAGTGAGCGAGATAGAACTACACGCAGCGGCCGTACCTATCTGGTCGACTCACTCATTGAAATATAAAGTAGAAGGGTTGATTAAAAAACACTCGCAATCGTACTCTCGCCTCGATCACACCGCACACCCAAATTTAACACTAAGGTCATTATTATAATATAAAATATATGTATTCTACACACAAAGAAACATTGTTAATAAAATAAGACTAAATAGGAAATCACATCCTTAAATAATATGAAAATAAATAAACCAGGATAAAGTAAAATCCTACAAACTGGGGGCTCAACCGAGATTTCTGGCCCAAGACAAGTGAAATTTGTGTGTGTGCGAGGTTCGCAAGTGAAAATTGTTAAAGTTGCATGCATTAACGTGTAATAATATACAAAATCAAGGTTGTTGGCGAACGAATTTCAAAAGAAGCAACCACTACAAGTTCAGAAAGTACTGAAAGTTGGTGGGACTGTACAAGAGGCGACGAGTGGACGGTGAGCGGTCGGACGACGCAAGTAGAACGTCACTAAGAATTTTGGCGCCGCTTAGGCAAAAAGTCGGCGGCTGAAGTTGAGAGCGGCTCGAGAACGGTGGTGACTCGAGAGGGAGAGAGAGAGCTGTCTGCTCTGACTTCTGACACGAAGTTGATGATAACTAGTATTCACTGTGGAAGCAGACAGACGGAGAGAGCAGACAGCGGACACGAAGTTGATGATAACCAGTGTTCACTGTGGAAACAGAAAACCAAAGGAGAGCAGAGAGCGGACAACACAAACCGTTACAAGAAGCAGACGACGACGACAAAATCCAAACGAGAAGGCAGCAAACACGAAGTTGAGATAATTGGTGTGGAAGCAGACAAAGAGAGACCAAGAGAACGAGTGAAAACAGCCGAGTAAGCAGCGACAGCAGAGTGAGTGGCAACAGAGAGCGAACCGAACATCTATAAGAAAGCTGAGTGAGTTGCTACAGCGATATTGAGTGGCTCCATAGAGCAGGACGACTATAGTTGGGTGAGCTGTTTAATTATTGTTTTGAGAGTGAGTTACTTTGCTTGCACCGGTCGGCGGCAGAAATATTGATGCGAGCTGCAGAGAGCACATTTCTAAGAATTGTCTGAATTAATCCATAACCTACCACAATTTGACCTACATTAACATAGTGTGTAAATTTTTCTAAGTTTGATTGAAACTTGATTAATTGATACTAACCATAGATTAATACACCAATCTTGTTAAGCAATATATCTACATGTAATTGTGTGAAATGGATCGAGGTGAGATTCTAGCTTTGCGTAGTGAGGAGTTGCGCATTAAATTGAGGGAGTTAGGGCTAGAGACTACAGGCCTTAAAGCTGAGCTGCAAGCGCGTCTACTCGCTCATTACGATCTTATAGAAACAGATTTCGCCTCGGCTAGAACAATTCGAGAAGTCCCGAGCGCAGATGGGCAAAAGTCATGGTTCACACTAAAAGATGTAGAGGGAAGCGTTTCCGAGTTTTGCGGTTTAGGTTCGATTGATGTCGTACAATGGATTAGAGAGCTAGAAGAATGCGCTTTAACCGTACAGTGGAGTCAGTTACAGCTATTTGTGTATGCAAAACAATTGTTAAAGGGAGCTGCATTGTCGTTTATACGTAGCAAGAGAGATATTTGTAGTTGGGAGTCCCTGAAAGTAGCTTTGAAAAACGAATTCAGAGTAAAGGTTTCATCAGCCGAAGTTCATAGAAGACTAAGCAATCGACAGTTGAAGAGAGGTGAGAATTTGTATGAGTTTTTGTATTCGTTAATGGAAATCGCAAAGCCGATCGATTTGGATGACGAAAGTTTAATCGAGTATTTCGTAGAAGGTATACCAGACATGAGAGCAAATAAGGCATTATTGTATCAAGCCAGAACAGTGGATGCGTTGAAAGTGCAAATAGAGACCTACCTAAAATCCTATGATCCTAGGAAGTCGGCAAAGAAAACAACATTGGAGTCATCTCTTCACAAGCAAGGTAAAGATAATAGAGAGAAAAATTCGATAGCAAAAGGTGACCGCAAATGTTTTAAGTGTGGTGATCCTTCACACATGATGAGAGACTGTAACCAGAAAACGTTTACTTGTTTTAAATGTGGCAAAACAGGCCATCGCTCATTTGAATGTAAGGGAAAAGATACCACCAAAGTTGAAAGCACCAATGTTGTAGATGATAAATTAGTAAAAGTATCAGGTAAATTTACTAATTCGGGTTTGGAATTGAAAGAAGTAACTTATAGGACATTTAAGTTCAACGGTCTAATTGATACAGGAGCAAATTTGAGTCTCATGCGTAAAAGCGTGTTTGTCGAACTTGGAATTAAGTCATTAACAGGATATTCGAAGAGCCTTACAGGCATTGGTGGAAGTCATGTGATGACTTATGGTAGTTTTAGCATAAGTGTCAAGATAGATGGCATTCAGATGGAAGTCGAGTTTCATATCGTTCCTGATGAAGACATGGCATATGATGCAATTTTGGGTAGAACCATATTAGATCACGTCGATTTGGTTGTTACAAAGAAAGGTACAAAGTTTGTGAGCATCAAGAAAAAAGAATCACTGTGTAACGCGAATAAATCTTGTGCTGAGTTGTTTAAGGAATTTGAAAGTATGTGTATGCACAGTGTAGAACAGAATAAAGTGGAAATCAAGAGTGACTTGTCACATATCAGTGCAGAAATCGCTAGCGAAGTCAAGAAGTTGATTAAAAGTTACATACCCATTAGAAATACAAACACTCCTATAGAAATGAAGATTGTACTAACGGATGAGTTGCCAGTTTACCAGCATCCAAGGCGTCTAGCAGAGTCTGATCAGAAAATTGTTGACAGTATAGTACAAGAATGGTTGGAGGAAAAGATAATAAGGCCAAGTTTTTCCGAATATGCTTCTCCTGTTGTACTTGTAACGAAGAAGAATGGGAAAAAGCGTCTGTGCTGCGATTACAGAAAGCTAAATGAGAAAGTTGTTCGAGATAATTTTCCTATGCCACAGATGGATACCGTATTAGAAAAACTTCAAAGTGCGTTAGTTTATACTACTCTGGATCTAACAAACGGGTTTTTCCATGTTCCTGTTGAGGAAAAATCTCAGAAGTACACAGCATTCGTAACTCAGAATGAATTTCTATATGTACCATTCGGAATTTCCAACTCTCCAGCAGTTTTTACAAGATTTACAATGGCAGTAATGAGAGAATCAGTGAAGAATGGGGATGCAGTGGTGTATATGGACGATATAATTATACCAAGTGTTAGCGCGAATGATGGTCTAATTAAACTTAAAAGGGTGTTGAAAATAGCTGCGGAAAATGGGTTGAGAATAAACTGGGAGAAATGTCAGATACTGCAGAGTAAAGTAAATTTTTTGGGCTATATAGTTGAAAATGGAAGTATTAAGCCAAGTAAGGAGAAGACTGATGCAGTTTCAAGATTCCCCATCCCACATGACAAGAAGTCAGTTCAACGATTTTTAGGGTTAACATCGTATTTCCGTAAATTTATCGAAGGATACGCAGTAACAGCTAAGCCCTTGACGGACATTTTGCGAAAAGACAACAAGTTTGAGTTTAAAGAATTGCAAATGGTAGCGTTTGAGCAATTGAAGTTGGCATTGATCAAAGGTCCCGTTTTAAAGTTTAAGCGTTTTACCCGTTTAAGCTAGAGACAGATTCACACTGATGCCTCGAAACACGGTTTCGGAGCTGCGCTTCTACAGAAAGATTCAGAAGATGGTCTATTTCATCCGGTACAATATATGAGTCGGAAAACTAAACCCTGCGAAGAGAAGTACGATTCATATGAACTTGAGGTTTTAGCAGTTATTGGAGCATTAATAAAGTGGCGTGTATATGTGTTAGGATTAAGATTTAAGATTGTTACAGATTGTAATGCGTTCACGATGACAATGAAAAAGAAAGAGGTTCCGTTACGCGTAGCACGTTGGGCAATATACTTACAGGATTTCGATTATCAGATTGAACATCGTTCAGGTTCAAAAATGCGGCATGTAGATGCTTTGAGCCGTTTATCTTGTTTTCTGCACAGTTGTCAGATGATTGGACCAAATTGATCAGGACTTTAGTTCAGGAGAAGGGATATGAAGATTTTTACATTGAAAACGAAATATTGTTAAAGGACCCCAATCAAGGATTTATAGTCGTTCCTTCACAAATGGAAAGGGAAATAATACAGATTGCACACAAACAAGGACATTGTGGAGCTAAAAAGACTCAAGATATCGTAGAAAAATCGTATTATATTCCGAAATTAAAAGAAAAGGTAGCCCGTGTTGTTGAGTGTTGCGTGGAATGTCTTATTGTTAATGCCAAAACCGGTAAAAAGGAAGGATATTTGATGCCAATAAGCAAAGGAGATCAGCCATTGATGACATATCACATTGATCACGTTGGCCCGATGGAGGTCACAACAAAGCGTTACAATCATATACTTGTTGTTGTTGATGGGTTCTCTAAGTTTGTATGGTTGTATCCGACTCGTGGAACAGGAGTCGATGAAGTACTTAGTTGTCTTGAAAAGCAGGCCATAATTTTTGGTAACCCGGTGAGAATAATTTCTGACAGGGGAGCAGCATTCACATCCAATACGTTTAAGGAATATTGTAACAGATATAATATACAGCATTTACTGATAGCAACAGGTGTACCCCGTGGAAACGGCCAAGTAGAAAGGATGCATAAGATAATAGTTCCAATGATTTCAAAGTTAAGCCAAGAGAATGAGGGAAACTGGTATAAGTATGTAGGTCGTGTGCAACAACTTGTTAATAATACTGCTCCAAGAAGTACAAGAGTTAAACCTTTTAAGATTTTGACAGGAATAGAGATGCGTAGTCCTGATGATCCCGAAATTAGGAAGCTGATAACCGATTCGTTAATTGAAGAATTAGACTGTGGTCGTGATGAGATTAGAGCGGAGGCTCGAAAGAATATTAATGAAATACAGCAGGAAATGAAAAGGACGTTTGACAAAAATAGGAAATGGGAAAGAGAATACAATTTAAATGAGTTAGTAGCGATTAAACGTACGCAGTATGGGACAGGTCTAAAGTTGAGAGGTAAATACTTAGGACCATATAAAGTCACGAAGGTGAATAGGCATGGTCGATACGACGTTGAGAAAATTGGCGATGGTGAAGGACCTTGTAAGACCTCAACAGTGGCTGAATTCATGAAGCCTTGGCTAGGATCATTCGGGTCGAATGACTTGTCAGGACAGCCGATTGTAGGAAATTAAGTGTCAGGCGGACGTAATTACAGCAATCGTGGAGTAGCTAGTGAGCGAGATAGAACTACACGCAGCGGCCGTACCTATCTGATCGACTCACTCATTGAAATATAAAGTAGAAGGGTTGATTAAAAAACACTCGCAATCGTACTCTCGCCTCGATCACACCGCACACCCAAATTTAACACTAAGGCCATTATTATAATATAAAATATATGTATTCTACACACAAAGAAACATTGTTAATAAAATAAGACTAAATAGGAAATAACATCCTTAAATAATATGAAAATAAATAAACCTGGATAAAGTAAAATCCTACACATATATAGTATAAGTTTGTATGTATGGATTTAAAAATTATTTGACATAAATAATTTATGCCGATGGACTAATGATCAGCCCGTGGAGTGTGCTTTACACTTTAAGTAAAGGTAAGTGGTACTTTATAAATTCTCGATTATTAATCACCTCTACTTGCAGGTTAGAAAACAGCTGTTTTTACATATATGTATGTATGTATATTTGTGTTTATACATACATACATATGTATTGCTATGCAATTGGACTTTTGGACAATCAGAATTTCGAAGAATGGAAAAGAAATGCACTTCATAAACACAAAAATGATCGGGAAATACCAGGTAACCCTTGGAATAGGTCAGGTATGTACATACAAGTATACAAAAGTGTGTAGGTCGCTATGGAGGAGCGGGAAACCTCACACTTTTATAAGTTTGTAATGGGATATAATGTGAATGAGAATTTTAATAGGAAATGTTGTACTTATCAGGAATTCCGCCGATGCAAGCTGGAATAGCGAAAGGATATCCGGCTCGAAGGACCAATGTTCGTGGAGGGGCGGAACGATTTGTGATGTACAACTTGGCGGGTGCCAATTTCTTTAGGGTCTGGTGAGTGCGTGATGAAATTAAAACGCGCGAGAACTTCGGTTAAAATTAATTCTAATTTATTTATTTATTTCACAAGATATCCCGACACATACGAAATGGTTCGGGTTGAAAAAGTTACAATATCGAAAGATAAGAGCGCAAGGAAAAAGAACGGGTGTTCGGATTAAAACTCGTTCTGAATTGAATATGGCGATTCACAGCAGAAACCCTCGTCACCCTCCTCAGTATGACCGAATTCGGTTTGGGGAAAAAACCCTACCGCTCACTCTCTGCTGTTCACACGGTGGCGTGAACAGACTGCAAGGGGATATAAACTTCGGCACAGCCGAAGTTAGCTTCTTTGATATTTGTTATAAATATACTGCACTTCCCTCCTTTAGAAAATAATGTAATAATATGGAGTTATTTTTTGATTAATGATAATTATAATTAATGGGGAAACCCGGCGAACTTCGTATAGCCACCAGATGGCTTCGTTTTTTGTAACATTTCGTTTGGTGACACAAAAAAAAGTTGCCGTTCAAGATGTAAATCAAGGGTGGCCAAGGAAATTGTTTTTGGGAGCCAGAGCATCAGCGGCAGAGGCTGGGCAGAGAAAAAGGTCACTTGTAAATCATCGAGACTCCCATGTGCAACATTTTTACAGCATCAGGTATGGGAAAAGTATTGCAGAAATGTAAACTCATTGTTTGTGATGAATGCTAAATAGATAGCTCTTTGCGGGATTTACGTATTACCGCTCATTCGGGAATGCGTTGATATTGCTGGCAGGAGAAACGCCTGTAATTTCTCGATCGACACCAGCGGACAAAATAAATGCTTGCCTGAAATATTCAACATTGTGGCGGCACGTATGTACGTACATAGCATGTGACGACAAACATGCGTGTAGAGTTGCAGAATGATGAAACAGCTGAGTTATTCTCACAATAGTTACTGGACATTGGGAACGGGAAACTGCCAGCCGATGTGACACCAAGAAAAATATCATTGCCCGAAAATTTTTGTAATATAGTTGCATCAAAGAAAGAAGTGATCGAAAAAGTATTCCCTGATATTCATATGAATTGTTGGAATCACGATTGGCTCAGCGAACGAGCGATCAATAGGCACCGTGGCAGAGGCAGATGAAGCGTTAATTATCCAAGGGAATTTTTGAACTCACTTGATCTGCCTGGAGTCCCACCACACGTATGTAAATTGTAAATAAGTGTGCCAACAATCATGCTCTGGAATATTAATCAGCCAAAACTCGGCAATGACACGCGACTCGCGTTAAAAAAATTGATGAACAACATTGTGGAAGGAACGATCTTAACTGGATCATTCAAAGGTGAACATGTCCACATTCCCAGGATTCCCATGATCCCGACTGATACATCGTTCCATCTCAGAAGATTCCAAATTCCCATTCCATTGGCATTCGCTCAAGGTCAATCTTTGGAATTATGTGGTTTAGATTAACAAATATTGTATACCCACAAGTATTTCAGAAGTAAATGTATTTAAAAAGTTATGCTTTGTTGTGTTACTCATTTTTTATGCGTGCACTGACAATATGCCACAGCGAAACGTGGCTGCGTAGAGCAAGTATGTATATGTACAGGGTGAAATTGATTTATTTAGGTCCAAGGAGATTTGTGTTAACTACTTTTTGAATATGATATGTCGTGAATGACCGCCTCTGGCCTTGACCGCAAAATGTGCCCTTTTTTCGGCATTTCGCATCACTTTGCCCAATGTTTCGGCCGATATCGCAGCAATTTCTTGTCGGATATTGTCTTTCAGCGAAGCCAGGGTCCTTGGTTTAGCAGTGTATACCTTGGATTTTAAATATCCCCATAAAAAAAAGTCAGGAGCCGTCAAATCAGGTGATCTCGGTAGCTAGTCATAATCGCCGTTTTTCGATATTAATCTTCCGGGAACCAGTATTTATCCAATTCATTTTCATGAACAAATGGCAATAAAAAATCGGTTATCATTATCCGATAACGCTCATGGTTACCGTTGCTCCATTTTCGTTTTGAAAGAAGTACGGGCCGATGACTTTATCGGCATAAATGCCACACAACACAGAAACTTTTTAGTCGTAAAGAGGTTGCGTTTCGATGAATTGAGGGTTC
Organism: Drosophila insularis; assembly: GCA_018903935.1. Classification (NCBI taxonomy): domain Eukaryota; kingdom Metazoa; phylum Arthropoda; class Insecta; order Diptera; family Drosophilidae; genus Drosophila; species Drosophila insularis. The sequence goes on along the minus strand of JAEIFP010001172.1, from coordinate 528,019 downwards.
TCAGTAGCATACCCCATAGGGTAACCGGCAGAAGGAAGCTTTTCCGACACCATAAAGTATATATATTCTTGATCAGCATTAACAGCCGAGACGAGCCATGTCCGTCTGTTCGTCCGTCCGTCCGTCTGTATGAACTCAGAGACTCAGAGATCTCGGAGACTATAAGAGCTAGAGCCACCAAATTTGGTATGTAGCCTCCTGTAGTATGTAGTGTGATCAAGTTTATTTGAAATTTCTGCCCTAACACCCCCCTCCCACCCCACCGATTTTCACAAAAACTATTCTAGCTAAACACAGCAAAACCAAATTTGATCAAAATCGAACAGAAAATAGCCAAGTTATGCATATAAACCTTTTTCCACATGGCCGGAGTTTGTCGTTGGCTGGTGGGGGCGCTAGGGTGGGCGTATGCTTGAGTGAGTGAGTGAAAAATACGAAAATGCATTTGTTATAAATTTGAAATATTTGTTTTACTGGTGTATGGTATACCTAAGTCGGCGAGATGACTTACTTCATTAAAAATTATTTTTGATGATTTTTAGTCTATCCTTATGTACTGTTTGTATATTATTTTTATCATTTCTAATGTTTATGTTGTTATTTTTAGCTGAGCCAAGTTTAGGATCAGTTTCGTTTTTAAAGAAAACGGGCTCTCCTATTTCTAAATAAAAGTCTATTGACTTATTGTCATGCAAATTTTTCTGTTTTTCCTTATTTTCTTGTAACGTTATTCTAGCTTTATTATATGCTAGATCTATTCTAAACTTAACTTCTTTAGCATATTCATCTATGTTATATAAAGGTTCAATTCTATTTATGCTATTAAAATAGATTGGTAATTATTTTGTTTAAATATAAGTTCGTAGTTGTGTTAAACCAGTAAACAAAGTATTGTAACCATACATAACAATCAGTTTTATCTAATGATATATATGAACGAATGTACTCATTAAAAGTCCTATGCCTTCTTTCAACAGTTCCTAATGTTTGGTGGTGGTGTGCAGTAGAAGTAACGCTGTCTATTCTTAAATATTTGTAAAGGTAATTTATTATTGAATTTTTGTATTCTGTTTCCATGTCCGTAATGAACGTCTTCAATGGACCATAATTTAGAATAAAAGGCTTATAAGCTTTATTAGGTACGTGCACAATTATATTTTCACACAATTATATTTTTAATTGTGTTAATTTACCAAAATTGAACTTGGATTTACCACAGAAAATAAATATGTTAATGCTCTATGGTCTGTTTTGACACTGAAGTGTGTGCCATATATGTATACATATATATTGGCGAACGTGTGTAATAGCCCAGTGTATCGCAGCTAGTTATTGTACAGTAGTGCTTTTATAACATTCTTTTATTACTTTGAATAAACGAGAAGCATATGCTACTGGCAACTGCTTATCACCATAAGTGTGAGTTTATGCTTTCAAAGCTGCTCCCCATAAATATTCTTTGATAAAATCAGGATACTGTAGCAGTGTGGGTAAAATTAAAGTTTGTTTTAGGTCTTCAAATTTAGCATTTTTCACAACAAAGAAAATCTACATTCTTCTTATATAAGACTATATAGTCGTGTTATCATGTTTTAATAACGCGCCAATAGTAGTTGCAAAAAACTACGAATCTTCTAGAACTATCAGCATTCTTTTGGTAGTGTTTATTATACCCTTGCAGAGGGTATTATAAAATTGGTCAGATGTTTGTAACGTACAGAAGGAGACGTTTCCGACCCTATAAAGTATATATTCTTGATCAGCATGAGAAGCTGAGTTGATCCATGTCCGTCTCCTCCATAATTTGAATTCAACGAATGAAGATTGGTTATTTTTTCCTTCTCCCGGAATTCCTATTCATTTTGGTCCTTCGAGAAAAAGGAACTCGTAGTTTTCCCCACCAGTGGTAAGAGACTCAGATATTGAATCAGCTCCTTCAAGTCTGGATTCTTATGCAAGTGTAAATGCTAAGATCAGCTAAAAGTAGCAAAATAAAAAAAAAACCTCTTGTTTTCCCCCACCAGTGGTAAGAGACTGAGTATAATATAAAAGCAAAATATTGCTTAATAAACAAAAGGTGCGTGCGACCGAGTAAATAATGGAGTTGGCTTGTGGCGTATTCGAAGCCCAGATATCGAAAATGAAGAAAAAAAAAACAATATAAAAATACGAATTTGTGTTTATATAATTAAATATCTGGTCTTTCCAAAAGGAAAAAAAAAATATATTGTTTGTTTGAGTTAAAAGCGGGGACTTTATTCGTTGAACGAAAACTTAAAACTGAAGTACAAAAATGTCTTATAGTAATATTTATAGGCTAAATTTGTGAGCCCTTAAATGGCGTGATCGATATTGATGCGATTTGATTGGCCCGAATTTTAATGTTGAATTAGCGTTCCCACGCTTTTGATTTTTGGGGGACAATTATTATTGCAAGTGTTCAATTGTTTTGAATAAAACGGATTTTATTGGCCTGTATTTTAGTTATGAGTTAGCGCTCACACGCTTTGATTTTAAGGGGGACAATTGTTATTGCAAGTGTCCAAGTGTTTATATAAAAAACGGATGTTTACTTTAAAGTTATAAATTTTAGGGGCGAAAAATTTATTAGTTATTGGGTATTGAAGTTGGATATATGACTTCCCCATCCTAAAAAAATTAGCCTGTCCTCAGGCGGATACATTGGGATATAGCGAGGGGTTTTTCTCTGCTGTAAAGATTGGAGTATCAATTTTGTTTATAATTTGGGATTCAATGTTTTCAACAATTGGGGTTTCGATTTTTTCTGTGGGAGCACGATTGTTATTTAATCGAAATTGCTTAATTAATAATTCTTGTGGCATTGCCTTAAACTTATAGATTAAGTATGTAATGAAACTTATTATAGTAAGTATAAAAGTGGTTAATGTAATGGTTTGGAATATAGTATAATATTTTGTGTGTTCGTTAATTATCTTATTTGTTTGGATAAAGGAAATAGGTTCTAGCCTGGTGATATTTTTTGTTACATAAATGCTTTGGCTATAATCAAGCAATGAATTTATTATTGATATTTCGTTTAATTGTAAGGCACAATCGTAAATTTTTATTATGTTATTGCCTTCTATTATTAAGTCGTTGTTTACGCAATTTTGATTAAGTTTAGTTTTTGGTAAATTCCATGTTACAATTATGTTTGGTTCAATGTAATTAGTTTGAAAATTTTTATATGTTTTAGTGTATTTACAAGTGGTTGCGATTTGATTCAAAATGCCTATTACACATTCATTAGTTTCTAATTGTTTTATATTTTTATTAAACAAAGTGTTAGTTGTTTTATGTCTCGTTTTATGGTTGTATATGTAGAGAATTTTTTCAAATTTGATTAATTTATCTTCGATGTCATTTTCACTATTTATAATTCTGAGTTTTTCATTTACTGTTTTCTGGAATCTTTCTACGCCTGAAATGCCGTTTATACTTGTTGTGATATCTAACTTTACATTTTCTTCTTGTAGCCAACTCTTAAGTGCTATACACAGAAATGCTGAATCTTTGTCTGATTTTATTATATATTGGTTTGCCCATTTCAGTGAATACTTTCATAATTGCTCTCTTGGCTTCTAACCAATCTCTAGACTTTACTTCTACAAGTGTTGCAAATTTGGAGTAAATGTCAATGCATGAAAAGAATTGTAAATTGTTGATCATGTAAAAGTCCATGACGTATTTTTCTCTGATATTAAAAGTTTCTGGTGTTATTTCAAAAGTTAGTTTTGTATTTCTATTTTCTGTCTTTGCGATATTGCATACTGAGCATTCATTAATAATGTTTTGAATTAGGTTTTGAAAATCGGGGAAATAATATTTTTCTTTAAACAAATGAATCGTTTTTTCGATTCCTGGATGTAATAATTCTTAATGTTGTTTTAGGATTATTTCTTTGAATTGTGCAAACGTTTGAAGGTCCTCTAACATAATGCTAGATTTAGAGGTTTTTGTATTTGTGTTTGATCGTATTATTTCAATAAAGGCTTGTTGGAATACGGGAAAATCTTGTTCATTATGAAAATACAGTACAGTTTTCTTACCGCAAGGATATCTTTTGATTATATCCCTGGCGTGAGCATTAGTCATTTCTTTGTATGTTATTTTTATGTTTGATTTATAAAAATAAGTTGTTGTTTCTGCTTTGTCTTCTGAACCTGTAATGAATTCTATTTGCCTGTTGAATAATTAATGGTTTTTCTACTATTGGAATGTAATTTCCATTATTCTCATGAGCACTATGTATTGTGGTTGCGGTGCTTTCTGTTGATCCTAAAAAGTTTTCATCTGTTTTAATTCTGGAAAGGGCGTCTGCTACGTGATTCTCTTTTCCTGGTAAGTATTTTATTTTGTAATCGAATTCATCAAGTTTTATTTTCCATCTCTGTAATTTCATGTTAGGTTCTTTGATATTGTGCAACCAGACAAGGGGTTTACCATCACTTAGGATTTCAAAATGTCTACCGAAGAGTTATGGCCTAAAATATTTGGTTGCCCATACGATAGATAGTAGTTCCTTTTCTATGGCTGAATAATTAAGTTCATGTTCGTTAAGTGTTCTACTAGCATAAGAAATAGGTCTATGGTCCTGTGAGATGAACGCACCTAAAGCTATATTGCTAGCATCTGTGGTTGGGAAAAAAAGTTTTTTGAAATCGGGATATGCAAGTATGGAATCGTTCATAAGGAGATATTTTAATTTCTCAAAGGATGAAATATAGTCTGGGTTGTTTATCTTAGGTCTTGTTAATCTTAGCTCCTTTCTTCAATCCGAGAGTTAAAGGTTTTGCAATATGTGCAAAGTTTGGTATAAATTTCCGGAAGAATCCACATAAGCCTAAGAATGATTTTATTTCTTTTGAGGTTTTAGGGATAGAAAAATTTTTAATTGCTTTGACTTTATCTGGGTTTGGTTTGATGCCTTCTGTAGTTATGACGAGACCCAAAAATTCTGTTTCCTTTTTCAAGAATTCGCATTTATTTAATTGTAGTTTAAGATTAGCGTTGCGCAATTTAGTAAAGACTTTTTTAGTGATGCCAAATGTTCTAATGAGGTAAACAATTTTTATTTATTGATTAGATCTTTTAGTAAATTGTTCATACATCGTTACTGGTGCACTTTTTAGACCAATTGGCATTTGTGTGTACTCGTAATGACCATGTTTAGTGCGTTTTTTTCTATTGATTTGGGATCCATTTGGAATCGATGGAATCCATTGGCGAGGTCAATGGTTATGAAATATTGACATTTTTCAAGTTTGTCTAACAATTTATCCATTACCGGTATTAGGAACTTGTCATCGACAGTAATCTCATTTAGACTACGATAGTCGATTACAAAGCGAACTTTTGTTCCTTGGATTCGTCCTCTTTTTTAGGTACGATCCAGATTGGAGAACAATAGGGCGATTTCGATTTTCGAATGATTCCCTGTTCTATCATTTCATTAATCTGTTTATTGGCTTCTTCGTCAAAGATTTGTGGGTATTTGTATGGGTGTTTGTATATTGGGTCCTCATGTTTTGTATGAATTTTGTGTTTTATTGTACTCGTACAAAAATGAACTGCAACTATTCCTAGACTCAAGTGAAATCGACGTTTTGCTGATTTCGGAAACACATTTAACATCAAAAAATAATTTTCAAATACCAAAATATACCTTCTACGCAACAAACCATCCAGACGGAAAAGCTCATGGCGGGACCGGTATCCTAATCAAAAACCGTATAAAACACTCGTTCCTCAACAGATTTGAAACATAGCACCTACAAGCAACTGCTATAACCGTCCAAACCAGCTGCGGCAACACTACATTGGTCGCCCTGTACTGCCCACCACGGTTCTCAATCTCTGAAAAGGAATTTACCGATTTCTTTAACACACTCGGAGATCGCTTCATTGCAGCAGGGGACTATAACGCCAAACATACGCACTGGGGATCTCGCCTTGTAAATCCTAAAGGAAAGCAGTTGTACAACACAATAGTCAAACCTCTCAATAAGATGGATTGCGTCTCACCGGGTAGGCCTACTTATTGGCCCACAGATCCACAGAAAGTGCCTGACTTGATTGATTTCGCAGTAACCAAGAGGATTCCACGTAATCGGATCACTGCGGAAACACTACTAGATTTAACTTCCGATCACTCTCCAGTGCTATTCACATTATTAACAAGACCTCAAGTACTAGATCGCCCATATAGGCTTACAAACAACAAAACAAATCGGCTTAAATTTAAAATGTACATGAGTGCCCACATTGACTGTTCGCCGAAACTGGATGCTGCAGAGGACATTGATATGTGCGTCTCTGCACTTGAGTCGATGATGGGAGCTGCAGCAAGAGTATCTACTCCACATGCCTCTTCTTACACCAAACCTGTTGACAGGCCTACGAACCGGCGGATAGAACAATTAGTAACGGAAAAACGACGTCTAAGAAGAGAATGGCAGATTACTCGATCACCAGCAGCAAAACTTCGCCTAAGGCAAGCTAATCGCAACCTCTCCAAGGCGTTAAGACAAGAGGAAAGCTTGGCTCAAAGGAAATACATAGAAAAGCTCAGTCCAACCAGCACTAAACATCCTCTGTGGAAAGCCCACCCAACTTTAAGCGCTCCTACAGAGACAATTTCACCGATAAGGAGTCCAACCGGTGGATGGGCCCGCAGTGACGAAGAGAGGGCATCCGTATTTGCCACACATCTTAAAATGGTTTTCCAGCCAAATCCAACATCAAACTCATCTGTACTTCCCCCTTCGAACACATTAACGGATAGTGAGTACTCGGAACTCCAATCGGACGAGGTCACTGCAGTTATTAAAAACCACCTAAAGCCGAAAAAAGCCCTGGCCATGACCTAATCACACCGAAAATGATCCTAGAACTCCCTATCATTGCAATACAATATATCTGCAAACTGTTCAACGCTATAATAAAAATTGGCTACTTCCCAAGAACATGGAAAAAGTCCACTATCATCATGATTCCTAAAGTGGGAAAGGACAAAACCCAGCCATCATCCTATAGGCCAATTAGTTTGCTGCCATGTCTTTCGAAGCTTTTTGAAAAGGTCCTGCAGATCCGCCTAAACTCATTTCTGGCATCGGAGAACACAATCCCTTCACACCAGTTTGGCTTCCGCGAAAAACATGGTACAATTGAACAAGTCAATCGCATAACATCCGAAATACGAACAGCATTCGAACTAAAAGAATACTGTGCGGCTGTCTTTCTCGACGTTGCCCAGGCTTTCGATAGAGTTTGGCTGGAGGGTCTGATGTTCAAAATCCGGCAAAAACTGCCACAGTACACACACAAATTCATGGAATCCTACCTTTACAATAGGAAATTCGCTGTTAGATGTAATGGCTCCGTCTCCGCTGATTTTGAAATCAAAGCTGGTGTACCGCAAGGCAGTGTACTCGGCCCATTGCTCTACCTGCTGTACACTGCAGACTTACCAACGAGTTTAGGACTTACAACGTCCACTTTTGCCGATGACACGGCAATCCTTAGCAGATCCAAATGTCCAATACAAGCCTCTGCAAAACTAGAGGAACACCTTAAGGTGGTAGAGGAATGGCTAGCAACCTGGCGTATCCGGGTCAACGAGCAGAAATGCAAACATGTTACATTTACGCTTAACAGAAGAAACTGTCCAGCTCTAATGCTAAACAACGTACCAGTTCCTCAAGCCGCGGATGTCACTTACCTTGGCATCCACCTAGACAGAAGACTAACTTGGCGCAAGCACATCGAAGCAAAAAGTCACAGCTTAAACTGAAAGCGAGTAGCCTACATTGGATCATCAATGCTCGGTCCCCTCTACGTCTGGAGTATAAAGTCCTCCTATACAACTCCGTACTGAAACCCATCTGGACTTACGGAGCCGTACTATGGGGAAATGCAAGTACCAGCAATGTCGATATTATACAAAGAGCGCAGTCGAAGATTTTAAGATCAATCACGGGGGCCCCGTGGTATATACGAAACGACAACATTCAAAATGATCTAAATATACCTAGCGTAAAATCTGAAATAGGTACTCAACAACTAAAGTATTCTGCGAAACTGGATGCACACCCAAATGTTCTTGCCAATTCCCTTACGCGAACTAATAATAGAACTCGTCTTAAAAGAAATGACAGACCAACCCAATAACAAGTGATTAGGGCCGCCTGCAATATCCCCAGGATTTATCTTAAGTACTAGTCTAAGAAAAATATCTCAAACTTGTTGTTAGGCTCTAATTTAAGAGTAGATTCAACAAATAAATATTAAACGTAAAAAAAAAAAAAAAAAAAAAATTGGACTCGTGAAAGTCAAATTTTCACCTTCACAGTACTGAATGTCACTGAATTCGTACAGGACTTTTTTGAGTTTTTGTGTTTCTTCGTTGTTTAAATGGTCGAGCTATACTCATTGCTTTCTACTATTTCATTTTCAATTGCAAAATTTGTGTCTGGGTCCCTCTCTGTAGGTGGGTCCAAACATTCTATATTATGTTCTTCTTTTTCTTCAATATCTCTGAAATAAAACGTATAATTTCCTAGTTTTGCGTATTCTTCTTCATAATTTATCTGGGCTTTGCAGGCTTTTAGGAAAGTTCTGCCTATCAACATGTCGTATTTATTTGAAAATTTATGGATATAAAATTTTTGTTCTGTCGGACAAAGTTTGCTGGGTGCAAGGAAAATGATTTCTTTTAATTCTACTGCTCCTTTAATCATGTAAATTTTGGAATCTCCTAAATAGGTTTTGAAATTAAAAAAGTTTTCGGACATTATATTTATTGAAGATCCTGAGTCGACTACACATCTCAAAGGTTTATTGTTCATTGTTATTCTGATGAAGGACTTGTCTCTATCTCTTCTTCCGATTGATCCGAGGCATTCTGATGAAAATTTTCTGATCTGTCCATTTTGCTAATTCCACTATTACTTTCTCTTTGCCTTTTTGTAGGCTGGTTTGCTACATTATTTTTGGGATACCTATTTTGCTGTTGATAATTCATTGGATTTTGAGCCCTGTCAATATTTAATTTTTGTTGAAACTCTTGGAAAAGTTGTTGGTTTTGTGTATCGGATTGTTTTGTTTGAGACGGAGTACTATTGGGTACAAAGGGTTTTCCACCTTTTTGGTTTTGATTTTGGCTTTGATTTGATTTTCTGTTTTCTGTTATACTATTTTCGTATAACCCTTCTCTTTGAGCTACTTGTTTCAGTTTGCTAACTGTGGTTATATCATATCTAGCTAACGTCATAAATAATCTATCGGGTAATTTTTTATTTATTACATCTTTTATAGTGTTATTTAAAGCATTTGTACAAAGAACGGTGTTATTTGCATCGTTTTTAAGACTTAGTTTGTTTGTGATAATATAGGATTTGTCTTCGAACTCTGTTACAAACTTACAAAGGTTTCCTGTATAGTTGCTGTTGTAGAGGCGTCGAAGAAGTTCCTCACAAGGGGTCTGCGTCTTCAATTCATTGATGAGGAATGATCTTAGTACCAGCCAGGTGTTGGCTTGTCCAATTTGCGAGAGCCGTTGTGCCTCTCCAGTGAGCTGCATCTCGATTGCGCTAAACAGTATGTTATGTTGCCTTATATCATGGATTGGATACAAGTGCATGATGAAATCTATCCTCCTTATGAATGACGTCAGATTCTCTGGTGTTTGCCATCATAGTTTGCCACCTGTCGTAACGAAGACAGTGCTTGATTGAGGTGGGCTTCGGTGAGTTCTAAGGCCATTTTTGTTTTGTTGTTTTTCTGGGTTTTTTGGTGTTTTGTTTTTTTGTTCGCACACAAATTGGCGTTTTTGTTCCACAATTGGAGTTTATTTTTGTAACACTTGGCGTAAATATTTTCCACTGTTGTAGGCTTTTGAGCACTCCCCGTAAGTTCTTGATGTCGGATCGGATTTTTATAGTGATTATTCACTAATTCTATGTAACACACCGATAATAATTCTAAGTGTCACACGGATAGAATATCAAGTTCACTTTTACCGATCCTACCGACTGCGCCAATTAAATATTCAAAAGGAAAAAAAAAGATATTGTTTGTTCGAGTTAAAAGCGGGGACTTTATTCGTTGACCGAAAACTTAAAACTGAAGTACAAAAATGTCTTATAGTAATATTTATAGGCTAAATTTGTGAGCCCTTAAATGGCGTGATCGATATTGATGCGATTTGATTGGCCCGAATTTTAATGTTAAATTAGCGTTCTCATGCGTTTTATTTTTGGGGGACAATTATTATTGCAAGTGTTCAATTGTTTTGAATAAAACGGATTTTATTGGCGAGCAAACTATCGCTACCCAGCGGCAGACAAGCAGCGGCAGACAACTCTACTTGGCGGACAACAGTGTCGAACGGTGTCTACAACATGATCATCAGATAAGATATAAATTAAAATAGTTCGTGGTTTTTTTTTAATATATATACTTATACCGGTATCCTAATATATGAATAAGACAAAAATGTTCCCCACAAAAACAAAAAACACAAAAACACAAAAAAATTCTTAACGAACTAAGTGAAGTACAGAAGCTATGGATTAGTACCCATAGCCAAATGCTAGAGAGTGGAGTAACCCAACAATACTATTTCACAGATGGAAAGTATGAGGAAGGTTTAAATATGGCAGCCAGATTAATAGCCAAAGGAGAGTCAAGCAGGCAGGGCACTGGTGATTCGGAAAACAGTGAAGCAGATGTATCGATGTTCGAAAAGTTGGATGATAGCAAAGTAGAGGCGCGCGGTAATGAAAACGCCAATGTTAACCAGGAGATGTATTTATGGATAGAGCCCGACAGCTCCAGGAATATTTGGATAGAGTAACCAAAGATTTACGCACTACAGATAATTCAGCTCTTAAATTCAATTATTTAAAATCCGTGTTAAAGGGCGAAGCAAGGAGCATGGTAGCTCATCATCTATTGTCAGGTTCAGCTGACAATTATAGTGCCGCTTGGGAACTGTTAACCAAGCGGTACGAGAACAATCGGAGGGTATTTTCCGAACAACTAAGTCGGATCGTTGATTTACCGATGATCAACAATGAATCCGCAAAAAATGTAAAGGGAGTGATTGACATAATTAATGAGTCAATACACTTAATTAAAATTAAACCAAAATTGTCCGATGAAGTTGACGTAATATTCGCTCAGCTGCTGCTAAGGAAATTTGACAGAGAGGCTCTGCAATTATTCGAGAGTCAGATTAGAAAAACCAGGCAGATACAACTGTTATCTGATGTCATGGAATACTTGGAGTAAAGATATTGCTCGCTAAGTGCCATGAGAAAGGAACAGCCCTAATACAAGTTAAAAAAATAAATGGAGAGTATGAAACGTTAAGAGCCTTGATTAATAGTGGTTCTCAGAGCACTATTGTATCTGAAGAAGCCGCTCAAATGTTAAAATTACCCAAGATCAAGAAACAAACGGAAATAAGTGGCGTATCTTCAACAAAACCTAGAACCTCGAAGTATAAGGAAAATATTGAAATGAAGACGCGTGATTCTGAAATAGAACTTCTTAAGGTTGAAGCAATTGTATTGCCGCAATTAATGAAAGCTCTTCCTATAAAAATAGCAAATGTGGATATGGCAAAATGGCATACTTACGTGCTAGCTGACCCCACCTTTAATAAACCTGGTAGGGTTGATAAGATAATAGGGGTAGATGTATATACCCACATCTTAAAAAGTGGAGTTGCCAAGATTAATGGTTTGCTGGGACAAAATACTCAATTTGGCTGGATTGTGTAAATATTTGCTGGATTGTGGAAGTCAAAAGGAGACGCGTCTATAGTAGCTACAACAATAGATATCACGGATATGGAGCGTTTTTGGGAAATGGAGGCAGATGAAAAAGATGATACGGAAGCTAGCGAATGTAAAGAAAATTTTAACAAGACGACTAGGATTGATGCTTTTGGAAGATATGTAGTAACGATTCCGTTTAAGCAAGAAAAGGAATGAGGTGACTCGAAGGCGCAGGCAACTGCGCGATTTCTTAACTTGGAGAAAAAGTTACAGAAAAATCCAAAATTTAAGGAGTACGAAAAATTCATTAACGAATATTTGGAGTCTGACAACTAAATTAAGAGTTGTATTTGACGATTCCGCGAAAACCACGAATATCAGAAGTCTCAATGATGTGATGTGGATCTTGCCGCGACTTCAAAAAGACATTTTCGACATAATAGTAAAGTGGCCAAAATGGCAGTACGTAGTATCTGCAGATATTGAAAAAATGTATCGGCAGATAAACATTGATCTAAACGATCAAAAATATTTGCATATTTTGTAGAGAATTTCACCGCAGAAAAAATTAAGAATATATAAATTGACAACAATAACGTACGGTACTGCATCAGCACCTTATTTAGCTACAAGATGTCAAGATAAAGTGATTAGTGAAATTATCCGAGATGAATACATGGATGATTTAATTTTTTTAATTTTTCCAGAGAGCAGGAATGAGTTTGAGAAAATGGACTTCGAATAAGTCCGAAATTATTGAAAAGGTTATTAATACAGGCGATAGTAAAGTATTAAAAATTGATGAGAACGAGGCAATTAAAACCCTTGGGGTTGCAGTGGGAACCAATTAAAGACGAATTTAAGTTGATGGTACACTGTGACGAGAACAGGAAGTTGAATAAAAGAGGTGTGCTATCCACACTAGCCAAGATTTATGAACCACTAGATTGGCTAGCACCTGTAACGGTAATAGGCAAGTTGTGGCTAGCTGAGCAAAATTGGGATCAAGAGTTGTCCGATAACGAAACAACAGAGTGGAAATCCTTCAGGGATAATTTGGTGTATCTGGAAGAAGTCAGGTTACCCCGATGGATCAAGACACAGCCTAATATGTTGTTACAGATTCATGGTTTTGCTCACGCTTCAGAAAAGGCATATGCAGCGGTGGTATATGCTAAAATAGGTGATGCCGTTACCTTAATAGCCAGTAAGTACAAAGTTAATCCAATCAAAAATTGGAAGACTATTCCTAAATTGGAATTAAGTGCAGCACACTTATTATCGCAATTGCTACAAAGAGTCCAGCAATCTATTGCTGTTCCATCTGAAATATATGCTTGGAGTGATTCTACTATTACACTGTGCTGGATAAAGAACGGTGCTAGTAAGGAAAAATTCGTGAGGCGTCGCATAGAGGATAACCTAAAAATCAAAGAAATAACATGGAACCATGTAAAAAATGAAGATAATCCTGCAGATGTAGCTTCAAGGGGCATTTGTCCAAATAAGTTAAAAGATTGTGAATTGTGGTGGAATGGGCCAAAGTGGCTCGGTGACGCAAAAGATAAATGGCCTAAGCAAAAAACAGATGATGGCAAGATTATGGTAAATTCAGGAGCTAATTGAAAAGTATTCCTGTATGAATAAGCTGCTCAGAATTACGGCATATGTATTAAGATTTATTAGCATTAAAAAAAGAGATAAGGTGTACCCATCATATTTAACCGTCAATGAGCTTAAGAATGCTAAAAATTGAATAATTAAACACCAACAAGCATATAAATTTAGCAGAGAGTTTTTATGTCTTACGCAGAAGAAGCAAATTGACATGAAAAGCAAAATTTTAAGCTTAAATCCATTTTTGGATAAATGCTAATATTTTAAAACCAAGCCAAATGAAATTGGAAATAACAAAAATAAAGGACAAGTTGTCCTAAGCATTAGTACTACCAGGTAAAAGGACAGGTACTGAGTTAAAAGATATATATACTCTGTTGACGGCGAAGGGTATTTTCATAGACAGAAAACTAATTATAAATGCAAAAATACATCAGAATTTTCTCTATAAAGTTATTCCAGTGCCTGTACGATTGAATAATAATCAAATGGTAATGGTTCATAGATAGTCCGATAGTCAGATTGTCAGTACTTAATAAATAATTTTGAAATAGACTAGTATCATTTAATGTCTGAATCAGCTATGCAAAAATGTCGAAACTGGCAGTCGAACAACAGAACATGTGAAGGAAGTTGACCATGGAGTGGGTCCAATGGTAATGCTTGTGAGCTGACACCTTTTAAACACAATACAAAATCTAACTGCTTATACACAACGATTGTTGAGACAAGATCTTACTGGGTAGAATTAGATAGCAGCAGTAGTTGGTTATTCAAGGTACCACCTAAAACTAAGGCCAGAGTCCAATGCGGTAACGAACAACAGGAGGTGCTGGACATACCAGAACAGGGAATTATGAGTCTCAGATCAGGCTGCACAGCTAGGGCAGAAAATAAAATTCTAGTAGCTCATCATAGCGTTCAGTCAGAGTCGTACATAGCTATCAAAACTTCGCACGTAGGCGATATTAGTAACATAGCAAATATAGCATGGAATCCAGTAGAAGCAAACATAGTAAACCACTCGGCAGAATTAGAAAGAATAGGAAGTCAATTACAATCATTAAAGGAACATCATATTGAATTACTAGGCTTAAACTTCCATCATGTAGCTGGTCTTGCTTCGTTAATGTTAGTCATCTTACTAATGATAATATTAATAATAATAATTTGTTTAAGACAACTTAATAAAAATAAAAGAATCCCAATCGCCCCATTTGGCGGCCCCTCGCAGAATGTTTAAGAATAAAGATCGTGTTCATCTGAAGCGGCTTCACCAAATCAGATTCAAGAAAATGTAATAAAAATGTTCTTGTGTCACAAACAACTAACATAGCATATGACTAGAATTACGAGCAGCCACACGTGTTGTGGGAACAAACACTTGTAATTGTAAACTAACCCAAAACGATCACAACGGCAGGATGTCAAGTGGCCCACGCCGTGCCCAAAATAATAATAATTTTTCAACCCCCGAATACGTGGGTGTGACTCGTATTAGAATAAGATCTCCTTAAGAACAATTGTTACCTCCTAGAGCCTAAGATTTCCTCCTCCGTACTTTTGTAAATAAAATCAGTTCATAATTTGAATTCAACGAATGAAGATTGGGTTATTTTTTCCTTCTCCCGGAATCCCTATTCATACCCTGTTAAAAAGAAACAAATATATATGATCATTTTTATATCCTTGTGCTGAGGCCGCCCTTGAAAGTAGGTAACAGGTAGGTCTCGCCGACTTAGGTATACCATACACCTGTAAAACAAATACATATTTCACATGCTTTTTACTAGCACATCTTAGTATTTCGCTCACTTAATCATAACACCCTAGCGCCCCCATCAGCCAACGGCCAACTTCGGCCATTTGGAAAAACGTTTATATGCATAACTTGGCTATTTTTAGGACGATTTTAATCAAATTTGGTGTTTTGTTGGATATTAGTATAAAATTTAAGTGAGGAACATTATATGCAATAATAATGTACCACACAACAAACAAGCTATAAGAAAGGAAAACATATTCCAGCGCACTATGATAAGCCAGATACAAGATACAGTCGAGACACGAACCGGTGGAGCTACGATATACGACCGAACATAACGCTAATCGATCAAACCGAATCGTGGCAACGATTTACGATCAAACATGGCCGATCGAACCACATGCAACCCTTGGCGATTTCGTACAAGCAGGAAGATGCGTGGGAGGAGGATCATGAGAAATCGGCTGCATGAGAGCAAGTGAAACGAAATCAAGTGATGGCTATGCTTGTAAATCGGGTAGTAGGGGGGAAAGAATAAATGTAAGAAACGATAACGGCTTATGGACTTGTGAGGGGAATATACAAGCCGAAGAGGGAGGGATGAGTAATGGGGAAGCCCTCTATCCAATGGATAAAATGGGCCCAATGTATTCAGATACATATAAATTCAGCCACTAATATTTATTATTACAAAGTAATATATTAAGTTAAATATAGCAATATATGTGTATGTTATAATTCTAAGCCAACATAGCAACTTAAGACGCACAGCAACAAGTAGATGCGTAGGTGAAAGCAGACTGCCGATGGAAAAGTACCAGCTGTAGAGCGGTACTACACCAGTCAATTCCTGCGGCCATAGGAGCGGCGTATATAAAGGCAGCACAGTCATGATCAGATCAACAAGTCGAGATCAAGTCATCAAGTCAAAAGGTCGTGATCAACCAAGGAGTTTTAAGGACCTACGAGTAACCTTCAAAGCTCAAGGAAGTGAAAAGCAAGTCCTGTGAAAAGGATCGAGGAGAAGTACAATAACTGAGAGGGCCTTACGAGTAAATTATCAGGCAACAAACAAGTCCTTTGCATAGGACCAGAACACCGTGTTCAAGTTCAAGACTTCGTCGGAGAAATTAGTCATACCCAGCCGAGCCGAAAAATATTAAAAATAAATACCTGCTTTAAAACCATTAATCAAACATAACCAGCTGTATAGCGGTAAAATACCAGCTGTATAGCGGTACTACACCAGTCAATTCCTGCGGCCATAGGAGCGGCCTATATAAAGGCAGCACAGATCAAGAGAAATCATCAGATCATCAGGTTATCAAGTCATGATCAGATCAACAAGTCGGGAACAAGTCATCACGTCAGAAAGTCGTGATCAACCAAGGGAGTTCAAGGCCCTATGAGTCCCCTTAGAAGCTCAAGCTAGCGAAAACAAATCCTGTGAAAAAGGAACCAGGAGAAGTAGAATAACTGAGAAGGCCCTTCGAGTAACCTCTCAAGTTACCAGGAGAGAAGTCAAACGGCTCCAGGACGATCCATAGCACATTGGAAGGCACGAGGATATATCCTTCTGCCGAAATTCCAGGATCTATATATCCTGACGAATACCAATCGCTGAAGAAAAATCCTGCGGCACAGCAAACGGCCACGGGATTTTTCCTGGAGGCCACAAGCACGCAAAGACCATCTTAAAAACACGGCTGAAGGCACTGAGGTGGAAGCAACATCCCTAGAAGAGCAGGATAAGCCAGGAACGTGAAAGTAAAGCCATAGGATCTATCCTAAGGCCAATCCGCGTTCCAGAGATATTCTGAAGAGGGAGATACCAGTCAAAGTCTACATTGCGAGTCTGAAATATGAATCAGCGGAGACACAAGGATCAAGAGACGGACTGGAGCAAGCAGCAAAGGACCCAAACCACAATCAACGCTGTCCAAGTTCGAGACTTCTCCAGAGAAATTAGTCATACCCAGCCGAGCCCAAAAAATATTATAAATAAATACCTGATTTAAAACCATTAATCAAACAAACGAGTTTTAATTTCACCAGGGCAAAATAAATTTTGTTGTGCCGAAACGGGAGATAAACGGAAAGGGGCGTGGCAAAATCTCTACACATAAAAAATGTGCGCATTTACCAAGCAAATACGCATAACAAGAATGGTGTAGAGACACCATAGCTCTCTAGCTAGAGAGCTAGAATAGTTTTTGAATGATAAGCACGACGAGACGGATTCATTTAGCCATCTCCAAACGTTCTTTCAAAAAAAAGCGACAGACTTCAGTTCACTAATACAGTTTTTACACCTCTGGTGCACTTCGTGTTGACTATGGCAGGCACACAGACGGCAAAAAGTGCGATTGCCAAAGAAAAGATCCCTCACGGGCTATGGGTGCCTCCCCCAGACAGAGACATTCAAACCGAAACGCTCTCTTACCAAAAGAGGAAGATCGGTTCACCGATATGTGTAATTTTGAACAGCTACAAAATCACTTGATCCCAATTATGAGAAAGAAAAAAGTAAGGTTAACATAGTGTCCTTAAAGTAAAATACAAAATTGCAAACGCAAAAAGCAAAAGCTCTGTTGCCAATATATTAATAATCGCTCAAAAACAAAAATCATTAATTTTTTATTCAACAGATTGCACGTTTTCTTTTCATGGATAGTTTAAGGGTGCTAAATTTGGAAGGAAACCCTATATCTCAAAATCTGGATTTTCCTTTATCAAAATATGTAATCGCCGTCTTGCCAAAATTAAACTATTATGAATACACCTACATTAAAGATGAAATTAGAAAGGACGCAACTGCACTTTTTCAGTAAGTAAAATACTTAGTATTTCACCAAGTAAAAAGGTTTATGAAATATGTTAAATTTAATATTGTTAAATAGGGCTTCTAGGGAGAAGGAAATAATAACCCGATCTCTTCATTCGTTGAATTACAAAAAAAAAAAACTGATTTTTACAAAAGTGTTGTGTATATAAATTTATTCTTAGAATCTAGGAGGCGACAATTGTTTTTAATTTTACTTGTTCTAATGACCCACGTTTTTTCGGGGATTGAAAATTATTCATACTTCATGCTCAGCGTTGGTTTTTGTGTTGTTTTTTTTTTTGTTTGATATGAATCTTTATGACTTATTTTTGTTTTATGTTTTTGTTTCGTTTTGTATATTTCTTTAGTGCATCTCATTTGGTGAAGCCATTTCAGATGAACACGCTACATAAACTATATTTGTATGCGTGCGTATCGCTTCATGCGTGTAAAAGGGGATGGGGAAGAAGAAGAAGAAATTGAAATGATATTTGAAAGGTTCTGTGCATCAATGAATTGAGTTACATAAAAAGAGTTTGCAACATGAAAAATATTATGGCCATGGACTGCAAGGGTATATAAATTTCGGCACAGCCGAAGCTTCTTTAATATTTTTAATTTAATTTATCTTTTCAGTTGCCGATAATGCTTTAGTATTTGGTATTGTTTTATTTTAGTTCGGTGAAACTTTTTGGTAAAATTAAATAATTTCGCAACTTGTAATTGTTTTATTTGCTAATGAGCAAGAGGTCCAAAACTGATCTGATTTTTTCACTCTCGCTGTACCATGTTTACACATCGAATACTCACTGTACTCAGTGAATATAAATGAACATAACTAAAATAAATAAAATTACCATCATATTGTATTGTATATTCCAATTTCAACTGCCGCCGTGTGCAGACGTGTTTTTTAATGCACTCCGCAAAAATTGAGTGTAATAAAAAAAAAAAAAAAAAGTCTGCGTTTGCAAAAAGTTGTGTAGGGCTCTCAGTCACCTCAGAGACGCCTATTTACAATCATATTGCTATTAGATTGCTCTAATAGCAATAAATACTAAGTTGCAACAACAAAGTGCGTAATTTTTACAAAAGCCATGTCCACCAATTCGGGCCCAAGCTCTCTCAATCCCCACCAGCAACAGCTACAAGAACTAATTGTACAACAACAACGTGAGCGTCGACTCTCGGTCCAACGCAACAACGCGTACTTTTTGGTGGTGTCGCCGACCCCACCGAATGCTAACGTAAGCAATAACACCGAAAGTGCCAGCCACTCAGCAATTAACAGCAACCTACCGTGGAGAGAGCAGTGTGCTTCTCCATCAATATCGATAACTGGGTCACCGATTGCACCAACCAGCACCGTCAGCTCGTTGACAGCAACTACTGCAACGTCTGCCGAAGTATTGACCTGCCTCAAGCCGTCAACGACAAGTCGCCCAGAGTCAGCCACAATAGTAAACCCAACGACTTCTGTCCAAACTGGAATGGACAGATATATTAAAATAACTAAGCGGAAGCTAAGCCCGCAAAAGAAAAAAAGTGGCAATACGCCGAAAATAACCAAACCAAATGAACGAGTAGCACCCCTTAGCGGGAATCGTTTTAAAATTCTTGCCGATCAGCAAGACGATCAAGCCGGCGCTGTAGATAAAGTTAAATCGGCTAGACCACCCCCTTTATACATCCGTGGAGCCAACTGCAGCGCCCTGATTTCGAAGCTAGTAGAAACAGTAGGGGCAAATAACTTTGTTGTAACCCCTCTCAATAGGGGTAACATTAAAGAAATTAAATGTCAAGCCCAAACTGAGGACAATTTCCGCATCATCGAAAAGTACCTCCGTAATGCTAACATCAACTTCTATACCTACCAACTAAAAAGCAGTAAAGGGCTCCAGGTTGTGTTAAAGGGGATTGAGCCATCGGTCCCTACTCAAGAAATAGCAGACGCGTTGGTCGAAAAAGGGTTTGCGGTCAAGTCCGTTGTCAACATCATCAACAGGAATAAAGTCGCACAACCGCTCTTTAAAATCGAGCTCCAACCAGATGCAAAGCGGTCGAAGCCAAATGAAGTGCACCCGATCTACAACCTACAGCTTCTACTGCACAGAAGAATCACCGTAGAGGAGCCCCATAAGAGACGCCAACCACCGCAGTGTAAAAACTGCCAGGAATACAACCACACCTCTAACAATTGCAATCTTAGGTCAGTGTGTGTTGGCTGCGGCGAACATCATGAAGGTGGAATTTGTACCAAGGACAGAAACAACGTCGCACTAAGACTATGCAGCAACTGTGGAGGGAACCACACGGCCAACTACAGAGGATGTCCTGTCTTTAAGGATCTTAAATCACACCTAAACGGGCGCAAACCCCCAGCCGGACCAAAAATCATCTTCAACGCCTCCAAAACTACACCGGAGGTTTTCTTCGCCAAGGCTGTTAGATCATCCAACATGACTGCTACAACCAGTCCTAGTGTATCCTTCGCTAGTGTGCTCCGAACTGGACAGACGGAGCCCGCGAAAGAGACCCCGTCACTCCGCCATCTACAGAATCCGCAACCTAGCGCACCAGAGCTTGGCCAGCAAACTCAAGTGGTCTAGAGGCCCTATTGATCTCACTCAATCAAAACATGACCACTTTTATGACGTTCATGCAAAACTGTATGCACGAACTAATGCGGAATCAAAACCTGCTTATCCAGAAGCTTATCGAGAATAAATAATGGCTTCCCTACGTCTATGTCTTTGGAATGCTAACGGCATCTCCAAGCACAAAAATGAACTGCAACTATTCCTAGACTCAAGTGAAATCGACGTTTTGCTGATTTCGGAAACACATTTAACATCAAAAAATAATTTTCAAATACCAAAATATACCTTCTACGCAACAAACCATCCAGACGGAAAAGCTCATGGCGGGACCGGTATCCTAATCAATAACCGTATAAAACACTCGTTCCTCAACAGATTTGAAACACAGCACCTACAAGCAACTGCTATAACCGTCCAAACCAGCTGCGGCAACACTACATTGGTCGCCCTGTACTGCCCACCACGCTTCTCAATCTCTGAAAAGGAATTTACCGATTTCTTTAACACACTCGGAGATCGCTTCATTGCAGCAGGGGACTATAACGCCAAACATACGCACTGGGGATCTCGCCTGGTAAATCCTAAAGGAAAGCAGTTGTACAACACAATAGTCAACCCTCTCAATAAGATGGATTGCGTCTCACCGGGTAGGCCTACTTATTGGCCCACAGATCCACAGAAAGTGCCTGACTTGATTGATTTCGCAGTAACCAAGAGGATTCCACGTAATCGGATCACTGCGGAAACACTACTAGATTTAACTTCCGATCACTCTCCAGTGCTATTCACATTATTAACAAGACCTCAAGTACTTGATCGCCCATATAGGCTTACAAACAACAAAACAAATTGGCTTAAATTTAAAATGTACATGAGTGCCCACATTGACTGTTCGCCGAAACTGGATGCTGCAGAGGACATTGATATGTGCGTCTCTGCACTTGAGTCGATGATGGGAGCTGCAGCAAGAGTATCTACTCCACATGCCTCTTCTTACACCAAACCTGTTGACAGGCCTACGAACCGGCGGATAGAACAATTAGTAACGGAAAAACGACGTCTAAGAAGAGAATGGCAGATTACTCGATCACCAGCAGCAAAACTTCGCCTAAGGCAAGCTAATCGCAACCTCTCCAAGGCGTTAAGACAAGAGGAAAAATGGGCTCAAAGGAAATACATAGAAAAGCTCAGTCCAACCAGCACTAAACATCCTCTGTGGAAAGCCCACCCAACTTTAAGCGCTCCTACAGAGACAATTTCACCGATAAGGAGTCCAACCGGTGGATGGGCCCGCAGTGACGAAGAGAGGGCAAACGTATTTGCCACACATCTTAAAATGGTTTTCCAGCCAAATCCAACATCAAACTCATCTGTACTTCCCCCTTCGAACACATTAACGGATAGTGAGTACTCGGAACTCCAATCGGACGAGATCACTGCAGTTATTAAAAACCACATAAAGCCGAAAAAAGCCCCTGGCCATGACCTAGTCACACCGAAAATGATCCTAGAACTCCCTATCATTGCAATACAATATATCTGCAAACTGTTCAACGCTATAATAAAAATTGGCTACTTCCCAAGAACATGGAAAAAGTCCACTATCATCATGATTCCTAAAGTGGGAAAGGACAAAACCCAGCCATCATCCTATAGGCCAATTAGTTTGCTGCCATGTCTTTCGAAGCTTTTTGAAAAGGTCCTGCAGATCCGCCTAAACTCATTTCTGGCATCGGAGAACACAATCCCTTCACACCAGTTTGGCTTCCGCGAAAAAACATGGTACAATTGAACAAGTCAATCGCATAACATCCGAAATACGAACAGCATTCGAACTAAAAGAATACTGTGCGGCTGTCTTTCTCGACGTTGCCCAGGCTTTCGATAGAGTTTGGCTGGAGGGTCTGATGTTCAAAATCCGGCAAAAACTGCCACAGTACACACACAAACTCATGGAATCTTACCTTTACAATAGGAAATTCGCTGTAAGATGTAATGGCTCCGTCTCCGCTGATTTTGAAATCAAAACTGGTGTACCGCAAGGCAGTGTACTCGGGCCATTGCTCTACCTGCTGTACACTGCAGACTTACCAACGAGTTTAGGACTTACAACGTCCACTTTTGCCGATGACACGGCAATCCTTAGCAGATCCAAATGCCCAATACAAGCCTCTGCAAAACTAGAGGAACACCTTAAGGTGGTAGAGGAATGGCTAGCAACCTGGCGTATCCGGGTCAACGAGCAGAAATGCAAACATGTTACATTTACGCTTAACAGAAGAAACTGTCCAGCTCTAATGCTAAACAACGTACCAGTTCCTCAAGCCGTGGATGTCACTTACCTGGGCATCCACCTAGACAGAAGACTAACTTGGCGCAAGCACATCGAAGCAAAAAAGTCACAGCTTAAACTGAAATCGAGTAGCCTACATTGGATCATCAATGCTCGGTCCCCTCTACGTCTGGAGTATAAAGTCCTCCTATACAACTCCGTACTGAAACCCATCTGGACTTACGGAGCCGTACTATGGGGAAATGCAAGTACCAGCAATGTCGATATTATACAAAGAGCGCAGTCGAAGATTTTAAGATCAATCACGGGGGCCCCGTGGTATATACGAAACGACAACATTCAAAATGATCTAAATATACCTAGCGTAAAATCTGAAATAGGTACTCAACAACTAAAGTATTCTGCGAAACTGGATGCACACCCAAATGTTCTTGCCAATTCCCTTACGCGAACTAATAATAGAACTCGTCTTAAAAGAAATGACAGACCAACCCAATAACAAGTGATTAGGGCCGCCTGCAATATCCCCAGGATTTATCTTAAGTACTAGTCTAAGAAAAATATCTCAAACTTGTTGTTAGGCTCTAATTTAAGAGTAGATTCAACAAATATATATTAAACGTTAAAAAAAAAAATATTGTAGCGCTTGGTTAAAGTATTTATATACAAACATATACTACGAAACTGGGTAGTATTTTTTTGCTCTCGCTACAGCTCCCGATTTTGACGAGAGCAGGAGCAAAGTCAAAGGCAAACTAGAAAAAAAAGGCTATGCTCTCTATAGTTTTTGACGTTTAACTTAATAAATATTTTTTTTTCGAGTCTAGCTAGAGACACCATTGTTAAAGATTTTGCCAAGCCCCTTTCTTTTAGATATGCTTGAAAAAAGCATGTGAATCGATTTTTTTAAAAGTACGAAAATCCTTTTGTTATTATATATTTGAAAAATTTGTTTTACTGGTGTATGGTATACCTAAGTCGGCGTGACGACTTACTTTCTTAATTTTTCTAATTCAGGGGCCTGAACAATTTAGTTGTCGAAGCGCAAGTTACTTTAAAGAAAATAAAGCAACTGGATTGAAGTCACCCTAGTCATCTCATTCCTTCCAAATCGCAAGTGCCTCAAAGCCGCCTCGGTGGAAATCATCCGACGGCCGCATCATATAAAGCGAGCAGTTTGGGGCTCCGCAAGGGCGCAGCCGTTAGCCAACATATTTTTGGTGCCGAAACCCGGGAGGAATGATTTTGGCGATTGGATTTAGAGTGTGATTACCAGTGGATAGTCTGATTCGGGTGAGTACAATTTAACGTTGATGTGTTTGGGTAGGTGTTCATTATGGCTGAAAACCTTTTACCGTTGGCTACGGAGCAAATCACATTGCTCACTTCGCTGGAGAAGTCATTGCCGCGGTGTAAGTCGGAGGAGTCGGGAAATACCGAGAGTCATCTGGAAGCCAGATTGGACTCGATGGCCTACCTTCACGCAGATATTCAGCGCAATCATCACCAACTGGTGCAAGACAAAGACATTAGAGACTGTTTCGAAGAAACCTACATCATGTAAGTAGCTGAGATTCGAAATGAGTTGCAGAGACATAAGGATCGGAGAATCCCATTTTATGAGTCTTGTTTGCATCAGACGGTGCATGAACAAATGGGACCAAGTTTGGAGGAAGTGAAACTCCCATCAGTTAAACTGCCTACCTTCAGCGGGAAATTTTTTGAGTGGCTGGCGTTTAAGGAGGTGTTTTTAACAAGAGTACACCAGCTGACGGACTTACATCGTTTTCATTATTTGAATGATTCATTGGTTGGAGACGCAGCTAAGGATATTGAACATCTAACGCTAACATCGGCGAACCATGAAGTGGCTTGGAGAATGTTGATGAATTTGTATGATAACAAGCGAGTGTTATTTTTACTTAACATGGATGTGTTCGATCAGCAATTACCAATTTCATATGGAGATGCGAAAAGTTTGAGAAGATTTGTGCAAACTTCCCGCTCATGTGTGAATTCATTGGAGAAGACTGGTGTAGATGTGCGACAACAGTCTGAAATTTTAGTGTACTACATGATGAAAAGATTATCGAATCAATTAAAAGTGGATTGGGAGCGGTCATTCTCAATTGGCGAGGGCTAAAATGGGTATTTATGGCGGATGTTGAAAAAATGTACAGATGTATTAATATTCCAACCGACGACGCGCAGTACCAACGTATTCTGTGGAATCCGGATACTAGTGATTATGTGACAGAATATGCCTGCACAACGGTTATGTTTGGAACGAGCTCCGCACCTTATTTAGCCATGAGAGCTATGACACAATTAGCTCTGGATGAATGCGAGTAGTAACTACTGGCGGCAGATGCTATGAATCATCAAATGTACATATGTAGATAACATACTGTCTGGTGGCGACAGTATTGCAGAAGCGGAGGATGTCAAGAACCAAGTGATTGGAATGCTTCGTAGTGGTACATTCGAACTACGGAAGTGGGCGAGTAATTGGCCAAAGCTATTAGAGAACATTCCAGTTGAGCATCGAGAATTAAGCGGATTGTTACACATGGAAGGTAATGATACTATTCGCACTTTAGGTCTATACTAGAGTCCCAAAAAAGATGAGTTCCGTTTTGCTTTGCATGTCGTTCCACCAATGAGCTCACCTACAAAGTGGACAATACTATCAGCAATTGCACTACTGTTTGATCCCATGGGATGGCTTAGTCCGATAATTATTACTGCCAAAATTCTCATGCAGCAACTATGGAAAGAAAAAATTGGCTGGGATAGCACACTACCGGACACTATTAAGAGAGAATAGGAGAAATTCGTGAAAGAGTTAGCAAACATAGTAACTATACGAATACTACGGCATGTTACATGGGGCCTACATGTTGGTGTGGCTGATTTGAAGCTGCGGCTTACTTGCGCTTCACAATTGGAGAGGATAAGTATCACACAGAGTTGCTATTGTCAAAGGGGAGAGTATCGCCAACGAAAAAACAACTAACCATACCTAGGGCAGAGTTATGTGCTGCGCTTGAAGCAGCCAAAATGTATAAGTATCTAAAAGAGAATCTAAGAATTAACATTTATTATTCGAACACTATTTTTTGGTCAGATTCTATGATAACCATCAGTTGGATCCGTGGTGGAGCTGCCAACTGGAAAGTATTTGTGTCCAATCGAATAAAAAAAATCCTGGAAATCTTAGACGAAAGGCAATGGAGACACGTCGCCTCGAAAGATAACCCTGCAGACTATCTAAGCCGTGGCATGAGTGCAACCAAGTTGGCATCGTTTGAAATATGGTGGCATGGGCCATCATGGTTACAAGGATCGGACATCAAATGGCCTTGTAATGCTATTGATCAGGATTCGCTGTCGGTTGTTGACACTGAAGTCAGAAAGGTGACGTGCCATAAGATATCAGTGGAAGGAATGCCAAGTGTAGCATTTATCAGCAATTATTTATCCTAGAACCTCACTAACGCTAAATTTTATAAGAAAGAAATTCTGGATTTTTAATGGACGCAATGCAGTTCCGTTTGGAATTCATAAATGTATCACATGTTTTAAAATGAAGCCTCAATTTGCAGGTCAGAAAATGGGAATGTTACCAGCAGTACGGGTACGCCCTTCTAGAGCATTCTCATCCGTTGGAGTGGACTACGCCGGACCCGTAAATATTTCGCACTGCAAGGGAAGGGGACGTGTATCCCAGAAGGGATATATTGCTGTGTTCGTATGTCTAGTGACGAAGGCCATTCCTTTGGAACCAGTTGGAGATCTGACGTCAGATGCGTTTATATGAGCATTTAACCGTTTCATTGCCCTTTACCTGAGCGTTAGATTGTTACTTTCCCATTTCAGTTTTCTTTTCGCAGGAGTCTTCCGGACGTGAATTTGATGATGAAGATCGTCATCATCAAAGGGGGGAGAATATTTGGGCTGCAACTGAAGCAAGAGTCTCTTTTGCTGAAAAGAGAGAGAGAGAGAGACCAAGAACAGCGCAAGTTACTTTAAAGAGACAAACTTGGAGATCCGTTACTTCAATTCTTTTCTTTCTTATTTCTTCTATGGATATTTCCAGAACATTGAATTGTGTAAAAGACAGAGTGGTTTGCTGTACTTGAATTTTTACTCTTGAAATTTATCTCGTTCGATGCGGTTGCACCTTCTGTGCCCGCCGACAATTGTATAAAACTAAACTATAGTTTAGGTTAAGATTCAAGTCTGGATTCAAGTCACCCTGGTGACTTCACTTGACTATAAAGCGAGCAGTTTGGGGCTCCGCAAGGGCGCAGCCGTTAGCCAACAATACATATATAGAATTATTTCTGCAAATGAGGATTCTGCTAAATTGCAATATAATATTTTTTGTCATAAGCTCTCTATTTTGTTCTAAAATATTTTCAATAAATATTGACAACAATGGCCCTCTGGCTGAAATCACCAAACATTTGGCATAAAGTCAAACGTAACAAAGATACGCTTTGAATATGGTTATAATATGTATACACTTGAACTACGAATCGTAGTGAATTAAATTTCCTGACAAATGATGTCATTGATATCAAAATCTTATACAAAATAGGCGACTTACTTATAGCAAAAAGGCTGAATTACAAAAAATAATTGACGAATACTTAATCAAAGAATATATTAGGCCAAGTGAGTAAAAACGACTTGATTTCAGAAAACTATTATCCTATTCCACTATTGATCTGCTAGATAAACTTGCAGGAAAAACGTTATTTTCGAAACTCGACTTGAAGAATGCATTTTTCCATGTATACATGCATGAGTATTCAGTGAAGTTTACGTCTTTTACAACACCTTGGTCATTTTAAAGTTCTTCGTAGGCCATTTGGCCTCAGAAACGCGCCGTCTACATTTTAAAGGTTTATAGAGAGGATATTTGCCGACATGATTAGAGATGAAAAAGTTATCATATATGTAGACGACATTATGGTAGCAACAAAACATTTCGATACGCATCTAGAAATTTTAAAAAAAGTATTTAATAGATTGGTGAAAACAAATTGGAGTTAAGATTAGATACCAAGGGTATTCGATTACAGGCAAAGGAATTAAAGCTGACGACAAAGGTATACAAGCAGTAAATGATTTTCCAGTTACAACTAAGGTCAGCGAGGTTCAAAGTTTTTCGGGATTATGTTCCTATTTCCGTAAGTTCATTAAAGATTGCCAAGAAAAGACAAAAAGTTCGTGTTTGGAAACATCGAACTTAGTACATTTGAAAATCTTAAGTCTAAGTTAGTAGAGGCCCCAATACTTGCGCTTTATAGTCCAAATGATGAAACCGAACTTTATTGCGACGCAAGCTCTGTTGGCTTCTGATCAATGCTGCTATAAAGAAAAAGTGATGGTAAATGGCATCCAGTTTTCTATTTTTCCAAAAGGACAACCGATGTAGAATCTAGATATCATAGCTTTGAGTTAGAAACATTAGCGATAATTATTCTTTAAAACGTTTTTGTGAATATTTACAAGGAATGCATTTCAAGATCGCGACAGATTGTAACTCGCTTACATTGACACTTAACAAAAGAGAGATTAACCAGAAAATAGCCCGTTGGGCTCTAGAGTTAGAAAACTATGATGACGTACTAGAACATAGGCCGACAACTAGAATGCAACATGTAAATGCTCTAAGTAAAAGTACTAACATTTGTAGTGATTTCATTTCTAAAATGAAATTGCAATCGTTTTCGTTCAAAATAATACACAGGCGAGGTTCGGAAAACGTAGTCGCTGACGCGCTATCTAGACAAAACTAGTTAGAGGTATCTGAACTTGAAATGAGTACTTCAATTGTAGATATACAATCGGTACATTTCAAATCAGTGGAATATCTAGAACTGATAGAACATATTCAAAGTAACCAATCTAAATTACCCGATTTAAAAGTTATAGAAGGATTCGTTTACAAGAGAACCGTTTTTAACAATGTCGTAAAGTCTTGAGAAGATAGATCATGGAAATTGTGGATTCCATCTGGCATAGTACCAGAAGTTTTGCAACAGGCCCATGATTTACCAAGCTCAGCTCATTGTGGAATGGCGAAATTGGTAGAAAAAATATCAAAGAAGCTAACTTCGGCTGTGCCGAAGTTTATATACCCTTGCAGTCAATGGCCATAATATTTTTACATGTTCCAAACTCTTTTTCTGTATTTCAATTCATTAATGCACAGAACCTGTCAAATATCATTTCAATTTCTTCTTCTTCTTCCCCATCCCCTTTTACACGCATGCCGCGATTCCCACGCATACACATATAGTTTATTTAGCGTTGCGTCTGTATGTGTGCATGCGTGTGCTCTGTTGATTTGATGATGACGTAGTAGCAGCAAGCCGCACCGATTTATATCGGCTGTAACTTGTGTTCTATTTATCCGATCAGATTCAAATTTTGGGATCTGAGATTTTATATAGTACTATCATATTGGTAAATTTCAAAGGGATACTCCAACGGACAGACAGACGGACATGGCTATATCAACTCAGCTTCTCATGCTGATCAAGAATAATATAAAACGATATTTGTTTTGGCCACATATGGTAAGAAAAAGCGATAAAATCCTGTCTTTTTCAGATCATGCTGCTGTGATAGAGATCTCGCTTCATTATCTGTGGTGTAGTGACCGGATTTTCACTCTAAAATATTTAACTTTTAAACGAAGATTTTTTTTTAAATCGCGTCGCGCTTATATAAACGTAAAATCAGAGGACGGTCACTCTTAATGGCAGTGTTAAGTTTTAGCTTTGAGTGCAGTTAACTGATGCATGCGCATCGTCCAATGAAAAGACGCCACCTCACAACGTTTGGGAAAAGACCCGTTAGAAAGCTCTGTTCGCAAATTTTTTAAGACGCGTGTTTAAGTTTCGATTTCATTCTATTCTGGTCTGCCGAAGAGATAAGTTACACAATATATTTAATTCTTGTATGGATTAGGTTCCTCAACCCGATAATTAATTTGTTTACGTTTGTTATCGATTGTTTCAATTACCATTATCATCACCATCGATTACAATCGTAATCAGTGATCACTAAGAAAAAAAAAAGCGGAGGAAAAAAGAATAAGAAAGAGAAATGTCGGGCGCAAATAATAATGAATTTGACGAGTGTGTATCAAAAATTGAAAAAAGGAAAGCTAAAGTTCAGAGAGCTATTAGTGCCGATGACGCTCGATATAAACTAATTGATAATACGGTTGGAAAAAGTGACGTCTGGAAAAATTTTAAGCACGTGTAGTGTAAGTACTGTTTCGCAGAAGTACACAAAAAATTTTATTTTTTATTAAAATTTTTTTTTTTCTAGTTGCAAAATTTGTTTAGCTCTCGGGTGCGGGTAAAATTTTCTTCTTCGGCCCATGGGCTGGGTCGGTTTGGGTCCAAAATTTCGGCCCATGTCCACCTCTACAACAAACCAATAGGTCTATCTCCTTTACCAATTAGCAATTCTAATGGGCTAAACCTAGTGACTCGATTTGCCGTGCAATTCGATGCAAGTTCAACATCAGCCAACGCATCAACATCAACGGTCAACATATTTTTAAGTGTGCTCATCACTCTCTCAACTTGTCCATTTGCCGTACAGGTACCTTTGGCAATTAAGTGTAAATTAATCTTTTGAGAAGAACAGAATTCCCGAAAACCTACACTCGCAAAACATCGACCTTGGTCAGCTATTATTCGAGTAGGCAACCCAAACAAGGATACGACTGATTTACAGCTTTCTGTATTTATATTCAGTGTGTGATAAAAATAAACGAATTTCGTAAAAGCATCTATTAGGACAATTACGTATTCTTTCAGATCATTTTTTTACCCGTTATGTCAATATGTACTTTATGCCATGGATGCATCTCTGCCTGTATTTTCCCAACAGACGTTTTTGATAATTTGCACGTGATGAAGTTTTCTACAAATCTACGAACATATTTGTACATATTCCCAAATCTCCCTCCTAGATGCATGATTGATTCGTGCACATGATTTATTATTGCCCATATGAAAGTTCCGGTAATACCGGTAAGCATTTGGTTTTTCCGTTGCGTTGTATTTTCCTATGTTACTGCCCTTCAGGCGTAACAAAAGCGATTTGCTCTATAGAATCTTCATGCATCGGAACTTGATAGAAGCCACTCGCCATATCCAGACATGAGAAATATTTAGCCCCGCGAAGCCTAGCAATCTGGTCTGAGATAAGTTATAACGGATACCTATCGGCGATTGTATTATCATTTAACATAGAGATAAGTTATAACGGATACCTATCGGCAATTGTATTATCATTTAACATACAATAGTCTACACAAAGACGGTCAGTGCCATTTTTCGTTTTAACTAACATCATAGGGCTGGCAAAAGGTGAGCAACTAGGACGAATAATGTTTGAATTTAATAATTCATCTATTTTCCCCGCACGTGGTTTTTCTCTTCCTCACTAAGCCTGTATGGACGCCGTTGTACTGTTTTTTGGGGATCTACAAGTCTAATTTCCAACTGCCCTGTGGAAACTCGATTCTTTGGAATTCCGTCAATAAACCAATCAGAGTATCGTTTTAAGATTAATTAATTAGAGCAATCTTATCAAATTCACTTATATCGCAATCAGATTTGATGGCATCCTCATTATTCGACTAAACTAGTTAGTTGGACTCTTTTTGTTTTAAAAATTTGGAAGTTCTCAGCGTCCACGGCCAATCAACACATTTGATTGTAAAAATCTATCCGTTAATAAATTGTACGGTTTTACATTTATATTAGTTAAAACCTGCTGTGTACTATAAATTGGTTAGCTACATAAACCGTTAAGTTTTACAATATTATTAATTCTTTTTCCCTTAAATTTATCGGCAGCACTTTCCTTTATCAAGGAACACTCAGATCCAAAATCAAAATAAGAAAGAACGGACTCACCGCATAAACTTATTGTTCCTGATGGTGGAGAAACTGTGTAAATGTTTACACGCTTCTCGTACACCTTGTCGTTTCCCGGCATCCGTCATTTCGGGCAAGATGAGGCGAAATGTCCCACTCCAACGCACTTGAAGCAAATGATTGTCTTTCTCTTCCGCTCTAAAGGAGAGGCAGCCTGACGCCTGGATTCTTGTTAAAAGATTGCTTGTTTCCTGGATCGGTGCCTTCAAAATGCTGCATACCGGCGAAGGATATTTAAGGAAGCCAATTGGATGCACTGCCTTCTGGTGATTTGCCTAGAACCATGAGAAGTGCGCTGCCCTCTAAAGAGTTTTCTTCTAAGATGAGGTCCACTGTACAGCACCAGGCAAAGGCGGTTGATCCTGCGGCATCAGGATTAAACTTCGGTAGGACCATCGGACCGGTACCTTTCTTTTCCACGTGTTCATTTCTTACTGCCTTAATCATCTCCATCATGCTGCGATGTTGGGACTACAAAATGAAACACATGCGGTCGTCATGATTGCTATGGTGTGGAGGCAATCCCACTTCTGATGTCGAAGTCCCTGGCAGGGCATCCTTCACGAGAATTTGGTTTAGTTCACTTATTTTTACTTCACTGTATTTTTTTCTTTAGACTCCACTTGATTACTTTGCACTGAACTGTATTTGTTAGTTCCGGACCGGGGCTAGCTATTACTGACCTCTCTGAGCCTAATGCCCCGTCTTATATAGGACCTCACATAAAATTGACCACGTCCGTTTAATGAAAATTAATTCGGAGTTTTTTTTTCACTGAAAAGTTATCAGCACTCCCAATACTACTGATCTCAATTTTTCCAAATTTTTTTAATACTCTTAACTCCAACAACATTGTATAAATTTTAATATCCAAGTGATTATATTTATATCCTTATAATTATTCACGAAGTAAAAATCCTAATAATTTCATTCAATGTGTTCATTAAAAAGAGGAGACATTTTTTCTTCTCTCTCTTGAAATCTGCAATTCCACGAAGTTATTTGTGCCTATTCGATTCGTAATACCTCAGAGAACACTCTATGATGTCTCTTTCCGACTGATTATGAGCCAAGCCAAGCAGCTCCTACAGATCCCAGCTATATCCCAAGAGTCTGACAGGGCTTTGAGACAGGGCTTTTGGATAAAAATGCACTTTGGAAGTGGACAAACAGTGTGAGAAGTCTTTTTCTACACTTAAGGAACTCATTGGGTCAGACAACCTACTAGTGCATTACGATGGTTCATTGCCACTAGTGGTTGTCATGCGTCACCATATGGACTCGGTGCAGTATTAAGTTACAAAATGTTAAATGGGGCGGAGAAACCCATCGCTTTTTACTCCCGTACCTTATCCAAAGCTGAACAAAATCATGCTCAAATTGATCGAGAAGCCATTGCTTTGATAGCAGGAGTAAAGAAGTTCCACAACTATGTCTACGGTCGTACATTTACATAAATCATCGACCTCTGTTGGCTATTTTTACCATTTCAAAAGCAATTCCAAACATTATTTCAAATCAGATGCTACGTCGGTCTTTGGTCCTGTCAGCATATACATTCAAGCCTTTACACGGAGCAATGCGGATTTTCTAAGTCGTTGTCCACTGTCGGCATCAGTCCCAGTTAGCATCGATGATGTGCTTATGATCGAATTAGCAGCAACGGCAAAAGTATTCCATGCCATGGAATCGTAACGATCAGTCAGCCCAGCGCCCGTGGTCCCGTCTACACATCGACTTTGCAGGACCTTTTCAAGGAAAAACCTTTCTTGTGGTCGTGAATTCTTACTCAAAATGGCTAGAGGTTGCTTCACTTCTACAGCTGCTGCAATCAAAGTTCTCAAGCAACTTTTCGCTACTCATGGGTTACCATATCAGTTAGTGTCAGACAACGGCACATCATTTACCTCCGAGGATTTCAAGGCATTCCTCCACAACAATGTAAGCCAACACATTAGATCGGCGCCGTTTCACATAGCAACAAACGGCCAAGCAGAGCGAATGATGCAGACCACCGAATAGTATATAGATCTAATGCTTGCTCGATTTTTGTTCATATAACTCCACATTGAACGACAAATCACTCGCCATCTCAGCTGCTGCTTAATCGAGAGTTGAAGTCCTATTTTGATAAACTACAGCCACAGAAAATTTCTAATGGTGATCCAAATGGATACATAGCCGAGCAAACAGGACCAGTGTCTTACAAAGTTCGTTTGACAGACAAGTTGGACAAATAGATGTAAACATATCACATCAGGCACCATCAGCAACTGATGACAATACGGAAGATCCTATTTCCAGTAACCACTCTAGACAATCGAGAATCATTGCCTGCCTCACCGGTGCTACGACGTTCTACTCGAATGAAACGTGCCACTTAGTTCTATGATCCTTCTGGGTGTTAAGGGGTGGGGTGTTGTGTATGCAGCCCTGTCTCCAATAAGTCAGTCAAGCCATGTCGTTTTGAGCTACCTTCCAGTAGCCCTCATGTAAACGTTAAAAGTTGCTTCGCCTCCACTCGCAATAAGGGCCTCCTCGGTACTGCGAGGGTACCCATTCATCATCGTGGCAAGCAGTTTCCAGTCCGCGCTTTGATTGATATGGGATCTGAAGCGTCCTTTATTCCCCAACGAATGTTTGAATTGATTAATCCTCCAGTGCGATGCTGTTAGCGGCGACAAAGTGTCCGCTTACAGATTTTCCTTTCTAACGACCCGCTGCGGCAGTTCCAGACAGTCGCCGTTGTGCTGCCTAGTGTAGCGGAAGCACTTCCGTCCCGCGCCGTCCCGAACAGGGTTAAGCAGGATTCGTTTGACCTTCCGCTCGCTAATCCGCAATTTTACCAAAGTGCTCCTGTGGATTTGGTGGATTTTGATCCATAAAGTCTCTGTCCATTACTTGCTGTTAAAAAGTATCTTCCAAGAACTAAATCGTGACTCATAAACTCATTTGGTACTACATTTAAATAAAAATACCATTTTATTGATCCTTTCAATACATAACATAAGATGTTTCCAAATATGTTTAATTGTCTTTGATTTAAACCGAAATATTCTTTCAATACTGGCTCAAGTGTTAGGTGACTTGATGTATGACGTTTTTTAACAAAAGAAATAGAACATCCAGAGTCTAGAAGGCACTCTGCAATTAATGGAGATATAGATTTTTCACAAAAATATATAGAGAATATTCTTACATATTGGTTGTCAGTTGACAACAAAATGGCCAAATGCACCACTATGGTAGCAAGATCCTCGCTGCCTTTTCGGCTTACGGCAATTAATTGCCAAATGACCCTTGGAATTGGAATTCACGCTAAGCACATCCTTATTGACGCTGTTATAAGACTTTCTGTCCGATTGTGTTGGAAGAGGATGTTTCTTTAGCTCCGGTAGACGCACTGATAAAAACGCCTGAAGGATTTGCCTTGGATCAGAGAAACACTGGATACGTGCTTGATCGCGCAAACTTTTGGATGATACCCGTTCAATAATGCACTCCAACAGTTCCTCCCTATCGATGATGATGTCATAAGCCAATCTGAACTTTTCACCAAAATAAGAACTAAAATTCTCGTTGGCTAGCTTATGATCCTGAAATTTGCCAAGTAATATTGGTCAAACAGCTGATCAACCGGCTCGAGAATACGTGTCGCAATGCTGTGCAGCGACTGTTGTGCTTTACCCTTTAGCTTGGCAATAAACAGCCTCCGAATGCATGCAGCATCCAATCCTAGTGCGAGCACAAGTCTCACCATTAAAATCCATAGCTGCTGCTGGTGAATCTAATAACTTGTTTACCATTTGGTTGGGTCGCTGTTCAACACTGGCGGTGCCACCGTGGTCGTTGACATTTACTGCGCTGCCACTGCAGTTATTATTATTCCTAGCGTTGCCACTGTGGATATTGACGTCATTGCGTCATGCTGTCCTGTCTTCAAGGATCTTAAATCACACCTAAACGGGCGCAAACCCCCAGTTGGACCAAAAATCACCTTCAACGCCTCCAAAACTAAACCGGAGGTATTCTTCGCCACGACTGTTACATCATCTAACATGCCTGCTACAACCAGTCCTAGTGTATCCTTCGCTAGTGTGCCTCGAACTGGACAGACGGAGCCCGCAAAAGAGACCCCGTCAATCCACCATCTACAGAATCCGCAACCTAGCGCACCAGCACTTGGCCAGCAAACTCCAAGGATTAGAGGCCCTATTGATCTCACTCAATCAAAACATGACCACTTTTATGACGTTCATGCAAAACTGTATGCACGAATTGATGCGGAATCAAAACCTGCTTATACAGAAGCTTATCGAGAATAAATAATGGTTTCCCTACGTCTATGTCTTTGGAATGCTAACGGCATCTTCAAGCACAAAAATGAACTGCAATTATTCCTAGACTGAAGCGAAATCGACATTTTGCTGATATCGGAAACACATTTAACATCAAAAAATAATTTTCAAATACCAAAATATACCTTCTACGCAACAAACCATCCAGACGGAAAAGCTCATGGCGGGACCGGTATCCTAATCAAAAATCGTATAAAACACAAGTTCCTCAACAGATTTGAAACACAGCACCTACAAGCAACTGCTATAACCGTCAAAACCAGCTGCGGCAACACTACATTGGTTGCCCTCTACTGCCCACCACGCTTCTCAATCTCTGAAAAGGAATTTACCGATTTCTTTAACACACTCGGAGATCGCTTCATTGCAGCAGGGGACTATAACGCCAAACATACGCACTGGGGATCTTGCCTGGTAAATCCTAAAGGAAAGCAGTTTTACAACACAATAGTCAACCCTCTCAATAAGATGGATTGCGTCTCACCGGGTAGTCCCACTTATTGGCCCACAGATCCACAGAAAGTGCCTGACTTGATTGATTTCGCAGTAACCAAGAGGATTCAGCGTAATCGGATCACTGCGGATACACTGCTAGATTTAACTTCCGATCACTCGGATAGTGCTATTCACACTATTAACAAGACCTCAAGTACTGGATCGCCCATATAGGCTTAAAAAAAACAAAACAAATTGGTTTAAATTTAAAATGTACATGAGTGCCCACATTGACTGTTCGCCGAAACTGGATGCTGCAGAAGACATTAACATGTGCGTCTCTGCACTTGAGTCGATGATGGGAGCTGCAGCAAGAGTATCTACTCCACATGCCTTTACTTACACTTAACCTGTTGACAGGCCTACGAACCGGCTGATAGAACAATTAGTAACGAAAAGTAACTGATAGTGAGAACTCGGAACTCCAATCGGACGAGATCACTGCAGTTATTAAAAACTATTTGAAGCCAAAAAAAGACACTGGCCATGACCTAATCACACCGAAAATGATCCTAGAACTCCCTATCATCGCCATACAATACATCTGAAAACTGTTCAACGCTATAATAAGAATTGGCTACTTCCCAAGAACATGGAACACTATCATCATGATTCCTAAAGTGGGAAAGGACAACCCAGCCATCATCCTATAGGCCAATTAGTTTGCTGCCATGTCTTTCGATGCTTTTTGAAAAGGTCCTGCAGATCCGACTAAACTCATTTCTGGCATCAGAGAACACAATCCCTTCATACCAGTTTGGCTTCCGCGAAAAACAGCATTCGAACTAAAAGAATACTGTGCGGCTGTCTTTCTCGACGTTGCCCAGGCTTTCGATAGAGTTTGGCTGGAGGGTCTGATGTTCAAAATCCGGCAAAAACTCCCACAGTACACCCACAAACTATGGAATCTTACCTTTACAATCGGAAATTCGCTGTAAGATGTAATGGCTCCGTCTCGGCTGAGTTTGAGTTTGCTCTACCTGCTGTACACTGCAGACTTACCGACGATCTTAGGACTTACAACGTCCACTTTTGCCGATGACACGGCAATCCTCAGCAGATCCAAATGCCCAATTCAAGCCTCTGCAAAATTAGAGGAACACCTCAAAGTGGAAGAGGAAAGGCTAGCAACCTGGCGTATCCGGGTCAACGAGCAGAAATGCAAACATGTTAAATTTACGCTTAACAGAAGAAACTGTCCAGCTCTAATGCTAAACAACGTACCAGTTCCTTAAGCCGTAAATGGCACTTACCTTGGCATCCACATAGACAGAAGACTAACTTGGCGCAAAAAAGTCACAGCTTAAACTGAAACCGAGTAGCTTACATTGGATCATCAACGCTCTGTCTCCTCTACGTCTGGAGTATAATGTCCTCCTATACAACTCCGTACTGAAACCTCTCTGGACTTACGGAGCCGTACTATGGGGAAATGCAAGTACCAGCAATGTCGACATTATACAAAAGGCGCAGTCGAAGATTTTAAGATGCAATATCCCCAGGATTTATGTTAAGTACTACCCTAAGAAAAATATCTCTAATTTAAGAGTAGATTCAAGAAATAAAAAAAAAAAATTAATGCTGTCTAGGAAATTGACTGTGAGATTGTTATGTGCTCCACCTGCAATCTCGAGATACAACTTCTGTAGTATGATTCTGGTTGCATTGAGTGCTGCACGTAACTGTTCCAATATTGCAGACTGAACGTTTAATGGTAGCCCCCATCCACATGATGAGCCAGGGGCTGGTCACGGTTTCCCTGCTGAGCGTTCTCAGCTTGCTGATATCCCGTGGTTGCCTGACCCAGGCCACTTTTTTAAAAGCAGCACGGAGCACAAATTATAATTAACTTCGTTCATAGCGAGTAAGAATCACTTCTGATATTGTACAGAGAGGTACAATAGTTTATTATTTTATTAGTTTTATTCTCAGATCACAAGGGATGGCTTAATTATTATTCGCTTTTTACACACGTCCGTTCGCTGCGAGCTTTTTGATAGGAAGACCGTATCAGAGTTGTGTCTTGTCATCGATATCACAGCATTGATATCGGTTATCGTTTATACAATAGGGTTATTTTATAAATAGACATGGGGATTTATGTGTAGCCTTCTACAACTCGGCCGACGTGATATAAACTTATTTTTATACATTTATATAGATCTTATCTTATCATTAAGTAACATAGTAATCAATTAAATACTTTTATGATTTTTAATTTTTGATCCAAAAAAGAGTTTGGAACATGTAAAAATATTATGGCCAAGGACTGCAAGGGTATTTAAACTTCGGCATAGCCGAAGTTATCTTTTATGATATTTAATTATTATGTTATCATTTATACTACTTTCTGGTGTTATGCAGTAGAGGTGAGATTCTTTATCTTCTTGTATTTGCAGAAATCTGTTATTATTTGTGTGGGATTGGGACCCACAAGAATTAGAATTGTTGTTATATTAAGGATACTATTTACTTATTAAAATAATTATCATAGAAAGAACAAATTATGTAATGGTCGTAATGGAATGTTCTATCTTCGTTTTCGTCGTTTACACACACGTCGTTCGTCGTTTTCTCTAGACTCTCCGTTTTCAACTCTGCCTTGCCACACGGTCTTCTCTGCTTTTCTTGCCACCTTGTCGATCAGCTGCTTCGGGAGTAGGTCTGGCCTTACAGCGTTAACATAGCAACCCCACAGATCGGCCATCAGATTGCATTTGCCCCAAATGCGTCATCGTCGCCTTCAAAGTCGTCTCCATCGGCTTTGGAGTAACCTTTATCTTCGTCGTTAGAGGTCTCACCATTAAATTCGTGATTTTCAGCATCGTCTTCGAGGTAGTCGTTCTTGGTTTTGAGCATCGTCGTTGTAATCATAGTTAGAATCATCGTTATCATCATCTTCGGAGTTGTCATCATCATTATCATCGGAATTATCATCGTTACCAGCATTGTCATTTGTCTAATCCCTTCATAAGTTTTCTTAGTTATCCGCAACATCATCGTTATCGTCTACATAGAGTATCCATTTCTTCATATATTCCGCACATGTTGTCGTATTTTTTGGACCATCTACAAAGTGTGCATCTTTAGTGACATCATAAGTATCCTTTGATTTGACTTAATTACTCGATAAGGACCTAAATATTTTGGCTTTAACTTCAGTCCAACTCCGAATTGAGTACGTTTAATTGCAACAAGATCGCCTTCTATGTACATTGCTGCATGTTTTCGTCGTAGATTATAAGTGTTCTTATTTACCTCTTGTAGATTCATGATTTGCTGTTGATTAGAATGGCTACTAAATATTTTGTTAGGTCACATATTAGTGTGACTATATATTCCTTGCCAAGTTCCCATTTTGGTAGTGAACCAATTGTATTCACTATCACTATGTCGAATGCATTTACTGGTGCGTCGGTAAAGGTCATTGGAGTTTGTCGTTGTCATTTTTGACATCTACGTAGGTGCTCTTTTATATGACGTGTCAAATTTTTCTAGTACTAGTGTCTTTGATTTTCGCTAGCGCTCTTGTTGAACCAACCTGAGTGCAACTTGTAACTTCGTTGGAGCTCCGCGATCCTTGTTCAAAGTAGTTGTCTTAAAGTCTTCCACCGGGTGAACAGCTGTGAGCGGCGAAGAGCAGTGCAACAACAGCAGCAAACTCACCAGAGAAGAAATTTGCATCGGCGGAATTCCCGATAAGTTCAAAATTTCTTTATTCACATTTCATTTGCCCCTACATACTAATACAAGTGTGAGGTTTCCCGCTTTTCCATAGCGACCTACACACCTTTATATACTTGTATGTAGTGTATTTGTCCAACGCATATTTTTCCGCACTTGTCCAATTCCACTTTCATTTTCTCCATCTACCATACATATGTAAAACTCGTTTACACCCACATGTACATGTATTTTCCACAGCTGTTTGCCAAGTCCGCGTAAAAGTTTAAAAGACAAAAATTATTAAAGTGAATAGGTATTCCGGGCGAAGCAAAGAATAACCCGATCTTCATTCGTTGAATTCAAAATATGAACTGCTTTTATTTACAAAAGTGTTGTGTATATAAATGATTTCTTAAACTCTAGGAGGCGACATTTTTTCTTAAAAATACTTATTCTAATGTTTATATTTCATGCTCAGCGTTGGTTACTTGATACCGCGCCGCTGTTATAATCTTAAGTGTTTTCCACAGAGTGTGGATGCATGTTTTGTTTGGTATTAAGCAATAATTGTCACATGAATCTTTATGACTTAGTTTTGTTTTTATGTTTTTATTTCGTTTTGTATATTTCTTTGTTCAATCTGATTTGGTGAAGCCATTTCAGATGAACACGATGTTTATTCTTAAACATTCTGCCAAGGGCCGCCAAATGCGACGTGTTGGAATTTATTTTTATAGTTAATTGTCTTATACAAATTTTTATTAATATTATCATTAGTAAGATAACTATTGTTAAAGAAGCATGAAAAATTACATGATGGACGATCAAAACCTAGTTAATCTGATGTTCCTTTACCTATTGTAACTGACTTCCTATTCTTACAAATTCTGCTGTATGGTTTACTTCTTCTTCTACTGACTTTACTTCTTCTTCTACTTCTTCTATTTGACATATGTATTACTTATATCGCCCAATGCTTAACAATTTTTGTTTCGGGATATCTACCCACTGCTGATGTGCATTACTATGTTGACTTCTAGCCTTTTTATATGGTGGAAAATTTAAAAAATAACTACTTTTACTTTTCGACTTGTTCCAATCTGATCTTTGCTCCACTTTGTTTAAATATTGCTGATAGCTAAAATTTGAATTGTTATTTTGTTTATTCTTAGATGTTGTCTGCCTTTTTTGTAATGCAGATTCGGACAATTTATTACCGGAATCTATTTTGACACTATTTTTTTGATAATCATTATTTAATTCAACCATTGCCACCTGAATATTCTTATTTTGTACTGGAATATATACTTTTTCTTCCATAGTTTTTACTGTACCTCCAAAGTGAGGTCCTGCCAGGGGGCATAAATTTATTTCTTTATTACTTTGAGAAATTATTTCTTTTACCTCAGCTTTTATCTTACCTCCAATGTGAGGTCCTGCTGAAGGAGTCAAATGCTGACTTATTCCTTGAATTTTGTTTTTGATTTTCTTTTGAATTGTATTGTATTTATTTTCACGTTTACCTTTGTTCTTCTCCCAACGCTGTTGCATACCTGTGACATCTATTGTTGTTGCCACTACCGATTTATTATTTTTCGATTTGGTGCATCCCGAGACGATCCAACCAAATTGAGTATTTTGGCCTAGTAGGCCATCAATCTTTGTAACTCCCCCTTTTAAGATTTGGGTATATACGTTTACTCCCATTATTATATCAACCTTATCAGGTTTATTAAAGGTAGGATCAGCTAGTACGTAGGATTGCCATTTAGACATATCCACGTCTACCGTTTTTAATGGAAGAGCTTTCATTATCTTTGGCAACACAATTGCCTCAACCTTAAGATGTCTTTTCCAGGGACTTCGCGTCTTCACATCTATTTTTACCTTATATTTTGATTTTTTTGCATTTATTGAGGACACGCCACTTATTTTTGTATGTTGTTTAATTTTCGGTAATTTTAATATTTGAGCTGCCTCTTCAGACAAAATGGTGCTCTGTGAACCATTATCAATAAGGGCTCTTACATTTACATTTTTTACTTGTATTAGGGCTGTGGCCAACAGTGTGGGTTGAGCCGTTATGCAAGTATTAACTCTCTCCTGTATTTCTTCAAAATGAAGTAGAGTATGGTGTCCTTTACTGCACAATGAACAGACCATCTCATTAGTGCATTCTTTATTGCTTGAATGGTTCAAGCATCGTGTGCAAAGCTGTACTTTTTTGGCCGTTTCATACATTTCCATAGGTGTCAAACTTTTAAATTTATAGCACTTATACGCTTTATGCCCGGCAACTTTGCAAATCGGACAGTTATTTTCAAAAACCCCATATGAAACCACTTTTTCCGGGTTTTTCTCTTCTTTCCTCATGGCACTTAGCGAACAATATCTTTGCTCCAAGTATTCCATGACATCAGAAAGCATTTGTATCTGCCTTGTTTTCCTAATCTGACTCTCATACAATTGTAAAGCCTCCCTGTCAAATTTCCTAAGTATGAGTTGTGCGAATATTACGTCAACTTCATCGGACAAATTTGCTTTTATTTTAATTAAGTGTATTGACTCATTAATTATGTCAATCACTCCTTTTACTCTCTTTGCGGATCATCGGTAGATCAACAATCCGACTTAATTGTTCGGAAAATACCCTCCGATTATTTTATACCGCTTCGTCAACAGTTCCCAAGTAGCATTATAACTGTCAGCTGAACCTGACAATAAATGAGCTACCATGCTCCTCGCTTCGCCCTTTAATGCGGATTTTAAATAATTAAATTTAAGGGTAAGATTTAGATCCTCTCTATTTTCAATTAATTCTGCAAATAACTCTACAAACAGGTCCCATTCTCTTGGCTCTCCAGAGAATGTGGGTACCTGAATTTTTGGCAACACCGGTAATTCGCTTCTCACGGTTACATTCTCAGTTTTAACATTTTCCTTGTTGCTCGTTTTCATTTCTAGCATTGGCAATGAATTTTGTACATAGAATTCTAAATCCTCCATAGTATTCTTATATTTTGCATCTTTTGTCAATACCTGGCACGCCTCTACTTTCTCCCATAAATAGTTAATTTTATTAATATATATTATCTATGTCCCATTGCCCGTTGACTTCAACTCTACTGCCTCCAAATATTCCTGAAGCTGTCGGACTCTATCCATAAATATCTCCTGGCTAACCCTAGCGTTTTCATTACTGGAGGTCGCATTTCCGCGCGACTCTCCTTTGCTATCATCACCCATTTCTGACATATTCGCTTCTGCTTGAACTAACACCGACTTACTAGTGCCTGGTTTCTCTGACTCTCCTGTAGCTATTATTTTGGCAACTATCTTTAACACTTCTTCATGAATTTTATTTTGAAATACTGATGATCGATCCCCTGTTATTTGTTATTGTAATTTGTTATGATTATAGGTATCCATTGATTTCTAATCTCTTTTACTTCCTCGATC
Source organism: Drosophila insularis (assembly GCA_018903935.1). Taxonomy (NCBI): domain Eukaryota; kingdom Metazoa; phylum Arthropoda; class Insecta; order Diptera; family Drosophilidae; genus Drosophila; species Drosophila insularis. Next base: position 484,160 of record JAEIFP010001172.1, on the reverse strand, counting down.
ACCTTGCTAGTTAAGTTTCTAGTTTCTAAAGCTTCTAACTGCTTTAACCTTGTATGCAACTCTAACTGCTTCCCTAACCATTTGTCAGCCTTACTAGAAAACATTTTTTCTTATGCGTATATTGGGATACCGAAATAAGTATATAATAATAATAAAAATTGGTTGATGTAATTATAACTATTTTAATTTATATCTTATCTGATGATCCTGTTCGCTGCGGCTTGTCCGCCAATGGGTAGTGTTCGCAGTTTTTTTTTTACTGTGTCGTTGCTCAGCTGCTGTTGTCCAGGGCCAATGGGCTCAGGCGGTACCGGTGCCGGTCATCGCACCAGACTTCCTTCTTGGCAATGTATGTTTTCCAGCGGCCTCTCCTTTGCAACTATCTTGTTGCTCTGCTCCTGTTGGTAGTTGCCGACTTGCAACTACATATAGTGTATGTACATATGTATACACTAGTTAACTTTTTTTTTTTTTTGATATTAGGGCTTCAAATACGATACGCACCAACTTTATATTTTTATATTGTGTTTTTTTTTTCACTTTCGATATCTGGGCTTCGAATTAGCCACACACCAACTTTATATCGTTCGTTTTTTTACCGCCGCCGAAATTATTGCAGTTGCTCGACCAGCCAAACTGCCTTTATATACTCGGTCGCACGCACTTTTTATTAAGCAATACTTTGCTTTTATATTATACTCTGTCTCTTACCACTGGGGGGGGAAAACAAGAGTTATTTCATTTTGCAACCTTTAGCTGATCTTAGCATTTACACTTGCATAAGAATTCAGACTTTAAGGAGCTGATTCATTCTCTGAGTCTCTTACCACTGGTGGGGAAAAACTACAGAATTTCTTTTTATCGAAGGACCAAAATGAAAAGGGCTTCCAGGGCGAAGGAAAGAATAACCCGCGCGTGCATACATACATATACGCATGCACATATCTCAAGACATTTGCCCATATGCACTGATCGGCTCGTTTTCCTTTTTGGTCACACATTCGGCTGCTTTTTTCCTTTCGCGCACAACACTCGCGTTGTGTAAAAAGCGTCCGTTTTTGTTGGTTTCCCGCACAACCACAAAAAAAAAAAAAAAATTATTATAGCACAATTAATCAACCAAAACAAATACAAAAAATGTATATGAACATTGGCTGGCAGCTGTTTCGGAGTAGTGGTGACACGTGAGTCGAGTCGTTATTTCAATAGGCGGCTCGAGTGCCTCAATTTCAAAATACATTATTTCCGCTTCCTTTATTTCGCCTAAATATATATCCGTCCATATTTATAAATAAATATATAAATATATGATTTCTGCGGCCATTACTTGCCCATATATATATATATACCCGTCCATATTTATAAATAAATATATATATAATTTTTGTCGGCCATTCTTTTGCCCACATATATATATGCGTCCAATTAATAAATACATATATATAATTTTTTTTCCATATATATATATATCAGTCCATATTTATAAATAAATATATACCCATATACAATTTTTTCCAGCCATTATTTTCCCATACATATATATATATGTATACATATTTCCAGCAATATTTATATAAAAATTTATATTCTTCTCCCGTTGTATATATCTTTATTTATATATTTTATAGATGCTTTGTTTTATACGTACTCCCATCGATACTTATAAATCCATCTAAATTTTTTGTAATAAATCCGCCTTGTCTACGTGTATATTTTGACCCGCATTCGTGTGTTCGTATATTGTTCCGCATATACCTTCACTAAAGGGCTCCTTTTCCGAGCCACGCGCGAGATAATTCTCCCGCAATCCTGCACAGTGAGAAAATTCTTGCGTCCTTTTTTTGTTGTTTTTCCAAAACCAAAGGGCGCGCAAACTCGGACATTCCGCGCAAGTTCTGCTCGCAGCCTCAGCGAATCTCCAAAGTCCCGTCCGTCCTCGTCCAGCCTACCTAAGGTTCGCAGTTTCTCGGTTAAAGGCTCGAGAGAACACAAAGGTCGTTCCAAGCTTTCAATCCAGGCTCAAATCCCGCAGGTGATTGTGACGCAGTGTTCTGACGTTCCCGTCAGTCGATCCGTATCCCAACAGCGTAGAGAACAATCGTTCTTGCGTGCGACGCATTAACTATGTTTGAATCTCGTGAGAGTGAAGCTGTAACTTCTGAAGTGGCCTTATTTTTTATTAAAATGCACTTAGAGCAGCTCAAATCCAAAGGGATCACCAAATACGGCTTTGCCCTAGTTTCCTTGACATGCCCAATAGACAGCAGGGACTCTGTTTGAACTGTTTTGCTCGCGGGCATCAAGTGAAGGGCTGTTCCAGTGCGCATAATTGCCATACCTGCAAGGAACGTCATCATACTTTGTTGCATCCTAGTGATGTGTCCGTGTCCTCGCCGTCCGATGAGCAAGTCCCACCATTCAGCGCCACAGAGCGTCAGTCCACGAGCAGCCAGATCACAAATGCTCAAAGTTATTTTGCATTGTCACTTTGCACCATCGCGGTGCTCCGCAGTTACTGGCATGGGCCAGAGTGATGGAGGATGCGCCGACAAAGTGTGTCTGCTGATGCTGTCTCCTCCGTGTGACAGGCTGAACAAGATTGAGGTCTCAGCCCTGGTAGTATCCAAATAGTCGGGCGCCATTCCAAAAGCTCCATTCCTTAACACGGTTCCGACGCAGTGCCTCGATCGATTCCTGCGAAATGAACCACGTCTTCTCAAGAATCCCGTCCTAAAAACGCAGCACGATGCCATTATTCAGGAGTACGAGGAATTGGACCATATGATTCGGGTGACGCCACCTCAGGATGGGAAAAACTTCTATCTCCCCCATCACCGGGTGTTTAAGCCCGACAGCACCACCACCACGCGTGGTATTTAATGCGTCAGGTCCATCCACACGAGGGGTCAGCCTTAACGATGTCTTGCACACCGGGCCTACTCTCCAGGCCGATCTCACGCTTCAACTACTAAAATGGCGGTTCTTTCAGTACGTTTTTAATGCCAACATCACGCAAATGTATCGACAAATCCGAGTCGACCCCATTTCAGCGGATCCTCTACCGAGATCGTTGCGGCAGTATTCAGGACTATGAGCTACAAACGGTCACGTTGGGTGTTAACTGCGCGCCGTTCCTGGAGACCCGAGTCCTGTTACAATTGGCACAAGATATTTAATCGATATATCCTTAGGCGAGCGAAATCCTTCGAAACTACATGTATGTTGATGATGTCGTAGCCGGCGCTCATACTGAAGACGGTGCCCGTATCGCCATACAAGAGCTTCAAGCAGCCCTTCAATCTGCGGGCCTCCCGCTTCGGAAGTGGACTGCCAATAAGAAGGAGGTACTTCAGGCTATCCCAAAAGAGCACCTAGAGCGAGAAGACTTTCTCGAGTTGGAAGACGCGAGCACTGGGAATCCGCTGGCAAGGCGCCGAGGACGTCTTCTTCTTAACCTTAGCGGATCCACCATTGAAGGAGTCTATCTCCAAGAGGCAGGTACTGTCATATATCGCTAAACTCTTCGACCCCCCGGCTCGCTATCGTGGGAGCTTCATGGCTTCTGTGACGCGTCACAGAAAGCGTATGGAGCCGCCCTATATGTGCGGGTTCGGTTCGGGTTCTCGCTGCCTCGGCTGGAGTTGTGCGGAGCGGTTTTGCTAGCCGATCACTGGGCGTCGATCGTTCCTGAACTCCCAATCCCACCTGCAACCTCCCAGTTTTGGACCGACTCCACCATTGTGTTGGCTTGGCTCAATAAACCCCCGTGTAGTTGGTCCACCTTCGTGGCTAATCGGGTATCCAGCATTTCCAAAAGCACCAGTGGCCAAGGCTGTTCACATATGCGTTCCGAGGACAACCCCGCTGATCTGGCAAGCCGTGGAGTCTCCGCGGCCGAGTTATCGGCCAGTAGCCTCTGGTGGCCTGGGCCGGACTGGCTGCAGGGGGAACCCGAGTACTGGCCAACTCTCAATAATGAACTCCCAGACACCCAGCTGGTGCAAGGAGTCCAGTGCCACACCACCGCGACCACCCTACTCGTTGACGTTAGCGAACGTTTCTCGGACTATGGTAGGGCATTACGAGGCACAGCGTACATCCAACGCTTCGTTACCAAAAGGATTTCGACTCCCTCCACGGTCCACCTCACCAATGACGAATTGCTCATCATACATCACGGAGATACGGGCCCTTGGTGAAGGGGGCATCATCCAGCACGCTACTTAATTTGAACCCATTTCTCGACCAGCATGGGATACTCCGCTCCTGCGGACGCCCACCGCATCACGTTGCATGGCGGCAATCAACTGATGGTGCGGTATCTGCGCACCAAATTCTGGATCCCACGGATCAAGAACCTGGTGAAGTCCCACATCAAGGGGTGTTAAGTCTGCATCGTTCATCTTTGACGACTACAGACTCAAATTATGGGTGATCTCCCTCTAGAGCGCATCACGTACTCCACGTACGCCGGATGGGTCGTCTCCGGCTACTGTGGGATGTAGGCGCTCCAGGACGCTGCCGTCCCCCGTTTCCCGAGCAGGAACCCTGCTAATAAAACTTGATCAAGTGAAGTGAAAACGTGTTAACCGAAAAAAATGCAAATAAATATGCCTTACAGGTAACCAAACAAAACTTCGCTAAGACAAGGCCAAAAAAAAAACCTTTAATTGCTGCAAAATCCTCTAGTATCCGTTCGGAGAAAAATTGTCAAAATAAGTGTCTGGATTCGGAGCGTCAGTTCTTAACGTTGGAAAAGCGAGTACTCCAACCAACCGGCCTATGGGAAGAACCGAAATGAACGCAGCATTACTGTAAGTTAAGATTAGAAAGTAAGAGAAACATAAGAAAAAAAGAATCAACAAGAAACAAAATTATCTAAGTTCGAAAAAAAGAAAATCAATTAGTTAAGGTCTCAAAGCAAATCAAAAGAAAACAAACGAATCAAAAAGTAGAAAATCGATTAGTTAAGTTTTTAAAAGGAACCAGAAAAAATGCATGAAATAATACTTATATTATCTAACACCTAAAATATTTACCCTTACTAAATCGAAATGCCTGATGATAGTTGGGTGAAAGCCTCAGTTCTTCAGTCGGGGAATCGTCAAGCTATAGAGCCACTAATGGCATCAACCTCAGGTTCTGCAGGAAGAAATATTAAAACAGTTTCCATCCAAGGCTTAGATGCAGCTATAGATGTTATATTAGCAGCTAGAATTAAGATTTATTAAAAGATTTAACCACAAATTTAAATGACAATTGGAATGATTTGGAAAGGGTTCCAGATTTAGAGAAAGGACTTAGAGAATTTTCAGGTAATCAGCACAGTTCACAACAAGGTTTTCTAAAGCTTCGCGCATAATGAGGTTTTTGCTCCTTTACAGGGAACACCAAAATCTTTCGCGATATTGTTGACGGCCAGAGACAAAATTACGGGTCATGCAGATTCAGTGTTAAAAGCAAATGATACCGCATTGCATTGGGATGAAATCTCGAAATGCCTTTTAGAAGAGTATTCGGATAGACGAGACCTAGGTACACTAGAATACCAATTATTTTCCATGAGCCAGAATAATAGTACAATCCATGAATTCTATTTTGCAGTCCACCAGCAAATGTCCTTTATTGATCAAATCAAGAATATGGGGCACAGTCCCGAAGTTAGAATGGTCATGTCGAAACAAATAAAGGACAGAGCTCTAGATACTTTTATTAGGGGCTTGAATGGTGACCTAGCAAACAAGTTAAGTATGGCGCAGCCTCTTAATCTAAAAGATGCATTGCAACTGATAGATGCAGTGGATAACAAACGCGCTAAAAACTCTATGGTTCTCGGTTATCAATACCCTCGTCCGAATATAGCGCATAAACTTGTACAATACACCAAAAACAATACACCAACTGGTACTACCCCAGGCAGATACAAAATACATTTGTACCCCAGAATAACTTCCCCCAGAACACTATAACATTCCTCAGAACAACCTATTCCGAAACAATAATTCGACATTCTTTAATGCCCCACCCCGAAAACCTCAACCAAAACCTACACCAATGCAAGTAGATGGTTCTACTATGGCCAAAAAGGTTAATTACATAAACAGACCAAATATCTATCCCCCACAATCAGCCTAACACAAATTTTCCAAATAAAATTCAAAGACAGTTCCACAATGGAGCTAAAACAAAGAATTAACCATACGGTACTCCAATTAAATGCAAGAGGAGCCGCAAATTAACATGTCCGAAGTTCAGTCCGAATACCAAGAGCAAGACTACTATATCCAAGTAATTTCATACTCAACATTTTCAGAATATCAGCAACAACAAGAATATTTCCCCGCGCAAGATGACATATCCGATTTAACTCCGCAAAGAAAAAAAGGTGTCGCAAACCATAGTCCAAGATCCTCTTCAACACATTGAGGATACCGTCAATTTTTTAGGATGAAGTGTTACTTTTTTACCGTACTTTGTAGTCCGTCGGCACAGTATACAATTTTTTAATAGATACCGGATCAAAGAAATTACATTTAATCAGAAATCATAAATATCCTGAAATATAAAACCAAATCATTACAAGTTCTATGCGAGAACTGTAAGTTGACGTATCCTAATTACGGAACATGTCCACTTGGGTCTTTTCAATGAACCCAATAAACCAATAATTTTTTCCTTACTACCAAAATTTGAAATCGTTTCATGGAATCTTAGGCAATGATACATAAAAAGAACTTAATGCCATTATAGATGTGGGAAATAATCTATTATACGTCAACAACTCTCATGTTGTTAAAATGAGACAAATGCAAACTCAGCAGGTCCACAAGATCAATTCAGATCAACTCTCGGGTCAACAAAAGTTAAAGCTATAAGCACTTCAAGAGGAACACAAATCGCCATTTGCGAGCGCAGATATGAAGTTGACTTACGCTACCAACGTCCAAGGAGAAATTCGAACCCGTATCCCGTACCCGTATCCAGCTTCTCTGAGAGAAGTAGTTTAAGAACAAATTCAAGCCTTATAATTCTCCCGTTTGGATTGTCCCGAAGATTGTCAGTTTGAAAAATTCCCCATCAATATTTCAAAGATCCCTTGATGACATATTAAGTGATGATATAGGAAAATATGCTATGTTTATGTCGACGAAGAACATTTCATTTGGCCGAGGTATTCTCTACCTTGTCAGAGGGCAATATGAAAGTACAAGTAGACAAATGTAAATTCCTCAAATATAGCGTTGATTTCATAGGCGTAGTAATATCAAGAGAAGGTGTTAAAACCAACCCAGAAAAAGTGCAGGCTATCAAAAACTTCCCCACACCAAAGAACCTGAAACAACTAAGTTCCTTCTTGGGTTTGGCCAGCTCTTATAGGAGACTCATTAAAGATTTTGCTAAATTAGCAAGACCCCTTACAGCTTGATTGCGTGGCGAACTAGAAAGCAGAACTAAATATAATGTTTCCAATAAAATCGAAATTCGTTTTGGCAAAGAAGAACATGACTCTTTTGAGAAAGTGAAAAATTCATTAATTTCACAAGACATAGTATTAGCATACCCCGACTTCAATCAAGAATTTCATCTGACCACAGATGCCTCGAATATAGCAATAGGTGCGTCACAAGAACAGAACGGGAGACCGGTTGCATTTATATCTAGAGCGTTATCTAAAACGGAAGAAAATTATACTACAAACAAGAGGACGCCACCAAGCTTAATATAATAAATGCATTTCCCCAGCATATTTTATCCTGGCATTTCATTCCTCCGAGCGCCCCCCATATGCAAGGACTGTGGGTGGCAGGGGTCAAAAGTTTTAAGACCCTATTTTACAAGTCCTTGTCTCATGTTAAGTTCACGTTCGAGGAACTTTCTACTCTCCTGTGTAGAATCGAGGCGTGCCTAAACTCCAGGCCAATTTCTCCCATGAGCGAGGACCCAGAGGATCTGAAGGCAATGCAGCAGGCTTTCTGCCACCGTTGAAAGAGTGAATACCTTAAGAAGCTCCACAAACGGAATAACTGGAAATCACTGGCTCGCAGTCTCCAGACCGGCGACCTCGTGATCGTATCCGAAGATAACCTCCCCTCCAACGAGTGGCGCTTAGGGCGAATTGAGCGCACTCTACCCGGGGCTGACGGTCTCGTCCGAGTGGCTGATGTTACAACAGCGCGTGGGTCTATCCGAAGACCCCTAGCCAAGCTCATCCTGTTTCAAGACAACAGGAGTCCTGAGCCTAAGTACCCATAGTGACTCCCAATTCCTCTATGTTCCGTCCGAATGACCTCGTCTCTGTGCAATTTGTTCCTCTCCGTGCATCGACTAATCCTCTCTCCCCCCCTCCGTAATTTCTTTCGTTGCAGTTCTTCATCGCCTCTCCATAACGACATGGCCCCCACGCGTCTGCCGCACCGCCGCAGCAAGCGATCTGCTTCACACGGGACGAACTCGTACCGATGCCGGGTCTGTCGGGGGGTTCCCGCACTCCGGCAGTGTCAGCGCTTCCTGAACCTCCGAGGGGAAAAGCGGCTGCGGGCGGTGCTTATAAATAAGTACTGTCCCAATTGTCCCGTTCCCGATCATCTTCCGACCGCTCCGCTTCTCCAGAAGGCGCAACCGAGATCTCCTTTTCATCCCTTCTCTAAGCCATGACGACGACTGTCACGCCAACAGCAGTCATCCCGTTGGGGAACGGCTCGACATCCTTCGAGACCCGCGTCCTCCTCGATGCGTGTGCGGCTGAGAGCAGCTTCAATCTTTCGTTTGCCCGGTCCATGGGGCTGGCTGTGACCAAGGTCGGGGTCGACCAAGCATACTCGGCCTCGGAACGTTATATTCCGCGTCGAAGAGGACCTGCTCAGCCGCACTCCCATCCGGGAAGTGTCGGCGCCGGTCCGTGAGAAATTCGCCACCCTGATCCTGGCCGACCCCAATTTCTATCGGCCGGTGTCGGTGTCCGTGGTGCTCGATGCAGACCTCTACCCTGAGATCATCCAACCAGCCTGTGTGCCCGGTCATAGCGGTACTCCCGCAGCCCAGAGCAAAGTGTTCGGATGGGTCGTCTCCGGCTACTGTGGGATGTAGGCGCTCCAGGACGCTGCCGTCCCCCGTTTCCCGAGCAGGAACCCTGCTAATAAAACTTGATCAAGTGAAGTGAAAACGTGTTAACCGAAAAAAATGCAAATAAATATGCCTTACAGGTAACCAAACAAAACTTCGCTAAGACAAGGCCAAAAAAAAACCTTTAATTGCTGCAAAATCCTCTAGTATCCGTTCGGAGAAAAATTGTCAAAATAAGTGTCTGGATTCGGAGCGTCAGTTCTTAGCGTTGGAAAAGCGAGTACTCCAACCAACCGGCCTATGGGAAGCACCGAAATGAACGCAGCATTACTGTAAGTTAAGATTAGAAAGTAAGAGAAACATAAGAAAAAAAGAATCAACAAGAAACAAAATTATCTAAGTTCGAAAAAAAGAAAATCAATTAGTTAAGGTCTCAAAGCAAATCAAAAGAAAACAAACGAATCAAAAAGTACAAAATCGATTAGTTAAGTTTTTAAAAGGAACCAGAAAAAATGCATGAAATAATACTTATATTATCTAACACCTAAAATATTTACCCTTACTAAATCGAAATGCCTGATGATAGTTGGGTGAAAGCCTCAGTTCTTCAGTCGGGGAATCGTCAAGCTATAGAGCCACTAATGGCATCAACCTCAGGTTCTGCAGGAAGAAATATTAAAACAGTTTCCATCCAAGGCTTAGATGCAGCTATAGATGTTATATTAGCAGCTAGAATTAAGATTTATTAAAAGATTTAACCACAAATTTAAATTACAATTGGAATGATTTGGAAAGGGTTCCAGATTTAGAGAAAGGACTTAGAGAATTTTCAGGTAATCAGCACAGTTCACAACAAGGTTTTCTAAAGCTTCGCGCATAATGAGGTTTTTGCTCCTTTACAGGGAACACCAAAATCTTTCGCGATATTGTTGACGGCCAGAGACAAAATTACGGGTCATGCAGATTCAGTGTTAAAAGCAAATGATACCGCATTGCATTGGGATGAAATCTCGAAATGCCTTTTAGAAGAGTATTCGGATAGACGAGACCTAGGTACACTAGAATACCAATTATTTTCCATGAGCCAGAATAATAGTACAATCCATGAATTCTATTTTGCAGTCCACCAGCAAATGTCCTTTATTGATCAAATCAAGAATATGGGGCACAGTCCCGAAGTTAGAATGGTCATGTCGAAACAAATAAAGGACAGAGCTCTAGATACTTTTATTAGGGGCTTGAATGGTGACCTAGCAAACAAGTTAAGTATGGCGCAGCCTCTTAATCTAAAAGATGCATTGCAACTGATAGATGCAGTGGATAACAAACGCGCTAAAAACTCTATGGTTCTCGGTTATCAATACCCTCGTCCGAATATAGCGCATAAACTTGTACAATACATTAAAAACAATACACCAACTGGTACTACCCCAGGCAGATACAAAATACATTTGTACCCCAGAATAACTTCCCCCAGAACACTATAACATTCCTCAGAACAACCTATTCCGAAACAATAATTCGACATTCTTTAATGCCCCACCCCGAAAACCTCAACCAAAACCTACACCAATGTAAGTAGATGGTTCTACTATGGCCAAAAAGGTTAATTACATAAACAGACCAAATATCTATCCCCCACAATCAGCCTAACACAAATTTTCCAAATAAAATTCAAAGACAGTTCCACAATGGAGCTAAAACAAAGAATTAACCATACGGTACTCCAATTAAATGCAAGAGGAGCCGCAAATTAACATGTCCGAAGTTCAGTCCGAATACCAAGAGCAAGACTACTATCTCCAAGTAATTTCATACTCAACATTTTCAGAATATCAGCAACAACAAGAATATTTCCCCGCGCAAGATGACATATCCGATTTAACTCCGCAAAGAAAAAAAGGTGTCGCAAACCATAGTCCAAGATCCTCTTCAACACATTGAGGATACCGTCAATTTTTTAGGATGAAGTGTTACTTTTTTACCGTACTTTGTAGTCCGTCGGCACAGTATACAATTTTTTAATAGATACCGGATCAAAGAAATTACATTTAATCAGAAATCATAAATATCCTGAAATATAAAACCAAATCATTACAAGTTCTATGCGAGAACTGTAAGTTGGCGTATCCTAATTACGGAACATGTCCACTTGGGTCTTTTCAATGAACCCAATAAACCAATAATTTTTTCCTTACTACCAAAATTTGAAATCGTTTCATGGAATCTTAGGCAATGATACATAAAAAGAACTTAATGCCATTATAGATGTGGGAAATAATCTATTATACGTCAACAACTCTCATGTTGTTAAAATGAGACAAATGCAAACTCAGCAGGTCCACAAGATCAATTCAGATCAACTCTCGCGTCAACAAAAGTTAAAGCTATAAGCACTTCAAGAGGAACACAAATCGCCATTTGCGAGCGCAGATATGAAGTTGACTTACGCTACCAACGTCCAAGGAGAAATTCGAACCCGTATCCCGTACCCGTATCCAGCTTCTCTGAGAGAAGTAGTTTAAGAACAAATTCAAGCCTTATAATTCTCCCGTTTGGATTGTCCCGAAGATTGTCAGTTTGAAAAATTCCCCATCAATATTTCAAAGATCCCTTGATGACATATTAAGTGATGATATAGGAAAATATGCTATGTTTATATCGACGAAGAACATTTCATTTGGCCGAGGTATTCTCTACCTTGTCAGAGGGCAATATGAAAGTACAAGTAGACAAATGTAAATTCCTCAAATATAGCGTTGATTTCATAGGCGTAGTAATATCAAGAGAAGGTGTTAAAACCAACCCAGAAAAAGTGCAGTACAAACAAGAAGAAAATCCTAGCCATAGTATGGTCCTTGGAAAAATTAATAATGTACCTTTATGGCAAGTCAAAAGTGACCATCTACACTGATCACCAACCGCTTACCTATGCACTTAGTCCGAAAAACAACAATGCAAAGCTCTCTGGTAAAAAGTATCTTTCGAAATTGATTCAATGATCTTTTCGCTCAGTGCCACTTTCAGTTGGCTGATTTTTAATACATATACCGGCTTTTTTTTCGCGCCTATGGAAGAACTGACCTAAGTACAGAATTCCATTAGTACATATATCGCTATCTTCAAGGATAATTGTTTAACATGAGTGGTATCCTCCAAAACGTTATACGATACACTCATTAATTGTTGAAACGACAAAATGATAAAACCAACAGCGTGATCAGGATTGAGGGTGCGCATTCTTGGTATGCTCGGGTACAGCTCCACGGTTTGGTCGGGGTTCTTTCTCCCCTTTTCACACTCACTGTTGAGTTTGGCGCTAAGGTTCGATGTTTTAGCAGGCCCAGAAGTAAACAGTTCACTTTTCACGTGATACTTAATTTATTTCTTCCACGCTTATTTTCTATGCTAATGGTAATCTAAGTGGATGTGTGTATGGTGGTCGGGAGTCGTAGCGAGCCGTGGTCGCGAGCCGTGGTTGCGAGCCGTGGTTGCGAGCCGTGTTTGCGAGCCGCTATAAATTAATCGCCCTTACTTGCAGTTGTAACCGAACTGTTTCGTCCGCCGCTTAGTAACAAGCATAGAACCTAACATATAAGCTTAAAGCGCAAGATGCAACGGTTAATTTCCCAGCACGTAGGCCTGCGCTTATATATAAGTATGAAAATTAAAGAGAATGAGTGATATGGGTTAACCCATTGTTGGCTGCGTCGGGTCTGCCGCAACCAAGCAACCAAGAATGGTCCGAATTAGTCGATGCCCACGTAAGTGAAGGGACGTTCGTAGGCAGCCAGCCTGGCGATGGGCAAGGGAGCCATTTGCGGCGGATTGAGCATGGCGCTCTCATTTTCACAGCGTTGGCAAGACTTCCGCATGCCTTTGTATAAGACTCGCAGGCGTGGTATGTAAAACATGCTTCGAATCCTGTTAATACACGTCCCATGGGATGTGTGGCGCATTTCCTGATGATACCAGTTCACTATGAGCCGAGTAATGTGGTGCCCATATGGGAGCAGTATTTGGTTTTGGCCGTTTAGGTTTTCTGCTCGCCCTCGGGTACGTAGGAGCTGGTTTTCGTCTAGGAAGATATTCAAACATATGAGTTTAGAATTTGTTTTTAAAGGTTTACCTCTCATTAAGTTGCGAATTTCTGGATTGAATTCAGATGTGTGCTGGCCTGCTGAATCATCTTGTAAGAAACCTCTGTAGGTGTCGATGTCTTCTTTTGTTTCGCCTTCAGTTTCTCAATATAGAGAATAAAGCGCGCTAAAACTGGATATAGCCTGCGCCAGTCCCAAAAATATTCCCCGTTAAGTTTTAGCTCCATCGGCGAATTGTCGATGAAGAGTATGTTATGCCTGACTTCCCCCAAATCATCGCATTTTGGCCACTCGTGTTGATCCTGCTTGTTTGTTTTAGTAGCAGTATCTGCAGGGTTAAGTTTGGTTAAAAGCCAGTTCCATCGAATTGACAAACTTGGATTGCGTTGGATTCGGTTACTCAGCTTTGCTCCGAAAACTGCGGCCTGCAGTTCCTTCCTTGGTATAGATAGTGGACTCAACGGTGCAACTTTCGCCTTGGAGGCCACGAAGCTGAGGTAGGTTCTTTACCCCTTGTGTATCCGAAGGTAGCAGACTGCTGCGTATGCCTATTCGCAGGCGTCAACGAACGTGTGTAACTGGACGTCATGGATTTGATCGCTGCTGTTGAAATAACATCTCGGGATGTTCAATCCGGCGTAGGGTTCCCGTTTCCATCGTATCCATTTGGGTAACAATGCGTCGGGTAAACCAGCATCCCAGCCAATGCCGCTTCTCCAGACTTCTTGTAGTAGGATTTTCAGCTCTATTGTAAAGCATGAGATGAAGCCTAGTGGGTCGTACATTGAATTTGGTTGGTGTTTTGTCGCTATCTAAGAAGTTGCGCTTCAGCCTGGCAAACTTGCAGATTAATGTGAATACGACGGAGTTCGGCACCCAATATAAGCCGAGTATCTTTTCTGTGGCGGTAATTTCGGGGGCAGCGAATCGCTCTTTAGTATTCGCAGGACCTCATTTGAGTTCGAAGACCAATTGCTTATGTGGAAACCACCTGCATTTTTGTCACGAATGAAGTGTGCACAGCAGGGTGCGCAATTGATTCCGAAAGTAAGCGCTTCCATAGACGTTAGGCTCTTGCCTCTCGGATTTGCTGTCAAACCACAGAAACCTTTGCGCATGGGATCTGGTGGGACATCTCGGCGATATCGCCACAGATCGCCACTCGTCCCACTCGGAATGAGAGTAAGAGGTCAAGCAGGGAGTTTAGGAGATCTGGACCACTCCAGATGTAGTCATTCAGGGCCTTGCCGCCGGATTGTGCGGCTGCATCCCATACAAGCCGGACCTTCTCTGGTTTATTTGGATTTTTAGTTATGAAGGTTGGTAGATACCATGTCCGTCTGTTTGGTACAGCCATTTTCACCGGCATCACCATGCGAGCGTAGCCCTTTGCGACGAGGTTTTCGACTTGCTTGGTGATTTGCTCCGTGAACTGTGTTTGTCAGGAAAATTTGTTTTTGTAGGCATTTAAGCCGTTTTAGTGCGTTTGCGTAGCTATCAGGTAATAAAACTTCAGGGTCTTTCCACATTAGACCGACTTCGTACCTGCCTTTCTTCAAGGCGGTAGTAGATTCAAGTATGGTTAGAGCTTGAGTTTCTTCCGGTGATGATTGTTTTGCCTATGAGCGACATGTACGAAGTAGCGTATTTACGTGACTATAGGAACAACGACTAAATGCATTCGTTCAGCCATGTGTAAACCATGTGGCGTTCGTCCCACAAAATTTTGCTACTCCAGCTACGAAATCCGGAGGCCTAGGCTTTTTCAGCTCTAGTACGGAAATTCGGCAAAAGAATTTACGAACAGAGTTTCTAACGGGTCTTTTCCCAAATTTTGCGACGTGGCGACTTTTCATTGGGTGATGTGAGCGTGGGTATCATAACTGTACTCAAAGCTGAAACTCAACCCTGCAATTAAGTGGACCATGATTATATCAGTGTGACCGTTCTCTTATTTGCTATTTATAAAAGCGCGGTTGATTTAAAATAAAAACATCTCTTTGTTTAACGGTTAAATATTTGGAAGGAAAAATCCGGTCACTACAAATTCTGGCGATAACTTTATTTCCACATTTTAAAAAAAATTTAGATTCTGTTATGCGCAAGTTCACTACTATCAACTCTTCTGCACAACTCATCATTGGTTAATTTAGAATTTGGGTTTGTTATTGAGAATTCTTAATTAAAATCTGGATATTTTAATAATGTGGATTCCACTAGAGCCTTTTTAAATAATCGAATCATCGGACCTTTGAAAAGGGACATTCTCTGTACATAATCTAGTTATGTGCCGTGAAACGTCTGAGAAAATTGCAGAATGCAACGAACCTTCTAGCACTGTCTATTGATATTTTTCGATGATGTAATATTTTTATACCATACACCCATAGGGTGAAATGGTATATTAAAGTCGCTAAAATGTATGTAACAGGCAGAAGGAAGCTTTTCCGACCCCATAAAGTATATATATTCTTGATCAGCATCAACAGCCGAGACGATCTAGCCATGTCCGTCTGTCCGTCCGTCCGTCCGTCCGTCCGTCCGTCCGTCCGTCCGTCCGTCCGTCTGTATGAACACCTAGATCTCGGAGACTATAAGAGCTAGAGCCACCAAATTTGGTATGTAGACTCGTGTCATATGTACGCTTATCGAGTTTGTTTCAAATGTTTGCCACGCCCCCTACCGCCCCCGCAAATGATATAAAACCGATTTTCTTAAACACCATAGCAACTAGAGACACAAAATTTGGTATGTATATTTGCTTAGTAAACGCGCACATTTTGTATTTATAAAAATTTTGCCACGCCCCCTACCGCCCCCGCAAATCAAATAAAACCGATTTTCTCAAAACCTATTTTAGCTAGAAACACCATAGTTGGTATAAATATTTGCTTAGTAATTGCGCACAGTCTTGATGTGTAAAGATTTTGCCACGCCCCCCTCCGCCCACGTAATTTGAAAAAACTCGATTATCTTCCGTAATTTTCTACCTTGTGCAATCAAATTTAGCACACTTAAATTTGATACTAATATCAAGCAAAATACCAAATTTGATCAAAATCGGAATAAAAATAGCCAAGTTATGCATATAAACGTTTTTCCATATGGCCGGAGTTGGCCGTTGGCTGGTGGGGGCGCTAGGGTGCTCGAATGCTTGAGTGAGCGAAATACTAAGATATGCTTCTAAAAAGCATGCAAACAGATTTTTTTAAAAATACGAAAATGCATTGGTTATTATAAATTTAAAATATTTGTTTTACTGGTGTATGGTATATCCAAGTCGGCGAGACGACTTACTTACTTCATTTTCATGGTGCATGAAGAAAGTGCTTTTTTCTAGATGTAATTTTATGTTGTGCTTCCTACACAGATGAAAAACATTTGTTAAATTTTTAATCATACGGTTTTCTGAACAACCGATGACTATTATGTCTACCATGTTGCGAAGTCTTAAGTCCAAAAAAAGCTATTGTCATAATTCTTTGAAAAGAATTTAACGCTATTTTAAGACCATATGGTAGTCTTGGGAATTAATACGAGCCATTACTCGTTGAAAAATACGTTAATTCTCTAGAACTTTTCTTTTATTCGATTTAATGTAATCCATGCGAAAGTGTTCCTTTTTCATTTTTGTTTACAATCGCGGTTATTATACCGGATGCGCTGTAGTGTAGTATGTTCTGTAATATCAAGTGGTCACTGTACTCAGTGAAACACACTTTGTTACAATATTTATATATAAAACATTCAAATGCCATGCCTCTTAAGTAACATAATATACCATGAGTGCATGGTACTGGACAGTACTAACACGCGCGACCACACTGTCACAATATGCAATATGATACATCCTCACTCTCATACTATGTGTATGTATGTTCGATAATAGAATAAGTAAATTTGATGATACAAATATTATACCCACAATGGGATTAATTGAAACGAAAACAGTGGACTCCACTACGAATGTAATCAATAAAATAAAATCATCAAATATTAATTCGAGATTTACAAATGTACTCTTATTAATAATTGTAGTAATAATGGGCACAATAATAATTCGTAATAATTCGCTCAAATAGTATCTGATTTAATTGTGGTTTTTAGAAGCGAGCAAAGTAACTTTAGTACAAAGGTTAGTTAGCTTACTTTGATATAACGAGAGATGATTTCCCAGTTCAAGGAAGCTCTAGGGTAAAAATGAGTTTAATTCTAACAGTACCATATGTATGCTGTTACTCAAATACAGCAGACAAGCTTTGTTTCTACCTAATGAACGAAATCCAGCAACAATAAATAATTAATCGGAACATTTTTTAACTATATAGGATGGATAAGATTGAAACAAAACATCTACAGAAATACATACCTTTCCTTGATTTCCTGATACACTCAGGACCAGTAAACAAAAAATACAAGGAAGTAAAGTATTGTATATTAAATAATATGGAAAAATCCATAAACTTTGCAAATAATCTGACCAATAAATAAATAAAAAAAATAAGGATGTGCCTGAATGGGTACATAATATTTTTAAACCAAATATAGAAACCATTAGTAAAGAGACTCAAAAAAGGACATACAAGAGATAGATTAAAAATATCAAAGAAGCTAACATCGGCTGTGCCGAAGTTTATATACCCTTGCAGTCCATGGCCATAATATTTTTACATGTTCCAAACTCTTTTTCTGTATCTCAATTCATTAATGCACAGAACCTTTCAAATATCATTTCAATTTTTTCTTCTTCTTCCCCATCCCCTTTTACACGCATGCAGCGATTCGCACGCATACACATATAGTTTATGTAGCGTTGCGTCTGTATGTGTGCATGCGTGTGCTCTGTTGATTTGATGATGACGTAGTAGGCAGCAAGTTGAACCGATTAATATCTGTAACTTGTGTTCTATTTATCCGATTAGATTCAAATTTTGGGATCTGAGATTTTATATGAAATACTATCATATTGGTAAATTTCATGGCGATACTCCAATTTTTGGAAAAATGTTTCCTCCAGAGCTATATGATATAGTGGTCCGATTCTCCCAATTTTCATACTTTATTTTTCCCAGGAAATAAAAAGCCCCCAAAAAAATTTCATCCCGATAGCTCTTAAGATGGCTGAGTAAAACGCATACGCACAGACGGACGGACAGACGGACAGACGGACGTGGCTATATCAACTCAGCTTCTCATGCTGATCAAGAATATATATACTTTATATGGTCGGAAACGTCTCCTTCTGTGCGTTACAAACATCTGACCAATTTTATAATACCCTCTGCAAGGAATTGGGAGAATTATTCCTACACATCCAAGGTATAAAAGAAAATTTTCAAAAATCATTTAAATGTGTAACCTAACATAGGAATATTCAGAAAGAAACTCTAAAAAATCAAAGATTTCTAACCTATTCTATAAAGAAAAAATACAATCACGATATATTTGTACCTACCATACTCAATTTACCTTTGAGCATAGACACATGTAAAAAAGAAACTGAGTTAGAAGGTGAAGAATCTGAAACAAGCGAGGAAGAAGTAGAGGAAAAAGATCTAAACCATCTAACAATTCCTGCGCTATTGACATTATCTGAAAAAGATAACGTAATAGAACTAGAAAAATTGTTTGAACAAGACAACGAATAAGATTTAGAATTTAACACAAGTGTCATAAATTTAAAAGACTATGGCAGAAGAATTTAATGGCCAAAAAGAGAATCTTCAAAGATTTATATGTTGGTTAAGGTTGGTTAATGTCACCAAAGGGGATTTTGAAAACACAACTCTGGGGTAATAAAATACAAAATCACTGGACCAACACTACGAAAAATCCAAGATTTGACAACAATCGATGCAATAATAAAGAAGTTGCAAAAGAGTATAGTCGGTGAAACATCCGACGTAATAAGAGCTCGATTGTCAAAAGTGGTACAAGAAGGAAAAACCGCCGGTATTTTCGGTATTATTTGACCAAAGAGCCTGCGGTAACTATAATAACAGATATAATTATCGCGGTAGAGGCAATGGTCGTAGTTATTACAATAATTATAATAATCGCAATCACGGCCAGAACTACCAGCAAAACCGAAATAATAGCTACAGAGGAAACAACAGGAATAATAATAGAGGAAACGAGGAAATAACCAACAGAACGGTTAACTAAGACTACATTAATAATGTCCGAGTAGCACAGGACGCTTCGGGAAACTCCGAAGCACCTTTAGGTACCCAGCAGTAAAAACCAGCAAGATTCACGCATCAGTTTTAGCAGAAACTTTGTCGCGGGGCGAACATTGGCAGTAGTAGAAAACGCCCCAACACAACGATACAGGTACTCTAGCTCCAACACCAGCGAATGCACTGGCGGCTCTCAGGCTCAATTCAGTAAAGAACGCATCAGTCGCCCACTGAAGCCGGGTCCCTAAGCATCACGAAGTGAGGCGCTAGATGAGGGTGAAGGCGAGGAAGCGAAGCCGCCAGTAGCTGTTCGAGATGACGAGGATATTCTGGCCCCTACCGAGCGTCGAGAGACCCGAAATCCAACCACCAGTACCAGGAACGTTTGCCATTCTAACGTGTCCACCGTTAATGGAGTTGAGCGGTCTGCCACATTTAAGCATTCTGTTCCTGCCTCATTGGAGCCATCTGCGGACCAGAACAACAGGCATCAAACTACGCCGTTGCACGAGTCACTGTGGACAGAGGCCTCGGTTGCAAACGAAAACACTGGCGTGAACGAAGAAACCGTACTGGCGAGTTTGTTTCGTGAACCTAAGGTCGCCGTTCCAACAAACATATGCACGCTCCGACACGCATGTCAGGTTGCAATGTGCGACGATAAAGCCGGCGGTACCAAGCTTACTAAAGGAAGACGGCTACACAGAGCTGTCCGACGTTATCGTCCTAAGACCCGGCGTCATCGCCGTGATCCGGACCACTAAGCACTTTCATCATTATTTGTATGGCCGTC
The DNA here is from genome assembly GCA_018903935.1 of Drosophila insularis. NCBI lineage: Eukaryota > Metazoa > Arthropoda > Insecta > Diptera > Drosophilidae > Drosophila > Drosophila insularis. The sequence goes on along the minus strand of JAEIFP010001172.1, from coordinate 464,025 downwards.
CGTTTCTCGTACGGACTGACCATGCATCTTTACAGTGGTTGTACAACTTCAAAGAACCGGAAGGGCAGATGGCACGTTGGATGGAACGTTTGCAACAGTATGACATGCGGATTCAGCATAGAATTGGTGCACAACATGGTAACGCCGACAGCCTATCTCGCCGACCTTTTAGCGACTGTCCCACCTGCGAGAGAGTCGAACGAAATAATGGTGTGGCTGTGCGGCCGGCGGACACTTCAGTGCTAAAAAGACCTTAGCCAAAGCGAAGAAACGATTTTACTATATGGCCTACCAGTTCCTGTCCCTACGGAAGCCACGGAACTCCTGGCTAAACTGCAAAATCAACTGCGGGTGGTAAATGCGAACGCTCGCCGCCAGCTGCTAGCGGCCGCGCAGACTAACAACATTCGCTACGACCCTCAGGAATTCCGCCCCGGCCACGATGTATGGCTCTATTCACCTAGCCGAAGAGTAGGCCGTTGCCCAAAGCTACAATCCGATTGGATTGGGCCTGCTACCATAGTACGTCGTATTTCGGATCTTGTCTACGAAAATCGACCACCTGGAAAAAGAGTTACCCGAACCGTACATGTGAACCGTTTGGCTGTTTACCGTCCCGATCCTCGTAACGACTTAGTACTCGGGCAGGAGCCTCGAGTCTAAGGAGGGGGTAATGTAACGTAGACGGCCTGGGTGGCAACTCAGACAGTAGGCCAACTGTCTCCATCAAGTAGCGGTCCTATTTCCTACGGCTCGGCACACTAAAAACGGCGCCACAAGGATAGTGGTTTTTTTTTTTGAGCTATCGCGGCCAACTTAAGAAGACGAGAGAGAGAGAGAGAGTAGAAAAAGGAGAGAGAAAGAAGGAGGGCTGAAAAAGAGCTTTCCGCCGCCACGAAAAATTGAATGGAATGGATAAACGAAAGAAAATAACCATATCTGTTTTCTTTGCCATTCTGGTAATTTAACTGGTGGCGTAACGGGTGGCGTTATTTTGTCCGCAAAAGGCAAGACACGTTACAATATACATATATATAATTTTTTTTCCCAGCCATTATTTGCCCATACATATATATATACATATTTCCAGCAATATTTATATAAAATTTATATTCTTCTCCCTATATATCTTTATTTATATATTTTATCCATGTTTTGTTTTATACGTACTCCCAACGATACTTATAAATACGAAATACGAAAATATTTCGAGCCGCATTCGTGCGTTCGTATGTTGTTCCGCATATACCTTCATTAAAAGGGCTCCTTTTACGAGACACGCGCGAGATAATTCCTCTTTAATCCTGCAGTTCACAGTGAGAAAATTCTCTCGTACTCATACAGTCCACTTCTCTTTTATTGTTTTTCCAAAACAAAGGGCAATCTCGGACTTCCTCGGTAAGCTTGTCCCCCGAGTATGTCCAAGGAGCCATCCAAGGCTGCGCCGAAGTCTAACAGTCTCTCGTCTTCCTCTGTAACTCCGGAGAAGGCTCGGCCTCCGAAGACTCCGTACGGACATTCCGCGCAAGTTCCCATCTGCTCGCAGCCTCAGCGAATCTCCAAAGTCCCGCTCGTCCTCGTCCAGCCTACCTAAGGTTTGCAGTTTCTCGGTTAAAGGTTCGAGTGAATACAAAGGTCGTTCCAAGCTTTCAATCCAGGCTCAAATCCCGCACGTGATTATGACGCACTGTTCTCACGTTCCCGTCACTTGATCCATATCGCAACAGCGTAGAGAACAATCCAGAAGGTCCCTCTCCGATTTCGTTCTGGCGTGCGACGCATTAACTATGTTTGAAGCTGAGAGAGTGAAGCTCCAACTTCTAAAGTGCCCTTATTTTCCATTAAAATGCACTTAGAGCAGCTCAAATCCCTTTGGTCAACCTTTGAGACGGAATACTCCCGTTGTCACAAGGCCTTCACGGCTCAAACAGACGAGGAAAGCCTAGCGAACATAAGCCTGATCAAGGCGAAGCACGAATCCTCTTACGCGGTGTATGTGCGTGCTGGACTTTGTTCGGATAACGCATCTAACAGCTCTCGGCACAGACGGGGCGAGTCTTATGCGTCAGCCAACCTCTCCGTCGGGGCCTCCGGGCCATCGAATTCCTCCGTGTGAGGTGGAAACGTTTGATGGCGACAGCCTAGCAAGACCCACCTTCCGCGATTTGTTCGCTGCCATTTATATCGCCAATCCGTACTTGTCACAAGTGGAGAAGCTCTACCACTTGAACGGGAAGCGAGAACCATCGTGTCCAAGTCCCCCCTGACGAATGAAGGTTTCCAAGTCGCGTGGGAGAAAATAGCCGTCTGCTTGTCATGACTCAAGCCAGATAACTCCTTTAGATTCCCGCGGTGGCACAAGCGTAGGGCAAAGCCTTGAGAGAGCTGCAGACTGCGTTTCAAGGGTATCTAACCGCTCTTAAGCGTTCGGGTGTTAGTACTGAGAATTGGGATTTCTTACTCATCGCCATATGTACTAGGATATTGCCGAAGGCCACAATCCTGTGGGAAGAATCAGTGCCAAATTGTCTTACTATTTCTTCCCACAGTCTTGTCGTCTCCACTTGGTACGATTTGAACCAATTTCTTACCGATCGGTATTGTGTACTGGATGCCACCGAAGAACATAAGTCGGCCCCAAGTGTCCAAGCCATCCCCATTGGCCCTCGCAAATACTCCGCGACGATGAAGGTCCAAGCCTTTTCCGCGAATGGTCAGCTCAAATCGGCGTCTTGCAAGCTTTGCCATCGGGAAAATAACCCAATACGGCTTTGCCCAAGTTTTCTTGACATGCATGTTCAGAGGCGTTTGGAAACCATTAGACAGCAGGGACTCTGTTTGAACTGTTTTGCTCGCGGTCATTAAGTGAAGGGCTGCTCAAGTCCGCACAATTTTCATACATGCAAGGAACGTCATCATACCTTGTGGCATCTTAGCGATGTGGCCGTGTCCTCAAAGTTATTTTGCATCCACCCCAGGCAGAGGGCTCTTAGGCACTGCGATTGTCTTCACCATCGTTGTGTGGAGCACCATATTCTTGCGTTGATCGACACGGGGGCCGACTCCACCTTCCTATCCGAACGTGTCTTCAACATGGTCCAGCCCCCCTTTTATCCAGTAGACGCCTCAGTTACTGGCATGGGCCAGAGTGATGGAGGATGTGCCGACAAAGTGTGTCTGCTGTTGCTGTCACCTCCGTGTGACAGGCTGAACAAGATTGAGGTCTCAGCTCTGGTCGTGTCCAAATTGTCGAGGGCCATTCCAGTGGCTCCATTCCTTAACACGGTGGCTGACCCGGACTACAACAAGCCCGCGCCCATTGATATGATTATCGGTGTAGACCTGTTTCCCCACATCCTCGGAGAGCGGATCAAAAAGGATATTGGTGATTTCGTCGGGTTAGAAACTATCTTTGGATGGGTTCTGTGTGGAGCTATCATGCCTGATCCTCCGGTGTCTCGATTAAGTTTCGCTGCGCGATTCAGTCCGGAAGCAAAACTTGATGTACTCCTCACCAAGTTTTGGGAGGTGGAAGACCTTTCTGCCAAGCTAGAAAAGAAGGATGACATATTCTGCGAGCGGAATTTTCATGAGACCACCCGAAGAAGGACGGCCGATATGTTGTGTCCCTACCGTTCAAAGGTCCGAATAGCGTCGAATTGGGTCATTCAGGACCGATCGCGCTGGCTCAATTCCTACAAAATGAACCACGTCTTCTCAAGGATCCCGTCCTAAAAACGCAGCACGATGCCATCATTCAGGACTACGAGGAATTGGGCCATATGATTCGGGTGACGCCACCTCAGGATGGGAAAAACTTCTATCTCCCCCATCACCCGGTGTTTAAGCCCGACAGCACAACCCCCAAGGTACGCGTGGTATTTAATGCGTCAAGTCCATCCACACGAGGGGTCAGCCTTAAAGATGTTTTGCACACCGGGCCTACTCTCCACGCCGATCTCACACTTCAACTACTAAAATGGCTGTTCTTTCAGTTGGTTTTTAATGCCAACATCACGCAGATGTATCGACAAATCCGAGTCGACCCCAGGCGTACCCCTTTTCAGCGGATCCTCTACCGAGATCGTTGCGGCAGTATTCAGGACTATGAGCTACAAACTGTCACGTTTGGGGTTAACTGCGCGCCGTTCCTGGCAATCCGAGTCCTGTTACAATTGGCACGAGAGGTGCAATCGATGTAAACTCAGGCGAGCGAAATCCTTCGGAACTACATGTATGTTGATGATGACAGCAGGGACTCTGCCTAGCCGGCGCTCATACTGAAGACAGCGCCCGTCTCGCCATACAAGAGCTTCAAGCCGCCCTTCAATCTGCGGGCCTCCCGCTTCGGAAGTGGACTGCCAATAAGAAGGAGGTACTTCAGGCTATCCCAAAAGAGCACCTAGTGCGAGGGGACTTTCTCGAGTTGGCAAACCGTCGAGGACGTCTCCTTCTTCATGGGCATCAATTTCGCAGGGCCTTTCGAGATCAAGAATTACACCGGGCGTGCGTGTCTTATTACGAAGGGTTAAGTCTGCGTCTTTGTGTGTTTCAGCACGAAGGCGATCTATCTCGAGGCTACATCCCACCTCACCACTGAACGATTTCTCGCAGCTTTCTCTCGGTTCGACCTCGTGATCGTGTCCGAAGACAACCTCCCCTCCAACGAGTTGCGCTTAGCACGAATTGAGCGCACACGCACAGCGCGTGCAAGACCACAATGGTTCTGAGCTTAAAAAGACATAATGGCTTCACAATCCTCTCTGTACCTTCCGAATGTCCTCGTCTCCGTGCGTGTTGTTCGTCCCCTTGAATCAATTAAACCACTCTTTCTTTCTTTTCGTTTCAGTCTTTTATATCGTCTTTCCACGCGTTTGCCGCACCGTAGCGCCATCGGTCTGGTCCGCAAGGGATAAACTCTTACCGATGCCGGGTCTGTCCGGGAGTTCATGCACTTCGGCAGTGTCAACGTTGCCTGAACCTCCGGGCTGAAGAGCGGCTCCGGGCGGTGCTTATCAACAAGTACTGCCCTAATTGCTTGGCACACGTCGTCCGACACGTGCCAGAGTCGTCACGAATGCCGACGGTGCGGGCAGAACCACCACACACTGCTTCATATGGCCGACCAACCACCCAGACGACGCTCCCTAGCTCGGTATGGCAGCCAGTCACCCTCCCCCGAACGTGATGTACCATCTCCACAACCTCGGTCCCGATTCCCCTCCGACCGCTTCGGACCTGCAGAAGGCGCCCCTGTGCTCTCATTGTCCTCACTGCTCCAAGCAAGGACGACGACCGTCATGCCCACGGCAATCATCCGGTTGGGGAACGGTTTGAAGTCCTTCGAGACCCGTGCCCTCCTAGATGCATGTGCGGCTGAGAGCCGTTTCAACGCCTGGTTTGCCCGGTCCCTGGGGCTGACCGTGACCAAGGTCGGTGCCGACCAAGCGTGTACGACCGTCGTCGAATCAAGGTCCGATCTCACGTTCCGGCGGCACATCATTTTCCGTGTAGAAGAGGATCTGCTCATCCGCACTCCCATCCGGGAAGTATCAGCGTCGGTCCGGGAAAAACTTTGCGCTCTGATCCTGGCCGATCCCAATTTTTATCGTTATTTCAGTTTTGCTCACTCTTATGGCTCATTTTGCGATCTTCTTAAACGTTGGCGAATCGTGTTATTTGTTTAACTTATTATACAATGTCGTTTATTAAAAAGCACAGCAAAGTTTGGAATCATTTTGAGGACTTGGGAACGCAACAGGATAAATGCAAGATTTGCAAAAGTGTCTTAAGCTGGAAGTCACAAAGCAATTAAAATAGGCATTTAAAAAACAAGCATCCAGCAGCATTGTTCTGCTGGTTCAAAGAAATAAAATTGAAAAATATGTAGCATTTGTAAATAGCTTAAAACGTAATTTTAATTTTAAAAAACGTAAAAACGTAAACGTAATTAAAACGTAATTTTACCTTAGTTCTCACTATCGGCGCAAGAGCTACCCCCTTGACGTGGGATTGATTAGCGACATAGCCTCGACTAGAATCTCTGGTTCCGCAATGGATAAGAGCGGTCCTCTAATACGAAGGTGTCCCGGGCCAGCAGATCCTCTGGGTCCTCGCTCATGGGAGAAATTGGCCTGAAGTTCAAACACGCCTCAACTCGAACGTGTACTTAACATTAGACGAGGACTTCTAAAATAGGGTCTTAAAACTTTTGACCCCAGCCTCCCACAGTCCTCCCATATGGGGGGCGCTTGGCGGAATGAAATGCCAAGATAAAATATGCTGGGGAAATGCCTTCATTATGTTATGCTTGGTGGCGTCCTTTCGAGCACCTTCGAGGCCCCTACGTAGGTTTTGCCATTATCGGAGTAAATGCGCTGTGGGCACTGTCTCCGTGCGACAAACCGAAAGAGGGCTGCGATAATCGTTCAGTGGTGAGGTCGGAGGTAGCCTCGAGATGGATTGCCTTCGTGCTGAAACACACAAAGACGCAGACATAACCCTTCGTAGATCACCCATCATTTGAGTCTGTAGTCGTCGACGATGAACGATGCAGATTCTTAATCCGTAGAATCCAGAACTTGGTCCGCAGATACCGCACCATTAGCTGATTGCCGCCATGCAGCGTGACGCGATGGGCGAATTTGACAAGCAATCGCGTAAAATGGGTACTATAGGGGAGGAGAACAAGGTGATGCTCGTCGTAACGGAGGGATTCAGCGGGTCGGCGTCGTCCACATGAGCGGAGTATCCCATGTTGGTTGATAAATGGATTGAAATTGAGTAAAGTGCTGGATGGTGGGGAGGGATCTCTCTTCGCCAAGGGCCCGCATCTCAGCTTCAGCCGAGGCAGCGAGACTGTTTTGACGGGGGCTACACGGATCTGAGCCGTTAAAAAATGGACACTTGTCCCTGCTGTCAAGGCATGTCAAGGAAACTTGGGCAGAGGATTTGCGGGGCCCAATGGGGATTTGGCTCGATGGCCCATATAAACCGCGTAAGCGGATTCGTGTTTCGCCTTCATGTGGCTCGTCGTTTGAGCCGTCAAGGCCTTGTGACAACGGGAGTATTCCGTCTCAAAAGTTGACCAAAGGGATTTGAGCTGCTCTAAGTGCATTTTAATGGAAAATAAGGGCACTTCAGAAGTTAGAGCTTCATTCTCACAAGCTTCAAACATAGTTAATGCGTCGCACGCCAGAAATCGGAGTGGGGCATTCTGGATTGTTCTCTACGCTGTTGGGATACGGATCGAGTGACGGGAACGTCAGAGCAGTGCGTCACAATCACCTGCGGGATTTTAGCCTGGATTGAAAGCTTGGAACGACCTTTGTATTCACTCGAGCCTTTGACCGAGAAACTGCGAACCATAGGTAGGCTGGACGAGGACGATCGGGACTTTGGAGAGCAGCCTCCGATTTTGATGAACAACATCTCATTTGACAGGAAATTGAATTCACTACGATTCGTAGTTCAAGTGTAGTTATACTTTAGAATGAATTAGATGCTTAAAATGACGCCAAGCATGAAGACCAAAAAAATACAGTATGCAGTTGATCTTAGTTTTACTAGACCTACAACTTTTTTTTAGGGTCCAAAGGCGTAAAATCAATTTTAGAAGTTTCGAAAATGTGTCTTTCTTTTTTGCCGGGTCCGAATTTTGGGGCTTTATTTAAAAATTCGTTTAAGAAAAAACACGTTAGAGATACGTCCACAAAATTTACGGTACATCATCTCGATAGAATGACCAACTCAATGCTATAAATTAATACATCAACTTTTCACTAACCGCATATAAAAATCAAATGAAATTAGAACTGTATATGGTCAAAAAAATGTGTCAAATTTTTGAAATTAGAACTGTACATATATGGTCAAAAAAATGTGTCAAATTTTTGGCCGCCACTGTATATGGGCACAATAAAGGCTGGAAAAAATTATATTATATGTATTTTTTATTATGGACGCATTTATATATGGGCAAAATAATGACCGAAAAAAAATTATATATATAATTTATAAATATAACGTAATTTGAAATTGGCGCACTTAAGCTGCCTATCGATATCACGACTCGCCTCACGTATCAGCACTACTCCGAAACAGCTGCCGGCCAATGTTTATATTTTTTTGTTGACTAATGGTTTTTTTTTATTTTTTGTTGTTGTGCGGAAAAAAATTTGGTAATTTTGCAAATAAAATTTTTGCACGCAGATTTGCTAAGTCTAGGTATGTTCGTTCATAATACCAAAATAAGAAAATTAAAATGTATTGCTTTGATTAAGCAGAAGGTAATTATACAGCTCTAGAAAAAAAAAAACGCATTAACGACATTCATATATGTATATGATTTTTTTTTGTTAGACAAATATAAAGCCCAAATTTTGGTATCGATGATTTCCAAAGCCGGAATTCCAAGATATTTATGTTGGATAGTGCAAGCAGCGAAGAAGTTATTCACCAAAGCGGACGAAGCAATTACATGGGCGACTAACTGATCAGTCAAATTTCGTTACGACGCCGGCAAGTGCATGTGAAAAAACGATCTAACCAGGGTGAAAAGAAAGTAAAAAGGCCACGTGAAGAATGTTGAAAACGAGTGAAAACGAAAAGTGTTAACTTTTTTTTTTTGTTTAAATCTAGGTAATGTTATATAATCGAAAGTTAGAACAAGTGCATGAGAAAGTTAGAACAAGTGCAAAGCAAAATTTTGAGCCACATTGTGCAAAAACAATTTTTTTTATCACGTCGCGAGGTAACATACACTAAAAATGTGAAAAAAAGTGAAGACATAAATAAATTAAAAAAATTAAGCAGAATAAAAGCAAAAGAATAAAATCTAATGAAAAATTGAAAGGTCAAAAAAAAAAAAAAAAAATCTATAACAAAAAAGAAATAAAGAAAGTGAAAACATAGAAGAAAAAAAAAAAATTAAAATAAGAGCAAGCATGAGCAATAGCTTTACAAGACTTGGTAACAAAATCAAAAACAAAAAAAAAAATGTGAACATAACTAAATAAATAACAAACAAAAAATAAATTTTAATTAAATCTATAGCCTTTACAGAAATTCCTCGAAGGCCTTCGTCGGACGCTACAAGGGTGAGTTTTTCTACTAAATTTTTTTGTTACCAAATTTGTCTATTAAGCGAAGGCGAAGAGATTAAGCAAGTGTATTCAATGCAAAGACAAGAGCGAAAACAATTTTCGTTGCTTACCTCCACTCCGTTTGCCCCACTAAATATTTTATATACTTCAAATGTTGTTTCAAATAAAATCATGCGTAAAGAAAAGAGATAAGAGTGAATAGATATGCATAATTTTTTATACCCTTGCAGAGGGTATTATAAAATTGGTCAGATGTTTGTAACGCACAGAAGGAGACGTTTCCGACCCCATAAAGTATATATATTCTTGATCAGCATGAGAAGCTGAGTTGATATAGCCACGTCCGTCTGTCCGTCCGTCTGTGCGTATGCGTTTTACTCAGCCATCTTAAGAGCTATCGGGATGAAATTTTTTTTGGGATCTTTTTATTACCTGGGAAAAATAAAGTATGAAAATTGGGAGAATCGGAGCACTATATCATATAGCTCTGGAGGAAACATTTTTGCAAAAATTGGAGTATCGCCATGAAATTTACCAATGTGATAGTATTATATGTAAAATCTCAGATCCCAAAATTTGAATTTGATAGGATATATAGAACACAAGTTACAGCCGATATAAATCGGTTCAACTTGCTGCCTACTACGTCATCATCAAATCAACAGAGCACACGCATGCACACATACAGACGCAACGCTACATAAACTATGTATATGTGTATGCGTGCGAATCGCGGCATGCGTGTAAAAGGGGATGGGGAAGAAGAAGAAGAAATTGAAATGATATTTGAAAGGTTCTGTGCATTAATGAATTGAGATACAGGAAAAGAGTTTGGAACATGTAAAAATATTATGGCCATGGACTGCAAGGATATATTAACTTCGGCACAGCCGATGTTAGCTTCTTTGATATTTTTTGTTTGAAGACGTTTTGCATATGTGACGACGCATATGGCGTGACGTTTTGCTTTTGCACAGTTTAGAATATTTTTTTTTGATTTTGGATTTATTAATCTTTGAATATGAATCGTTATGCGGTAAAGTTTCGAGCTATATAAATTTTTTTTGGAATTACAAATTAATATGTTGATCATTCATGAAATTGGGAATTTTCTTATATATTGTAGAATGGTTTTGTGTTTTTATACCATACACCCATAGGGTGAAATGGCATTTTAAAGTCGCCAAAATGTGTGTAACAGGCAGACCCCATAAAGTATATATATTCTTGATCAGCATCAACAGCCGAGACGATCTAGCAATGTCCGTCTGTCCGTCAGTCCGTCCGTCCGTCTGTATGAACACCTAGATCTCGGAGACTATAAGAGCTAGAGCCACCAAATTTGGTATGTAGACTCGTGTAGTATTTACACTGATCAAGTTTATTTCAAATTTCTGCCACGCCCCCTACAGCCTCCGCAAATAATATAAAACCGATTTTCTCAAAAACTATTCTAGCTAGAGACACCATAGTTGGTACGTATATTTGCTTAGTAAATGCGCACGGTGTTTATATGTATAGATTTTGCCACGCCACTTTCCGCCCCCTTAATTTGAAAAAACTCAATTATCTCCCGTAATTTTCTACCTTGTGCAATCAAGTTTAGCACACTTAAATTGGATACTAATGTCCAGCAAAACACCAAATTTGATCAAAATCGGATTAAAAATAGTCAAGTTATGCATATAAACGTTTTTCGATATGGCCGGAGTTGGCCGTTGGCTGGTGGGGCGCTAGGGTGCTCGTATGCTTATGTGAGCGAAATACTAAGATATGCTTGTAAAAAGCATGTGAACAGATTTTTTTTAAAAATACGGAAATGCATTTGTTATTATAAATTTGAAATATTTGTTTTATTGATGTATGGTATACCCAAGTCGGCGAGACGACTTACTTACTTCATTTTTAAATACGAAAATGCATTGGTTATTATAAAATTAAATTATTTGTTTTACTGGTGTATGGTATACCCAAGTCGGCGAGACGACTTACTTACTTCATTATAGATGCACTCCATACTTAGCAACTTATTATCTTAATAACACTGCCTTAGTGCGTTTAGATATTATCAATGATTTAGGTGTTCTTATGGACCATAAATTAACTTTTAATCCTCATATTTCTGCTACAGTTAGTAAAGCTATGAATGTTCTTGGGTTTGTGAAACGATGGTCAAAAGAGTTTGACGATCTGTACACAACCAAAATTCTGTATACTTCTTTAATCCGTCCTATCTTAGAGTACGGATCTTGCATATGGTCACCTCAATATTAGACGCACCAAAGTAAAATTGAATCTGTTGAAAAGCAATTTCAGCTTTTTGTTCTTCGCGGCCTAAATTGGGATCGCAATGTCAGTTTGCCATCATACTCCAGTAGGCTTCTTTTAATCACTCTTCCTTCTTTAATTAATCGTAGAATAATGCTTGGGCTATCTTTATTCATAAATTTTTAATAGGTGAAATAGAATCTCCTGAGCTATTGAACGAGTTAAACCTATCTGCACCCCGTAGACCTACTAGAAATTTTATTCCTCTATCCTTAAAACACTGTAGTTCTAACTATTCATTGCATGAACCTTTTCGAGTCCTATGTTCCGATTACAATCTCCTGTATCCAGTAATCAGATCAGAAGCCTCTCTTTCTCTTGTGAAAACCTCTATGTTAGCACATTTAGCTCGTATTTAGCTGTAGTTAATCATATTTTTAATTGTTTGTCCGTTTTATAATATCCGTCCGTCAATATAAAGACAATATAAAGTGTTTACAGCGATTTCTTGTGTGTTAGAACTATTTCAATGGTACAATTGTTCAATTAATTCCATCACGCGCGTATCCGCAAACCGGTACACATACATACATACATACATCGTCATATGTTTATGTACGCACATATGTACATACACATAATCCATTTCGGTGTTGCACATTCCAGCTTTATTAAAAAAAAAAAAAAATGAAGGAAGTAAGTCGTCTCGCCGACTTGGATATACCATACACCAGTAAAACAAATATTTTAAATTTATAATAACCAATGCATTTTCGTATTTTTAAAAAAATCTGTTTGCATGCTTTTTAGAAGCATATCTTAGTATTTCGCTCACTCAAGCATTCGAGCACCCTAGCGCCCCCACCAGCCAACGGCCACTTCCAACCATATGGAAGTCATATGCATAACTTGGCTATTTTTTATCCTATTTTAATAAAATTTGGTATTTTGCTTTATATTAGTATCAAATTTAAATGTGCCAAATTTGATTACACAAGGTAAAAAATTACGGGAGATAATCGAGTTTTTTTAAATTACGGGGGCGGAAAGGGGCGTGGCAAAATCTTTACACATTAAAAATGTGCGCAATTACTAAGCAAATATACATACCAACTATGGTGTCTCTAGCTAAAATAGGTTTTGAGAAAATCGGTTTTATTTGATTTGCGGGGCCGGTAGGGGGCGAGGCAAAATTTTTATAAATACAAAATGTGCGAGTTTACTAAGCAAATATACATACCACATTTCGTGTCTCTAGTTGCTATAGTGTTTAAGAAAATCGGTTTTATATTATTTGCGGAGGCGGTAGGGGGCGTGGCAGAAATTTGAAATAAACTTGATCAGTGTAAATACTACACGAGTCTACATACCAAATTTGGTGGCTCTAGCTCTTATAGTCTCCGAGATCTAGGTGTTCATACAGACGGGCGGACGGACGGACAGACGGACATGGCTAGATCGTCTCGGCTGTTGATGCTGATCAAGAATATATATACTTTATGGGGTCGGAAAAGCTTCCTTCTTCCTGTTACATACATTTTGGCGACTTTAATATACCATTTCACCCTATGGGTGTATGGTATAAAAAGACATACTTTACATTTAGAGCCATTAAGGTTTAATAGGTTGGTTTCATACCAACTCTGAAGATCATTAAGATCCGATTGAAGTAGGCAAGGAGACGATATGTTTTTAAAACTAAGGTAAAGCAGAGAGCTGTCTACCTCCCGCCCGACCGACGGGATCGTCAAACTCTTGTGACCATCGATTCACAAACCCAAGAACATTCATAGCTTTACTAACTGTAGCAGAAATATGAGGATTAAAAGTTAATTTATGGTCCATAAGAACACCTAAGTCATTGATAATATCTAACCGTTCTAAGGCAGTGTCGTTAAGATAATAAGTTGGAGTATGGAGTGCATCTATAAAAAGACATAACTTTACATTTAGAGCCGCTGAGGTTTAATAGGTTGGATAGGTTGGCAAGAAGACGATATGTCTTTAAAACTGAAGTAAAGCTTAACCTCATCCGCGTACATAAGCACCCGAGAATGCGCCACTACCAATGGAAGATCGTTTATAAAAAGAGTGAATAGCAATGGCCCCAAATGACTACCCTGAGGTACTCCAGAAGTCACTTGGATGGTCTTAAAAAATGAAGACTTAAAGAGGACCTTTTGTGTACGATTAGAAAGATATTGAAGAATCCAAACTCGCAAAGGGCTGGGGATGCCAAATGCGTTTAACTTATATAAAAGCAGAGTATGAGTATGAACAGAGTCAAAGGCCTTACTGAAGTCAGTATAAATGACGTGAGTTTGCACGGCAGTCTTGAACCCTTTGATTGGGTGAGATGTAAATTCTATTAGGTTAGTAGTTGTCGATCTACGTTTTTTAAACCTATGTTGGGATGACGATTAATTTGAATTAATTTTTTTATTATAACACTTTTAATAGTTTTTTTTCTCTTATCTTTTGATCTGTGGAAAATACATGTACATGTGGGTGTAACAAGGGTGGATAAAATAAAAGTGGAATTGAACAAGTGAAAAAAAGTGAGTTGACGTGGAATGGAAAAAACAAACAGGATCGGCAATACCATATAACCTTTGGGACAGGTCAGGTATGTACATACAAGTGTACAAAAGTGTGTAGGTCGCTATGGAAGAGCGGGAAACCTCACACTTTTATTAGTATGTAGGAGGTAAATGAAATGTGAATAAAGAAATGTACTTATCAGGAGTTCCGGCGATGCAAGCTGGAGGAGCGGAAGGATATCCGGCTCGAAGGACCAATGTTCGTGGACGCCCCTCCAGGGCTCCAGGATCCAAATAAAAATACAAATTGTTGGCGGGTACCAATTTGTTCTGTTTTGGTGAGCTGGTAAATAATTAAAAACGCGTGGGAACTTCGTTAAAAACTATTTTATTTACAGATGATTTATTCACACACGCAATAGTTCGATTTTAAGGGAACTAGGGTTTTTGTTAAAGAAGCAAAATGCGACTGGATTGAAGATGCGATTCTCATCAGAATCCAAGTCACGCTCCTTAGTGTGACCGTATCCGCCGAGGCTCAAACGAAATGATAGCTACAGAGGAAACAACAGATATAATAATAATAGAGGAAATCGATCAAATAACCAACAGAACGGTTATAACAACAATAATAATGTCCGAGTAGTACAGAACGCTTCGGGAAACTCCAACCTTTAGGTACCCAGCAGTAAAACCAGCAAGATTCATCAGTTTTAGCAGATATACGTTTGTTACTTTCCCAAAGGTGGTAACAGGAAAACAGTTAGTAGTCTTAATAGATACATGCGGAAATATCTATCTTAAAAGAAAATTCCGACAATTTTCAATGCATTCACAGAAATCAAATTATAAACATACAGGGAATTAGTTAAGAAGTAACCAAATCGATAGGGTTTACTTTTAGTGACATACAAACTTCAAAATATATAATCCCACACGACTTTCACATCGTGAATTCCCATTTCGCTATTCCATGTGATGGAATAATAGGAATCGATTTCAACAGAAAATAAAAATGTGAACTAGATTTCAGTGCCAGCAATTTTATAAACCAAAATTAAGACTGATGGATAAACCAATCTACATTAAAAATTATAGAAATCCTCATGGTCAGAAAGATAGCCCACTTTTATTGGTACCGAAAAAATCGTTACCGAATGACGAAAATAATGAAGTAAGTCGTCTCGCCGACTTAGGTATACCATACACCAGTAAAACAAATATTTCAAATTTATAATAACAAATGCATTTTCGTATTTTTAAAAAAATCGGTTTGCATGCTTTTTACAAGCATATCTTAGTATTTCGCTCACTCAAGCATACAGACAAATTTCATCCTACATTAAATTTAAAAATTGATCTGCCCTTGCTTTCACCATTACTTGGTTTAATTGAGTTACCTCTAACTAGGTGCTTTCGTAAGACTGACTTTGCCAGCCTTAATAATGGTCTTATCTGTACAATTGTAGAGATATGAACTCAGCTGTTCGTTTTTTCTATGATACTCTGAATTCACTCTTTGATATTTGTGTGCCTCTTGGTAGGCTGGAGCGGCTTAACAAACCTCCCTGGTTCTCTCGTGAGCTGTCCAATTTGAAAAATGTGAAGACACGATATTATAAGAAGTTTCAAAAAACACGTCGTTCATCAGATTATGCTCTGTTTACAGTCGCTCGTTCAAAATTCATGATGCTTTACACATTGCTATAAGAATTATCTTCAGCGGTGTAAGCTTCAGTTTTCTTCTGACCCTAACTAATTTTATAATTTTGTTAATTCTAAACGTAAGACCTCTGTGCATCCATCTTTTTTGTCTTTTTAAAATAAAAAAGCGAGAACTGATCAGGCAATTGCCAATATGTTTGCGAGTTTTTTCAAAACAACTTATTCCTCAACGGAATATCGAGCAAGTCCGTATCCTTATTATTTAGAAAAGGCTAATTGCATTTTCAATCCAGTGATTGATGAAGGCTCTATTCTTAGCGAACTTAAATTAGTTAAACCCGTTTATTCTCCGGGGCCAGATGGTCTTACTGGATGTGTACTCAGGTTTTGTGCAAACGCATTATGTAAACCCATTTTAAAATTGTTTCTATTGTCTGTCGAATCTTCCTCTATTCCATCTATTTGGAAGGAGTCGTATATCATTCCTCTGCATAAAAATGGCAAAAAGTCCGAAGCCTCTAACTATAGGGGTATCTCAAAATTGTCCGCTATTCCGAAAGCTTTTGAGAAAATTATAACTTCTCAATTGCAACATATTTGCAGCTCTATTATTTCGCCATCCCAACATAAGTTTGTGAAACGTAGATCTACAACCACTAACCTTTTAGAATTTACATCAATAATTATCAACGGGTTCAAAAATGGTAAACAAACTGATGTCATATACACTGACTTCAGCAAAGCCTTTGATTCCGTTAATCCTACCCTATTACTTTCGAAGCTGAGAGACATTGGGTTTCCACCCCTTTTCCTATCTTGGGTTCGAGAATATTTACAAATAGAAAACAGAAGGTACTTTTTAAGTCTTCTTTTTCCGTTTCCATTCCTGTGCCTTCTGGTGTACCTCAAGGT
Organism: Drosophila insularis; assembly: GCA_018903935.1. Classification (NCBI taxonomy): domain Eukaryota; kingdom Metazoa; phylum Arthropoda; class Insecta; order Diptera; family Drosophilidae; genus Drosophila; species Drosophila insularis. The sequence continues at coordinate 447,536 of JAEIFP010001172.1, read as the reverse complement.
AGTCATCTTGGCCCTCTGTTTTTCACACTATTCATTAACGATCTTCCATCAGTCATTGTACTTATAAAGATACAGATTCATTTAGTCGGCTACAAGCTGATCTTAAAAACTTTCAATCCTGGTGCCAGTTTAATCTACTAAATCTTAACACTACCAAATGTAAGGTAATGACTGTTTTGCGTAACTCTCCTCAACTGGTCACTTATTTTCTAAACAACAGCCCTTTAGAACGTCTAAATAATATGAATGATTTGGGCGTACTTATGGACCATAAGTTAAATTTTAACACCCATATTTCCACCACGGTCTCAAAGGCCATGAGTGTCCTGGGTTTCATTAATAGATGGTCAAAAGAATTCGATGACCCCTATACAACTAAAGTTCTTTTTACTTCGCTTGTCCGTCCTATTTTAGAGTATTGATCTTGCATTTGGTCACCTAAATATGAGTCGCACCAGATTAGACTTAAATCCGTTCAAAAGCGGTTCTTGCTATTTCCTCTTCGTGGCTTAAGCTGGGATCGCAATGTCAATTTGCCTTCGTATTCTAGTAGACTTCTCTTGATTAACCTTCCTTCCCTAACTAACCGTAAAACTATGCTTGGTGTAATTTTCATGCACAAGCTCCTAATTGGTGATATCGACTCGCCTGAGTTATTAGCTCAGATAAATCTGTCGGTACCATGTAGACGGAGTAGACATCCTTTGATACCTTTATCCCTTAGTCGTTGTTCTTCTAACTATGCCATGCATGAACCTTTTAGGGTCCTCTGCTCTGATTACAACCTTCTATTCCCTGTAATCAGCTCAGAGTTTTCTATCAATATGCTTAAAACATCTATCCTATCCCATTTAGTTAATAGATAGTATTATTTGTTTGTCTGTTTTTTCTCTTGTGTATTTGTCCACGCGATTCGTGCCGTGCGTTATACGGCTGCACCCCTCGGTCGGACTGCTTGGGCTCGCGCGTAACAGGCTTTTTCCTGGTGTCGTAGGGGCCACTTGAACGTACTGCGCATACCAACTATGGTGTCTCTAGCTAGAATAGTTTTTGAGAAAATCGGTTTTATTTAATTTGCGGAGGCGGTAGGGGGCGTGTCAAAATTTTTACAAATACAAAATGTGCGCATTTACTAAGCAAATATACATACCAATTTTTGTTTCTTTAGTCGCTATAGCCTTTTAGAAAATCGGTTTTATATAATTTGCGGGGGCGGTAGGGGGTGTGGCAGAAATTTGAAATAAACTATTTCACTCTACATACTACAAGAGACTACATACCAAATTTGGTGGCTCTAGCTCCTATAGTGTTCATACAGACGGACGGACGGACGGACGGACAGACGGACATGGTTAGATTGTCTCGGCTATTGATGCTGATCAAGAATATATATACTTTATGGGTCGGAAAAGCTTCCTTCTGCCTGTTACATACATTTTGGCGACTTTAATATACCATTTCACCCTATGGGTGTATGGTATAAAAAATGGCGATTAGTAATTGACTATCGTCAGATTAATAAAAAGCTGTTGTCGCTAGAATTGATGAGATCTTACTTTTCATGCCTTGACTTAATGTCAGGTTGTGATCAAATTGAACTCGAGGAAGAGTCACGAGACAGTACTTCCTTTTCCACATGTAATGGCTCATATCGCTTCACGCGATGACCATTCGGTTTAAAAATAGCTGCAACCTCGTTTCAGAGAATGATGACGAATAGCATTCACATTTCTTTATATGGATCACTTAATCGTCATAGATTATTCCGCAAAACATATGCTCTATAACTTAACAGCTGTTTTTGAAAAATGTAGGCAACACAACCTAAAGTTACATCCGGAAAAATGTTTGTTGGCTAACGCCTGCGCCCTCGCGGAGCCCCAATCTGCTCGATTCGTATGATGCGGCCTTTGCATGATTCCACCGAGGCGGCTTTGAGGCACTTGCGTTTTTGGGTCGAATGAGATTACCCGGGGTGACTTCAATTCGCTATGCACAGTAGCTGCTGACGTGCACTTTCTAGTTAGGATTTCTAGAATGCGTTTGCTACTACGTTTGAGCTCTCTGGTTTATACTTCAACTCATAATTGTACTCCTCCAGGTGTTTCGTTTTGTTCCATATTCGAAGCATCTGTAGTCAGATGAAATTCTTGATTGAAATCGGGATATGCTAATACTATACGTCTTGTAAAATTAATGAATTTTTCACTTTCTCAAAAGAGTCATATTCTTCTTTGTCAGAACGAACTTCGATTTTATTGGAAACATTCTTTTTTTTTCATGTTCGCCACGCAATAAAGCTGTAAGGGGTCTTGCTAATTTAGCAAAATCTTTAATGAATCTCCTATAATAGCTGGCTAAACCGAAGAAGTACCTTAGTTGTTTTAGGTTCTTTGGTGTGGGGAAGTTTTTGATAGTCTGGATCGATATAAACATAGCATATTTTTCCTATATGTTCTCTTAATATGTCATCAAGGGCTCTTTGAAATATTGATAGGGAATTTTTCAAACTGAAGGGGAGTCTGGTAAATTCGTATTTCCCTCCGTTTACAGCGAATGCTGTTTTTTCAATATCAGTTTTCTTTAAAGGAATCTGATGAAATCCACTTTTCAAGTCAAGAACAGAGAAATATTTGTTGTTGCCCAATTGAGCAATCATCTCTCTAATTTCTGGAATTGGATATTTATCCGAAATGGTGACTATATTTAATTTCCGATAGTCAATGACCATCCAATATTTTTTCCTTCCCAGACTATCACTTTTCTTTGGGACAATCCGTGAGGGTCGTATTATACCATCTTGTAGTAATTCTTGAATTTGTTCTTCGACTACTTCTCTCAGAGAAGCTGGATACGGGTAATGTTTTGTATAGACTGGAGTGTCTAACGTCGTTCGAATTTCTCCTTGGACGTTGGTAGCGTAAGTCAACTTCATATCTGGGCTCGCAAATAGCGATTTGTGTTCCTCTTGAAGTGCTTCTAGCTTTAACTTTTGTCCCGTCGTTGTCCCGGACTAGAAAGTACGGCAAAGAGGAACATTTCATCCTAAAAAATTGACGGTATCCTCAATGTGTTGAAGAGGATCTTGGACTACGGTTTGCGATACCTCTTTTTTTTGCGGAGTTAAATCGGATATGTCATCTTGAGCGGGGAAATATTCTTGTTGTTGCTGATATTCTGAAAATGATGAGTATGAAATTACTTAAAGATATTCGGACTGAACTTTTGGACATATTAACCTGAGTTTCCTCTTGCATTGGAGTACTATATGATTCATTCTGTGCTTCGGCTCCAATGTGGAAATGTCTTTGAATTTTATTCGGCGAATTTGTTATAGGCTGAGTTACACTTTTCAACAAAATTGGTTGTGGGGGATTGGAATTGGATTGGAATTTATGTAGTTTACTTTTTTACTGTTCTGAGAAATGTTATAGTTCTGGGGAAAGTTATTCTGAGCTACAAATGTATTCTGCATCTGTCGGGGGTTATACCAGTTGGTATTAATGTGTTGCTTAGGGGGGAGTACTGGAGCGTACGGCAGTTGAGGGAATGTTTTGTTTTTGGTGTGTTGTACCGGTTTATGTGATATATTCGGACGCGGGTATTGGTATTATATATAATTTTTGGCTCGTTTATTATCTACTGCATCTATCAATTGTAATGCATGTTTTAGATTAAGAGGCTGCGCCATACTTAACCTGTGTGCTAGGTCACCATTCAAGCGTCTAATATAAGTATCTAGAGCTCTGTCCTTTATTTGTTTTGACATGACCATTCTAACTTCGGGACTGTGCCCCATATTCTTGATTTGATCAATAACTAAGGACATTTGCTGGTGAACTGCAAAATTGAATTCATAAATCGTACTACGCTTCTGGTTCACGGAATAGTTGTGTTAATAAGGGTAAATATTTTAGGTGTTACTTGATATAAGTATTATTTCATACGTCTGTCCGCCCGTCCGTCTGTCCGTCTGTATGAACACCTAGATCTCGGAGACTATAAGAGCCAGAGCCACCAAATTTGGTATGTAGTCTCGTATAGTATGTAGAGTGATCAAGTTTATTTCAAATTTTTGGCACGCCCCCTACCGCCCCCGCAAATTAAATAAAACCGATTTTCTCGAAGGCTATAGCGACTAAAGAAACAAAAATTGGTATGTATATTTGCTTAGTAAATGCGCACATTTTGTATTTGTAAAAATTTTGCCACCCCCTCTACCGCCCCCGCAAATTAAATAAAACCGATTTTCCCAAAAACTATTTTAGCTAGAGACACCATAGTTCGTACGTATATTTGCTTACTGAATGCGCACGGTTTGTATGTGTAAAGATTTTGCCACGCCCCTTTCCCCCCCGTAATTTGAAAAAACTAGATTATCCCGTAATTTTCTACTCTGTGCATTCAAATTTAGCGCACTTAAATTTGATACTAATATCCAGCAAAACACCAAATTTGATCAAAATCGGACTAAAAATAGAAATGGCCGGAGTTGGCCGTTGGTTGGTGGGGGCGCTAGGCATAATAAGATATGCTTGTAAAAAGCATGCAAACAGATTTTTTTTACGAAAATGCATTTGTTATTATAAATTTGAAATATTTGAGACAACTTACTTATTTTATTTTTTTTTGGTTTTTTTTATAAACTTAACTAATTGAGTTTCTTCTTTTTGATTGTTTAGTTTTCCTTTGATTAGGAAAGGACTTAACTAATTAATTGGGGTGCTCGCTTTTCCTATGTCGAGGTACTAACGCTCCGAATCCAGACACTTATTTTGCCAATTTTCCTCCGAACGGATACTAAAGGATAAGCGATCAAAGTTTTTCTGGGCCTGTCTGACCTTAGCGAAGTTTTGTTTGGTTATCGGTAAGGCGTATTTATTTGCGTTTTTTTTTTTTTGGGTTGACACGTATTCACTTCACTCGATCAAGTTGTATTAGCAGAGTCTCTGGTCGGGCGCCAATTAGCACTTTCTTTGTTCTCCGTAGGAAAAAAATAAAATTTATTTCAAAATCTTTATTAGTTTTACGTTCAGAAATCTTTTATTTTACTGGAAGACTTTAAGATAACTACTAATTGAACAAAAATCGCGGAGCTTTAACGAAGTTACAAGTTGCACTCAGGTTGAAGAATTTTAACTTGATCTGTTCATTGCCGAATTGCAGAATTGGGCGACTTGCTGTCTGATGTACCGAACTGGACACCATTCCCTTAGGAATGTTTTGTCTGGTGGTTATTGTTTGTGCCGATGCCCATTATTACCAGTCTTGACTATTATGCTGATGGTAAGATGAGTGTGGGCGCGGTGATAAAATATTTATAAGTTTATAGCATGCCTGGTCTTAACTTATATACTCTACTGCGAAACTTTGTTCTAAAATTATTGGAGTGGGTCATCTCTAAGTTCTTTAAAATTCTAATAGGTTATGAGCCCAGAATATTCTAAAGAGAAATATTAATATTTGGATTTAATTTGGATTACTGTGTGATCGGGCAACAAATTAAAGTAACTGTTTGATCTGCCCAGTTGCAGATGGTACAAAACTCCAATTCTCAAATAGTATGTGAAGTGGAGTGAAAAAATAGGTCTTCTCCTCTTCGAATTCCAGAAAGAAGTCATTTTTATATTTCGGTTTCATGAATTAGAAGCTCTTCATGAGCCATGTAACAGAAGCTTTTAGAATATGTTAATGTAAATACAGTGGTAGAAATTCCAATGATCTTAAACAAATAATATAAGAAATATTAATATATATAAATCTAAGTTAACCATGACGTCTCCTCCAACATACTCCCCCATTGAAGGATGAAGTAACTTTGTAGATTGGGCGGCGAATAATTCCTTTCTTGGTCCGAACATCGGCTACTCTGACCCTTCCATCTGCCCCAGTTATAGCTTCGACCACACGACCAGTAATCCAGCATTGTGGTGGAAGATTGTCTTCATGGATGAGAACTAATTGATCCCTTGCTATGTTGCTTTCGGGATGCAACCACTTAGAGCGTTCTTGCAATTGATGGACATAGTCGCGCTTCCAGAGTTCCCAGAAGCGTTGCTTGAGATAGGTCACCTTTGCCAATGAGATAGATAAGAAAGTTTTGAGCCGTTCACTAGCGGTTCAGGGATTGCTGGCGTCAGGGCCTCCCCGTCATTGGGATCATCGCTGTGAATTGGTATTGGACGGGAGTTCAATATCGCCTCCACTTCAATTGCAATCGATTGAAGCTCTTCGTACGTCAAATGAGAAGAGGTCAAATTTTTGATGAGTAGAGTCTTCATTGGCTTTACTGCGGCTTCCCACAAGCCTCCAAAATGGGGAGCGCGTGGTGGAATAAAGTTGAATTCAAAGCTGGCATTTCGGCAAAATTCCTCCAGATTTTGTACATTGAGTTCTGAACAGAATTGCCGTTTAAAGCTTTCTAGTTGCGAACATGCTTCGACAAAGTTGGTGGCATTGTCACAATAAATCCTTTAGAGACAGAGGTCTGAAATTAGTTTTGTATGAATATGATCTTCAGACTTCGTCCTAATTGTAAGTCCTTTAGTTCTTTCGCAAACACATCACTCTGAATGGAAAAGATATTATGATTAAAAGCCAATTTAAATTGTTCTACTGAAATGCTTTTTGTAGCACTTATCATATTATTGCGATTAATAGGAACTCGGTTGAAAACTCGTAAAACGTATGCGAAGACTCTCACAATCATACGAAACGATGATAGTCTACTAAGGATCTGCTCAACTATGCTCTTTTCTTTATAACTAGTGCTACATTTCAATACAAGGGTCTTTCGTAATTCTAACTCTTTGGGCTCGAACCTCTGTCTTTCTTTCGGATTTCGGCCAATGTAATGTATCAAATGCTAAGATCTTTGGTCCATGAAACCAAATTGTCTGCATCAAATCGCGAGCTGCGCATCCACGTGAAACAATGTCGACTGGATTATCCTTTCCAGGCACGTGACTCCAAATGATATCCTGCGATTGAGTTTGTATGGTTGATACGCGATTGGCAATAAAGCATTTTAGAGTTGATGAATGCATTTTAATCCAAAGAAGAACGACAGTTGAATCTGTCCAAAAATATGTTTTGCTGACTAGAGAATTGAATTTGTGTTTGATTTTTGTCCATGTTTGGCAGAGTAGAACGGAAGGACAAAGCTCTAAACGTGGTATACTTTGTGATTGGGTGGGCGCAACTCTCGATGTCGCAATGATCAATGAAGTTACATATTTTCCGTTGTCAAATACCCTTGCGTATATGCAACATCCATACGCTCGATTTGAGGCATCCGAAAATTCATGGATTTTACAATGGTTTTTTGGTGATGTATTAACAAATCGATTTACGCGAACAATGTCAAGATTAGATAAATCATCTAGTCTGTAAGATCTCTGGCAACGAGTCGTCCCAGTCCAAGCGATCGATCCACAAGTCTTGGATCAGGATTTTGTAGCGTACTAAGACTGGCGCTAATAATCCTAGTAGATCATAGAGTCTGGCCATGATCGATACTATTTTTCGCTTTGTTGGTATTGCAGTTAATGGAATATCAAATCGAAATAATATAAGATCTTCATTTGGCAGCCACGACATGCCTAGAGCCTTGGTGACATCACTATTGTCAATATTGAGATTATATTCATAATCTGTTGGTGCGCCACTGAAATTCCACTTTGTCAATTCTAAACCTGCCTTGGAGAGCAACTTGGTAACTTCATTCGTCTTAGCATTGAGTTCTTCGTTTGAGTCAGTTCCATAAAGTAGATCGTCGACGTACATATCCTGCGCTAATACAGCAGATCCAATTGGAAATAATTCTTTATACGCCCCTGATAAGAATTTGATTGCGAGAAATGGAGCGCACGACATTACATAGGATTTAATTGAAATAGTTGAAGAGGTTCTTGCTGTGACTTCCTCCACAAGATTTGTTGAAAACTTCTATCCTCAGGTGCGACGAGAAATTGTCTGTACATTTTTGTTATGTCAGCGGTAACGGCATGACGGTACAAAAGAAACGAGAGTAATGTTAGGATCAGATCTTGTTGAATAGTAGGAAAGCGTCAAATACTACGCGAAGTTTAGTTAATGAGCTTTGCGGTCTAAGGACACAATGGTGAGGAATAATGTAATGATTTCCCGGATGTAAATGGTCTAAATTCAAAAATTCGATGTACATTTCCTTTAATTGGTGTTGAGATGCAAGCCGTCTTTCGAGTTGGAGAAAACGTCTTTTTGCATAGGAGAACGAGTCTCCAAGTTTTTCAGGCGATTCCTTGAAAGGCAACCGAAGCTGTATGCGCCCTGAATCCAGGAATTGTGAGTGCACCTGAAAGTGAGTTTCACATGCTTGTTCTTCTGAGGTTAACGAAATCTTTTTATTTTCAATTCCATGTATTTCATCCATTTTGCAAAACCTTTCTAACAATATGTTAAGGTCTTGCTGTTGCGTCAAATTACAAGTGTTGGAAGCAATCCCCGCCGAGCTTGGCGAGTCAACATCGATGTTGCAAATGTTTTACTTTCGTCATGCGAATTATGAATGATTTGTTTTGATTGATGATGAACAGAAGGTCCGTCTGGATGACAATTTCCCTGGACGTTTGAATACTTGTGCATGTTTGTGTGCTGTAAACCTCCACAATGTCGACATCTATTCAATGCAGGACACTTTGTGGCTGGATGACCCTTATTGAGGCAATTCAAACAAAGTGACGCTGTCTTGACAATCTTGAATCGCTCAATAAAAGGTAGCGAAATAAAAATTGGACAGAATGATAACCTGTGCTCAATGGACTGACATTGAATGCATATGCTGTGGGCTGTAACAAATACTTTTGAAGTACTATGAATTTTGTCCCTGACGGTTCTTTCCTCTTGTCGGTTTCGCAGATACCCTTACAAATACTGGCAATGTCGACTGAGTATTTGATAACTAGGCCGACGCCTAGTCTGGCAATTTACCGTATTCTTGAACAGGATGATCATATGCTTGTTTCAATTCAAAATCAATTTTTGATATTACAATATGAATAAGTACTGCGTTTAATACATAAGCTTCAGACCCAAGAGACAATAATGGTCCGCGGAGAGCTGAAACCGTATGCAAAATTGTACGAAGGGTAACAGCGTCTGCCTTTTTCATGCTAGCAATGTTAAATAAACTTCAACTATGTTCTACGAAAATAAGAACCTTTTTGTCATATCGCTCGTTGAGGCGATCTAGCGCCTTGGGATAATTTTCGTGATACTTGAAATGGCGAAACTACGCTTAGAGCTTGGCCAGATAGACACCTTATCAGATAGTTAAATTTGTCCACATTGGACAATAAGTTGTCGTCATGTACCATATTTGTAAATGAAATAATAAATTTTTTGAATTCTCCATATTTGCCGTCGAATTTGAGGGATGGAAGCCGATTATGATGTCCACCATGATAAGCCGATGAATTTAATTAATTCTGGTAGAGAAGCTTGGAACAAGCTGGCTAGTATATATCAGCTACGTGGGCCGACTAGAAAAATTAGCTTGTCTAAAGAGATACTTCGGTTACCGGCATCAGAATGTGTCGATGTACAAGAGTACATAAAAGAATTCTCAGACTTAGTGGAAAAGTTAAACGAAAAAGACATTTCAAATTCCCCAAGATATACTTACAATTGTGTTGTTGTCGGGGTTGAATATTTTGTACGAAAATGCGAGAAGTATTGCCATCTCTAATTTGAAAATCAATCTTGGCGAAGGAAGAACGATGCAACTAAAAACAAAAAATGTTTTAAGTGTGGACAGTTAGGCAACTTTATTGCTGATTGCAGAGAAAAATACAAAGGTTCTACTCGCGGAACTCGTTGCATTCAGAAGGTATTGGTACTGTGTATATCAACATACGAAGATTCAGTGTTGACCTATAGGACGTTTTGTACGTGAAAGAAATTCAGACAAATTTCATCTCTGTGTCAAAAGCAACTGAGAAAGGCTTTGAAGTGACATTTAAAAGTGGTTCGACAGTTTGCAAAAAATGTCAAAAACGGAAATGGTGCATGGCCTAAAGATCAAAGAAAGTAATCTAACAGGAAATAATGAAGCCTGTACTATGTACGTGCTCGAAAAGTAAAATATTGGTAATGAAATTTACCAAAGTGTCGGAAAATAGATCAAATGTGTTGTTGGGCTTAGTGCATACGGATATATGCGGCCCTATGGAAACAATCTCGGCCGGTGGTGCATTAATTGATGATTGTTCACGATTTGTTTTTATATATTGCCTAAAGTCTCGTTACCAATTGTTAGATTGCTTCAAAGACTTTGTTAGATTCGCGGAGAGTCAAAAAGGCCAAATTTAACAGAAATTCTTATTACTTAAGTTGTAACTTCGACTATTTCTTAAAGGAAAATGCCAATAAAAGACAATTAACAGTGCCATACACGCCATGAAGCTTGGTTTGGTAGAAGACCAAAAAAGACTCGCAATAAGAAGTTTTCTGGCATAGGGGAGGAATAATTAATGATGGGTATTCATTGACAGCGAAAGCTTTTCTTTTGTATAGTCCAGAGAGGAGAAAAATTAATTGAAAATAGAGATGTAATCTTCTTGAAGAATGACAGTAGATCCTATCGATCTAGCGGTGAAGAGGGAGACATAGAGTTGTTCGAATACTATTTGCCGAGTAACACAACGTTGATCGGTTCTGAAGAGTGTGACCAAGAGATCACTTCAGGTAAATTAAAAAGTTATTGAGTGGCCACTCCATGGCTCAAAAGAAAAATGACCTAGAGAAAAGAGAGATGATGTCGAGGTTATGGTAAATACCTCATTGTTAATTACGGAAAATAGTATTATGCAGGAACTAATTGAAAATGAAGTAAGTAAGTCGTCTCGCCGACTTGGGTATACCATACACCAGTAAAACAAATATTTCAAATTTATAATAACAAATGCATTTTCGTATTGCTAAAAAAAAATTTCAAATACTTTTTAAATTAAATTTATGTGTGCTAAATTTGATTGCACAGGGTTGAAAATTACGGGAGATAATCGAGTTTTTTGAAATTACGGGGGCGGAAAGGGGCATGGAAAAATCTTTACACCTAAAAAATGTGCGCAATTACTAAGCAAATATACATACCAACTATGGTGTCTCTAGCTAGAATAGTTTTTGAGACAATCGGTTTTGTTTAATTTTGCCGTGGCGGTAGAAGGCGTAGCAAAATTTTTACACTTACAAAATGTGCGCATTTATTAAGCAAATATACATACCAAATTTTGTGTCTCTAGTTGCTAAAATGATTGAGAAAATCGCTTGTATATAATTTGGCTCTAGCTCTTATAGTCTCCGAGATCTAGGTGTTCATACAGACAGACGGACGGACAGACTGGCATGGCTAGATCTTCTTAGCTGTTGATGCTGATCAAGAATATATATACTTTATGGGGTCGGAAAAGCTTCCTTCTGCCTGTTACATACATTTTGGCATCTTTAATATACCATTTCACCCTATGGGTTTATGGTATAAATATTCCTTCATTAATTTTCTGAACACAATTACGGCATATGTATTGAGATATAGATATTTAACTTCAATGAGCTTAAAAATGCTAGGAAGATTGTAATTAAACACCAGCATGGAGATATCTTGACTCATGTAGAACAAGCAAATTGACCCCTGTTCACGCCACCGGGTGAACAGCAGTGAGCGACGAAGAGCAGTGAGGAGTGAGTAGAGTTTTTTGATCCTCGGCATCTACGGTCACACCAGGAGGGGTGACTTGATTTTTCCCATGGGCATCGCCATTTAATCTACTACGAGATTTTAACCCGAACACCCGTTCTTCTTTTTTTGATTTGCCTTTCTTGCGATTGTAAAATTTTCCAACCCGCATCCTTCTCGTGTGTGTCGGGACATATTGTCACTTGCTACAAATAAATATTAATTAGTTTAAAACGAAGTTCTCGCGCGTTTTAATTACACTACTCACGCACCAGACCCCTGATGACTTTGGCACCCGCCAACCACTTGCGGCTTATTTGGATTCTTCCGCCCCGCCACAAACAACCACATAATATAAAACAAATAAAACAAACCCGATTTTAAATATCGATGGCTCATCAGTCATAAGTAGATCTGATATGGTGAGCAGTTAACAATAAAGACCTAGTTAATTAAGCTGCTATGGTTAGCTATTATTAATAAAGACGTATTTTGCTGACCTAACACTATATCGAACTATGTATGCACTGGTGAGCTCTCTATTTTTACTAAAAAAGGAATCCATTATTCTTAGTAAGATCAATTGTAGCTTAAATAAAAAAGCATTAAATAAATTCAAGAAATTCTAACGACTTTCATTGAACAGATGGAATATTACGCGTGGGAGAAAGATTGCAAAATGCCAATATATGCATTGATACTTTGCATCCAGTGATTTTAGATAAGTCATATTTAACGATGTTATTAATTAAGGATTATCAAAAGAAGTTAAATGAGAATCAGTAGATGTAATATCAGCTTGACTGCTTACGTCAAACGAATAACCAATACACCGAAGAGATGGATACACTGGCAAAGAACCTTGAGGGTGCCTATATAGGTGAATTATTCCTGTATTATAGTCGTAGTGCAAATAGCAAGGGTCGAGGTTATAATCGTGGTAGAAATTACAACCAGAACAATAACAACAATTATAATAACAACTATAATAACCGTGGTGGAAGTCAGGCCCAAAATATATGAAACTCTAGAGGCCGAGTTAAATTGTTTCTTCACCATCTCCTTTTACACGCATGCCGCGATTCGCACGCATACACATATAGTTTATGTAGCGTTGCGTCTGTATGTGTGCATGCGTGTGCTCTCTTGATTTGATGATGACGTAGTAGGCAGCAAGCCGAACCGATTTATATCGGCTGTAACTTGTGTTCTATTTATCCGATCAGATTCAAATTTTGGGATCTGAGATTTTATATATAATACTATCATGGCGATACTCCAATTTTTGCAATTTTTGAAAAAATGTTTCCTCCAGAGCTATATGATATAGTGGTCCGATTCTGCCAATTTTCATACTTTATTTTTCCCAGGTAATAAAAAGCACCCAAAAAAAATTTCATCCCGATATCTCTTAAGATGGCTGAGTAAAACGCATGCGCACAGACGGACGGACAGACGGACAGACGGACATGGCTATATCAACTCAGCTTCTCATGCTGATCAAGAATATATATACTTTATAGGGTCGGAAACGTCTCCTTCTGTGCGTTACAAACATCTGACCAATTTTATAATACCCTCTGCAATGGTATAAAAATACGTAAATCAAATGAGAATATGATAGCTAACGTTATCTCTGGTAGCCATTGTTCCCAGGTGTTCCCTTCGTTAGATATTGGGCGATAATGGCTTTGATGGTTCGGTTTGCCCGCTAGGTAATATTCTGTTGTGGTGAATCAGAGGCCGTGTGACTGAAGGCCTTACTAGTGAATTGCGTGCCATTGTCACTCACGAGGATTTGGGGGTTACCAAATCGAGCTCATATTCTTTCACGTACCATCGTGTTACCTTTCTTAGAACATGGCAGGGGCCTAACGAAGTCCGTACACACAGTATCGAAAGATCTTGCCAGCCGGATTCGTTTGGGACGGTTTCTAAACCTAATTTTTCAAAGATAGGCGTCGTATACCACAGGTCTTCTTGCCTACTAACACGATATGCGCACTGTGAGGCCTTTTTGATGACTCGATGCGGTCTTACTTCAGTCAGTCGTCTACAGTTACGTTGATAATCTGCTGCAGAGCGGGATTGCTTCATGGGTCGGTTGTTTTAAATGACAACGTTGTGTTCTAAAAGACAACTCAAAAGTTTGAGATATTTTTTTTAGTCTAGTACTTAACATAAATCCTGGGGATATTGCAGGCGGCTACGCTAGGTATATTTAGATCATTTTGAATGTTGTCGTTCCGTATGTACCACGGGTTTGATCTTAAAATCTTCGACTGCGCCCTTTGTATAATGTCGACATTGCTGGTACTTGCATTTCCCCATAGTACGGCTCCATAAGTCCATATGGGTTTCCGTACGGAGTTGTATAGGAGGACTTTATACTCCACACGTAGAGGGGACCGAGCGTTGTTGATCCAATGTAAGCTACTCGTTCCTCTGATTTTGCAGAGGCTTGTATTGGGCTTTTGAATCTACTGAGGATTGCCGTGTCATCGGCCGAGACGCAGCCATTACATCTTTCAGCGAATTTCCGATTGTAAAGGTAAGATTCCACAGTTTGTGGGTGTACTGTGGGAGTTTTTGCCGGATTTTGAACATCAGACCCTCCAGCCTAACTCTATCGAAAGCCTGGGCAACGTCGAGAAAGACAGTCGGATTTGCAGGACCTTTTCAAAAAGCTTCGAAAGACATGGCAGCAAACTAATTGGCCTATAGGATGATGGCTGCGTTTTGTCCTTTCCCACTTTAGGAATCATGATGATAGTTGTTCGTGGAGGGGCGGAACGATTTGTGGTGTACAACTTGGCGGGTGCCAATTTCTTTAGGGTTTGGTGAGTGCGTGATGAAATTAAAACGCGCGAGAACTTCGGTTAAAATTAATTCTGAGTTATTTATTTATTTCACAAGATATCCCGACACATACGAAATGGTTTGGATTGAAAAAAGTTACAATATCGAAGAATAAGAGCGCAAGGAAAACGAACGGATTGCATATGGCGATTCACAGGAGAACCCCTCGTCACTCCATCAGTATGACCGAATTCGGTTTGGGGAAAAAACCCTACCCCTCACTCTCTGCTGTTCACCCGGTGGCGTGAACATACCGCCCCCCTTGCAACAAGTTGCAATTGCCGCGCTGGACATGTCTAAGGATGGGGGATGGCAGCGTTCTGGATCGCCAAGACACGGGTGGAGATGGAGGGGGAACTTTGGATGCAGATGGAGTAGGCGGCACGATGGCTGATGACCTCTGGATAGAAGTCCGAATGAAAGGCGGGTGCCTTTAGGGTCTTTGCTCTTTGGGTTGGATGTACGCGACTGAGCTGTCGATATGCAAGAGCGTGTGGTGTTGCTTGCCACATCGATGGCATCCTGCTGTGCTCCTACAGGAACCATTGGAATGCTCATGTGCCAAACAGTTTGGGCAGTATCCGTTGCTCAAGACTACCCGCAGCCTGTCGTCAGCTCGTAGTCCTCGAAACTGTCGGCACAGACGGAGCGCGTGTGCCCCTTGACAAACGCGGCACCTGAAGCAATTGGAACTGCGTTCTAAATCGGATGGTGCTGCTGTCCTTAGAGACATCTTCGGACTGCTGGAGGAGATGGACCGAGACCTTTTGGATTTTCCAGTAACGGGCATGCGAATGCTGGTTGATACTTTGCAGCTTGGAGGATTAATTAATTCAAACATTCTTTGGGAAATAAAGGACGCTTCGGATCCCATATCAATTAAAGCGCGGATTTGAAACTGCTTACCACGATGATGAATAGTTACCCTCGCAGTACCCAGGAGGCCAGTGTTGCGAGTGGAGGCGAACTAACTTCCCACGTTTACATGAGGGCTGCTGGAAGAATCGGGGGACGCAGGATTCGGAATTATACAAGCATCAGGTGCTGAGCACTCTTGCACTTGAGCGGAAAAGGCCTGAGCTCGTGCCTTAGGTTTTCGGCTTACGGATGGAAAGGTCTGACCGCTAGAGCTTGGTTGAAGGACATCTGTGGCCTCTAATACACGGTGGCGATGAGTTAGGAATCCATTTAGGTCGTGCCAGGATGAGACGGCGGTCTTATTTGGAACGGACTGTTCCCACAACAGAAGGGTGGATTTGGGCATTTTGCTAGTACATTTGCTATGAGAAGGGTATCCCAATTGTCTGTACGAGCCCCGGAACGCTCAAGACCGATTAAGCAACCTTGAATTGACGTCTGTAGTTCTCTCAACGCTTTGCCAGACTCTTGTGTTACAGCTGGGATCTGTAGAATCGATTATTTTCGTATCGCGCAGTGAGGTCATCCCACGCGGACTGGAACCCTTCATTGGTCAAGGGTGACCTAGAAACAATGGCTCTGGCTTCACCGCGAGTTTTGCAACTTAAGTGGTAAAGTTTCTCCACTTGTGTTAGGCTTGGATTATGGATAAAAATCGCGGTAAACAAATCACGGAATGTAGGCCAAGCCAGGATGTCCCCGTTGAAGATTTCGACTTCGCACGGGGGAACTGTGTGGCTTTGATGGGTAGCCTGACTGGTGGGGGATCCATTTTCGCGGACAACTGCTCGATTCGCTCTCCAAACAAAGTCCAGCCTCGCACATATCCCATATAACAATATTCATGTTTAGCTTTAATTGTAGCTATGTGCTTCGGACTATCTTCGTTCTTTTGAGCCGTCAAGGCTTTATAGCATCGTGAAAACTCTGCCTCGACTTTTGCCCAAAGTGACTTAAGCTGGTCTAAGTATATTTTAATGGAGACGAGTGGCACATCGTCAGCTAAAGCCTGGGCCTCGCGAGCCTCGAACCCATTTAATGCCTCGCACACGGCAACAAAGTTGGAAAGAGACATCGTAGTGTGTTCTCTGAGCTATTAGGAATCGAATGGAAACAAATAACTTCGTGGAATTAGAGCTCTCAAGCGAGGAGATCGAAACGAAGCTGTAAGTGGACTGTATAATTTATGGATAGAGAAGGAGTGAGAAGGAGAAATGTCTTCTCTTTTTAATGAACACAATGAATAAGCATAGATATCATAAATGAAATTAGAAGGATTTGTAATTTTCCTCGCAGTTGTGTGAATAATTATAAGGATATATAATCACTTCGATATTAAAATTTATACAATGTGGAAAAATGTTGAAATTTATAAGAGAATTTAAAAATATGGAAAAATTGAGATTAGTAGTGCCGATAACCTTTCAATGAAGAGAAAAAAAAACGGAATTAATTTTCATTAAACGGTCAAGATCAATTTCATGGATCTGTAAGGAAAAGATCAAAATGCACCAAGACAAGCCAAAATATTAATTCCAGATAAATAAAATTGTACTTATTTTTCTTTAGAAAATATTTTGCGAATTAAATTCAATCAGTCGATTGAAATATTTTTGCACAATACGAAAATCACGAAGGAAAAAATGGATGTCGTGACCGAGTCACGGCTTGTCTCAAGTGTCAGCACTGATGAGACTTGAGTACCAGCACTGATCGGGAATCAGCTGTTCTGCCGTGCCAATTTCTTTAGGTTCTGGTGAGTGCGTGATGAAATTAAAACGCGCGAGAACTTCGGTTAAAATTAATTCTGATTTATTTATTTATTTCACAAGATATCCCGACACATACGAAATGGTTCGGGTTGAAAAAAGTTACAATATCGAAAGATAAAAGCGCAAGGAAAACGAACGGGTGTTCGGATTAAAACTCGTCCTGGATGCCGATTCACAGGAGACCCCGTCGTCACCCTCCTCAGTATGACCGAATTCGGTTTGGGGAAAAAACCCTACCCCTCACTCTCTGCTGTTCACCCGGTGGCGTGAACAATAGTTTTCCATGTTCTTGGGAAGTAGCCAATTCTTATTCTAGCGTTGAATAGATGCAGATGTATTGTATGGCGATGATAGGGAGTTCTAGGATCATTTTCGGTGTGAATAGGTCATGGCCAGGTGCTTTTTTCGGCTTCAAATGGTCTTTAGTAACTGCAGTGATCTCGTCCGATTGGAGTACCGAGTACTTTCATTTACTAATTGTTTAAAAATTATTTTTTGATGTTAAATGTGTTTCCGATATGAGCAAACCGTCGATTTCGCTTGAGTCTAGGAATAGTTGCATTTCATTTTTGTGCTTGGGGATGCCGTTAGCATTCCAAAGACATAAACGTAGGGAAGTAATTATTTATGCTCGATAGGCTTCTGGATACGCAGGCAAAGAATACCTCCGGTGTAGTTTTGGAGCCGTTGAAGGTGATTTTTGGTCCAACTGGGGGTTTGCGCCCGTTTAGGTGTGATTTAAGATCCTTGAAGACAGGACATCCTCTGTAGTTGGCCGTGCTATTTCTTGAGTAGGGACCGATGGCTCAATCCCCTTTAACACAACCTGGAGCCCTTTACTGCTTTTTAGTTGGTAGGTATAGAAGTTGATGTTAGCAAGGTGGCAAATGACAGAGATATAATCCCCACATCGTATATAAGTGTAGGATTGCGTGAGAACCCCTAATGGTATCAGAATGCCGATAACGACATTAGTTTGATAGATATCGATAGATGGTCAATCGGAGAGGGAGATATGCTTGAGTTGCTGGACAAAGATGTTGTGTTGGTCTCGTTAAATTAAAAGTGTTCAATAAGATGGTTTCTTATTCTTTTGTTAATAATTAAATAAAAATGATAAGCTAAGATACATAAAAGCAAAGTGGTGTGAAGAGTATTTTATTTCGGTCCAGTGGACTCAGCCTTTCTACATTTTGGGGGCTCGTCCGTGATAGTAACAAAGAGCGAGTAAGAGAGAAAACTTTATGAAGAAATCGCGCGTAATTGCAAGAATGACGCCAACATAAGGAAACATGAGAGCAAGCGAGACAAAATAAAATGCGTGCTTTAATTTCACCACCGAAAGACAGGAAAAGAGACGAACACATGAGAAATAACAAGATAAAAAGGTGAGAAACGTTTAAAAGACGACAATTTTGTTTAGAGAGGAAAAAAATGAGGAAAAGCAACAATAAAGACGAAAATATGTAAAAGACGAACAACATTCCAAAAGACGAAAATTTGTTCAGAGACGAAAAAAATACGAAGAGCATCAAAAGACGAAAGACGACAAAATTTGTTCAGAGAGGGACAAAACGACGACCACATAAGACGAAAACAGGAGAAAAATTTAACTTTCATGCAAGCCAAGAAGTAATCTGGAGCAGAGATCGGACGAGGAGTCACACGGAGAGTGGCTGCTAATACGATGAGTACCAGATCGAGACGAAACGACCCAATTCACCACTACATGTACAGTCAGAAGGCATCATCCATCCAACATTGTGTGTGTGTGAGTGAGAAGAAGCTAAGACGTAAAGAAGACGACTGCGTAAAGAAGATCACGAGAAACGGACAACATAGACGTGAAATAACCAGGGCTACATCGCAAGTACATGTATTTTCAATACTAACAATAGTTAAAAGTTTTGAATAAGAGAAAAGATGAATTACAAATTTTGAAAAATAAGAAAAGAAGATTTAAAATTTTGAAAATAAGAAAAAAGATTTAAAAATTTTGAAAATAAGAAAAGAGGATTCAAAATTTTAAAATAAGAAAAGAAGATTTAAAATTTTGAAAATAAGAAAAAAGATTTAAAATTTTGAAAATAAGAAAAGAAGATTCAAAATTTTAAAATAAGAAAAGAAGATTTAAAATTTTGAAAATAAGAAAAAAGATTTAAAATTTTTAAAATAAGAAAAGATTTAAAATTTTGAAAATAAGAAAAGAAGATTTAAAATTTTGAAATTAAGAAAAGAATGTTTAAAATTTTGAAAATAAGAAAAGATGATTTAAAAGTTTCGAATTAGAGAAAGAGAAATAAGAAAAGACGAACTACGAGTTTTGGAAAATAAGTAAGAAATAAAATTCAACAAAGAGGAATCAGAATATTTGTAATCATATAAACTAACATCTAATTTAAACACTAATTTAAATTATTTTGTAATCAATATTTTTACACATGTTGTATAACGAGATCACCGAACTGACCGTCGCAAGAAATGTTAAAAGAGCTGAATTTAAGTGTAAAAGGCAACAAACCTGAATTACTAGAGATTAATTTCATATTTTGATTTAGACACGAACGAGGAATCCTTATATTCAGAAGCTAATACCAGTATTTAAGGCGAAAGTGAAGAAGTTGGGAGAGAAGTGACAATGGCGTTCACATTAAAAGATATTCGTGATTCGTTGACAGAGTTTGATGGGAGCAACAAAAAGGATTTATTAGAATGGCTTTCAGACTTTGAGGGTACTGCTGTGACAGTAAAATGGAATGATCTTCAGAAATTTATCTATGGTAGACAGCTATTGACAGGAGCGGCTAAGTTGTTCGTAAATAGTCAAGAGGGTCTAACAAGTTGGAGTAGCCTTAAGAGCGCGCTACAGGATGAGTTTACTGTTACATTGTCGGCAAAAGAAGTTCACCGGCAATTAGAGAGTAGAAAGAAGAAATACAACGAGAGTCTGGTTGAGTACTTTTATCTAATGAAGATAAGAGGGTCTGTGCACCAAGACCCATATCCGCTTTGATTGAACTAGTAATAGCTGTAAGAGTATTATCAGTGAGGTTAATGTCAGTAAGAATCTCCCCAAAGAGTAAAGCGGCGAAGGGCCACTTGCTCATTTAAGAATGTGGAACCATTGGTCTGCCGTTAATGAAGACATTGAGTTGGATGAGTTCGACATGGTCTAGGTGAGTTCGACATGATTAAGGTTGGCGGTTGTATGATTGGAAGGTTGTTTCTGGGCTGCGAGACTTTTCCACGAGCGCACAGGTTCCCAAATAGATGCGGAGAGACACTACATTTCTCCGAACGGACGGTCCAACCTGTGTGCAACATGCCAAAGTTTCATGGGCTTGTTGCCTCTCACCATATACGATATTATTCTTAGGAGCGGGAACAAAGATAAGATTCAAAAAGGTACTTAAGCTCTTGTGGCACCGGTAGTTGAGTTACAATTATTTCTGCGGTTGGCGACTGGGATTTTATGTCTAGACTGGGATTTTATGTCTAGTTTCTTATCTCCGGTACTAAACTGGGCTTTCAGTTTAGCGAATCAACTCAATATCCAATTCTCCACATCTTCTTCCGGTGTCTAATCCAAATGATCTTCCATTGTTGGTAAACTGTTGGGAGTTATTGAGCGTAATGTAGTCGATATTCTTAAATATCTAAAATTCAAATTAAATTCAAGTACAAGAACAAGAGACTAATGTGTTGAGATATGCTAGTTCACAATGATTTTTTTTAGAAGAGAGACACTGAGTGATGGTGGGTCGAATAATATTGATATAAACTTAAAATTGATATATCTGTAAAACAATTTATTCTCTCACAGGAACGTTGAAATATTCTTGGTTTTAATAGTTTACAAAATATCGTGATGGCTTAAATGTATTGAAATGATCCTGCTTGGTGATGGATTCGGATCCTCATTATTGATTTGAGTTAGAATTATTAATAAAAACTTAGGCGTGACTAGTGGAAAAGACGTTGAATATCCCGTGATGCTATAGCATTGTAGCTACCTGGGGATAAAGTAGTCCTTGCTTTTAGAATTCAATTTTTCACTGTCCTTAGCTTTAATATCCTTTGATGAATGTTCTTCACTGAGTTGTCACTTGATCACTGCTTTACAGATATCCTTATTATACTAAATGGTTCTCGCGAAGCGTTCCTTGGGTTAGAAGAATTCTTGTTATATAATTATCTTTTGGTCCTTCCTGTATACCAAGTGATTCCCGAATTAAAGTTGGTTGTTGATGCTTACTCGATGAATTCCGAACACGACTGCCGTCTATAGTCCGTACGCTTTGCCTTTCTATCGGTTAACTCTCATTAAACGAATTGTAACACCATCTCTCTTGGCGTCATTCGCAATATCATAACCGTCGACTCTCTAACTGTGCACGTGAGTGTGGTTGATGCTTAGGCTACCCATTTTTAGGCTCCATTCAGTTTGAAGTTCGATATAGTAGAATATCTTTTTTGTCGTCAAAAAAAAAAAGACCAAAGCCCAAAGCACCGGTTCATGTCGTTAAACTCTCAACTCAAATCTCTAGAAATAATGTGGTTTTGTCGATGGCTCTTTCACTCTAACGGTAACTCTGTCGACTCCAATTTTAATCCTGGCAAAATTATGCTCTTAACCTTGTATGCAAGTCTAACTGCTTCCCTATATATGAAATCGATATGTGAATATATCAACATTTGCTTCATTTTACTGAAGATTGCTAATTGAAACAAAAAACGACAGAGCTATTAAATCTTCGGCAAGGTACCATGAATAGGGCTTCCAGAGAAAAGGTAATAATAACCCGATCTTCATTCGTTGAATTCAAAATAAGAACCGTTGTTATAATCTTAAGTGTTTTCCACAGAGTGTGGATGCATGTTTTTTTGATTGGTTTTGGTTTGGTTTTATTTTTGTTTTATGTTTTCATTTCGTTTTATATATTTCTTAAGTGCATTTGATTTCGTGAAGCCAGAATACGATGAACGCGATGTTTAATCTTAAACATTCTGCAAAGGGCCGGCAAACGCGGCTTTTTTGACTTGATTTTAACAGTTAGTTGTCTTATACGAATTATTATTAATATCATCATTAGTATTGTTAAAGAAGCATTTCAAGTTATATGATGGAGTTTCAAAACCTAATGAATCCGATGCTCCTTTACCGATTATAACTGACTTCCTATTCTTACCAACTCTACTGTATGGCTTACTAAATTGGATTCTACTGGATTTTATTTTATATTTGGCATATTACTTCGCTGACTTCTAGCCTTGTGGAAAATGTGGAAAATTAAAAAAACAACTACTTTTTTCGACTTGTTCCAATGTGATCTTGGCTCTACTATTTTTAAATATCGCTGATAGCTAAAATTTGAGTTGTTATTCTGTTTAATATTAAGTGTCTTACGTTTATAAATATTTTGCCATATATGCCATTTTTGTAATGCAGATTCCGACAATTTATTACCGGAATCTATTTTCACATAATTTTTTAGATTATCATTATTTAATTCAACCATTGCCATCCCAATATTCTTATTTTATACTGGGATATCTACTTTTTCTTCCCCAGTTTTTACTTAATGCTTGAGTTTTGTTGTTGATTTTGTTTTGAATTGTATTCTATTTATTTACATATTTATCTTTGTTCTTTTCCAAACGCTGTTCAAAGCCTGTGACATATATTGTTGTTGCCACTACAGATTTATTACTTTTTGAATATTTGAGTATTTTGGCCTAGTGGGCCATCAATCTTTTTAACTTCCTTTTTTAAGATTTGGGTATATATCCCATTATTATCTTAACCTTACCAGGTTTATTAAAGGTAGGTAGGTAGGTAAAGGTACCGTTTTTAATGGAAGAGCTGTCATGTACTTTGGCAACACAATCGTCTCAACCTTAAGATGTCTTTTTCAGGGATTTCGCGTCTTCACATCTATTTTTACCTTATAATTTGATTTTGTGGCTTTTATTGAGAACGCGCCACTTATTTCTGTAGGTTGTTTTACTCTAGGTTATTTTAATAGTGCTCTGTGAACCACTATCAATCCTCCATTTACATTTTTTACTTGTATTAGAGCTGTGGGTAACAGTGTCTGTTGAGCCGTTACACAAGTATTAACTCACTCTTGTATTTCTTCAAAATGGATTAGATTATGGTGTCCTTTACTGCACAATGAACAGACCATTTCAAAGGTGCATATTTTATTGCTTGAATGGATCAGGCATCTTGCGCAAAGCTGTACTTTTTTGGCCTTTTCATACCTTTCCATAGGTAAAAACTTTTAAATTTATAGCACTGTTGTGCTTTTTGCCCGGCAATTCGGTTCGGACAAATTTGCTTTAATTTTAATCAAGTGCACTGACTAATGTCAATCACTGCTTTTACACTTACACTCCGATTTAATTTCTCCGATTATTTTCATACCGCTTGGTTAATAGTTCCCAAGTAGCACTATAATTGTTCATTGTTCCACAAATAATTCGACAAACAGCTCCCACTCTCTAAACTCTCCAGAAAATGTGGGTACCTGAATTTTCGCTTGTTCGCTTCTCACGGTAACACTCTTAACCTTCAAATTTTTCTGATCGTTTATTTTTTCTTCTAATGCTAACAAGGTATTCTGAACATCGAACTTCAATGCCTCTATTACCTCTTGAAACGTTTCATTCTCTATATCCGACTTACTAGTGCCTGGTTTTCCTGACTCTGCTATGGCTATAAATTTGGAAACTATCTTTAACACCTGTTCATGTACTACTCTCTGTAATAATGATGATCGAAAGTCCCATACTGGAGCATTGATTACTTATCTCTTTTACTTCCTCTAAAACTTTGCTAGTTCTGTTTCTGGGATCAAGTGCTTCTATTAACCTGCCTTGCAACTCTACCTCTACTCTACTTCCTCGTTACGTTTCTAGGAACATTTTATATGGTGTATCTATAAGAGATTGATATGATATTGATATAGATATAGATCCCAAAATCTGATCGGATAAATAGAAAACAAGTTACAGTCGATATAAATCGTGTCTGCTCAGCCGCTGCCTGCTGCCTACTTCGTCATTGCTCGAATCATCAGGTACAAAAGGGGATGGGGCAGAAGAAGAAAAAAATTGAAATTATATTTAAAAAGGTTCTGTGCATTAATGAATTGAGATACAGAAAAAGTGTTTGGAACATGTAAAAATATTATGGCCATGGACTGTGCAAGGGTATATAAATTTCGGCACAGCCGAAGTTAGCTACTTTGATATTTATACCCTTGCAGAGGGTATTATAAAATTGGTCAGATGTTTGTAACGCACAGAAGGGGACGTTTCCGACCCTATAAAGTATATATATTCTTGATCAGCATGAGAAGCTGAGTTGATATAGCCATGTCCGTCTGTCCGTCCGTCTGTGCGTATGCGTTTTACTCAGAGCTTAAGAGCTATCGGGATGAAATTGGGGGCTTTTTATTACCTGGGAAAAATAAAGTATGAAAATTGTTAGAATCGGACCACTATATCATATAGCTCTGGAGAAAACATTTTTGCAAAAATTGGAGTATCGCCATGATATTTTCCAATATGATAGTATTTCATATAAAATCTTCACACGCTTGCACACATACAGACGCAACGCTACATAAACTATATGTGTATGCGTGCGAGTCGCGGCATGCGTGTAAAAGGGGATGGGGAAGAAGAAGAAGAAATTAAAATGATATTTGAAAGGTTCTGTGCATTAATGAATTGAGATACAGAAAAAGAGTTTGGAACATGTAAAAATATTATGGCCATGGACTGCAAGGGTATATAAACTTCGGCACAGCCGATGTTAGCTTCTTTGATATTTTAATCTAAACTTAACTTCTTGTATATTATAGATGGGTTCCATAGTATTTACGCTATTGAATTGTATTGGTAAGTTATTTTGCCTATCAAATTCTAGTTCATATGGACAATAATTATGAGTTACTCTTGGTGTTGTGTAAAAACAATACACGAAATACTGTAACCATATGTCAATAATTATGAGTTACAGATGGTGTTTTGTTAAAACAATACACGAAATACTGTAACCATACGTCCCAATCAGTTTTATCTACTAAAATGTATGAAAGAATGTACTCATTGAACGTCCTATGACTTTCGTTTTCGACGTCAGGCATTAATGTACTTTTTTACATCAAGATTTAGTCATGTTTTTCCAATAATATTGTCTCCTTATTTTTGCAATTGTTTTATTTATGCCTGTATGACCTCCTTGAATTGGATCTTAATGGAATGTAGACAATATAGGGTGTCTGCCACAAATTATCTTTACCTCTCAGATACTCTACCGTAAAATCATACTCTTCCAATTCGAGTTGCATGAGTGTTAATTTAGAACTAGGATTAACCATAGAAAATAAATTTGTTAAAGGTCTGTGATCACTTTTAACTGTTAAGTGTTGGCATAAATATATGGGCGAAAATGTGTTATTGCCCAATGTATTGCTGCTAATTCTTGTTCTGTAGTACTCTTATTGCTTTAACCTTTAGTGAATTCTCGAGATGGATATGCAACTGGGAGTTGGAGTCCATTATAGTTTTGAGTTGAAACTGCTCCACATGCGTTTTTGTTTGCATCCGTGATTACTGGGTACTGTAATAAATTTGGTTCAACAAGTTTCTTTTTTAGATACTCTGTTGTCCATTCAAGTGGGACATTCTTTTTATAAAACGTCTATACTAATTGCAAAATGCAACTGGATAATTATTGATGACGTCAAATTTTTAGTCATTTGGTAAAATTCCTTTATCTGTGCACCTGTGACCTAAAAATGTCACTTCGTGCATAAAAAATGAACATTTTTCTGGATGTAATTTGAGATTGTGTTTTCTACAGAGTTTGAAAACCTCTGTTAAATTTTTAATCATATGTTGTTCAGAACAACCAATAACGATTAAATCATCCAAATAAAAGAAGGCTTGCGAAGTCTCAAGGCCTGAGAATGCTATTGTCATCATTCTCTAAAATGAATTAGGCGCTATTTTTAAACCAAATGGTAATCGCTTAAAGCGATATGAACCATTGCTTGTTGAAAAAAACGTAATATTTCTTGAGTTTTCCTCAAGTTCAATTTGGTGGAAACCTGACATTAAATCAAGGCATGAAAAATATTTAGCTCGACCCAATTGATCAAGAATATCATCAATTCTGGGAAGTGGGAAAATATTCAGATAAATATCTGACAGCAATTTCTTATTTATTTGGCGATAGTCAAGCGCCATTTTTTCTCTTTATACCCGAAGAACTTTCTTTATACCGGAAGAGCTTTCTTCGGGACTAGTAAAAGTGGGCTATTATATATTTTGTTCAATTAACTTTCCAACTTGACGCTGGATATCTTATATTTGGCTATGCGGACATCGATAATTTTTTACATATACTGGCTCATCATCATTAACTCTCAATTTTTGCTTATAAAAATTATTTGTAAAAATATTATGGGCATGGACTGCAAGGGTATATAAAGTTTCTTTGATATTTAGATATTGGAATGCTTTTTCACACCCTGTTGTCCATTCAAATGGGACATTCTTTTTACATAATCTCGTTATGTCTATAGTAATAGCAAAGATAATTATTGATGAAATTTTTTGTCATCTGGTAAGATTCCTTTATCTGTGCACCTGTGACCTAAAAATGTCAAAAATGTAAAGTCTCAATTTTCGCTTATAAAAATTATTTGTTGTGATTGGTTCGGTGTGAAGTCCGAACACATCACTATACTCGGTGTATATTTCTTCAAGTTGTTTTTTAAGCAGGATTGGACAATTTTTCTCTAATTTACTGATGACAGACTCTTTTCTATAGGTTTTGAACTACATCGTAGTTCGAAAGTGATTCACATTTTATGTTATTATTGCCTACTATTCTTTGGTATTTAAGAATCGGAAAAAAGTATTTTGGGCTGTTGCAATGGTGTTTGCAACATAGACACCCGGTTTAATTTCCTGATGTGGAATTAGAATGTTTTCTTCTGCTGAAGACAATTCTATTCTGCGTATGACTTGTGATCTTGCTGGTAGAAGTGTGGAATTAGTACCAGAGCTAAATGTTATTGGAACATATATAGGATTCGTTAAGTTTTGTGGTCTAATAACCAATCCTCTGAAGTATTGTAATCTAATTGGCAATTAAATTTTTTTATGAAATCTAATCCTATTATTCCATCGCAGGGGATTGCGAAATTTGAATGAAGTAAATGAAATTTGTCTGTTTGTAATTCGATTGAGACTAGTCGTTTGGAGTTTATTACTCCTCCTATTCCTTGAATGTCTATAATTCTATTGACTTGGATGACGTGAAAGACATCAGAATTTTCTTTTATAATTATGTTATCAAAAATGTTATCTTTTTATTTGTTGCAACATTTTTGAATGATACAAAATTGTTGAGACTTAAGTTGACAGTATATACATATTTTACTATTTAACCTTGTGTATCTGGAGGAGTTTGGAAGTTCCCGAAGTATTTTGGGCAACTCGGACATTATTGTTTTTGTAATTGTTTCTGTTTTGGTTGTTGCCTCGATTGGAATTATTCCTAATCATTTCAGAAATAGACTCGTTTGTGGAGAATTTTTCTGCATTAATTGGGTCTAGGCCGTTATCAATAAAGGCTACCTCCAGTTGCTTCCGCAAATTATCTATTTCGGTTGCATACTGGGAAGCAGTTTTGCCTTTTTGTTTGAGATTCTCCTTTTACGTTATCTCTGAGCTTGTTTATTACACCTAATATGTGGTTTCGTGTTGTACCTTGTACAAGATTATACCGGTTATTTTCGACTTCATGACATCAACTGCTATATCTTCCTGGTCACCTTTGGATCTTTTTACGAGCATCAATGCTGTTATAAACCGATTTTTTTTTTTTTTTTTTTTTTAACGTTTAATATATATTTGTTGAATCTACTCTTAAATTAGAGACTAACAACAAGTTTGAGATATTTTTCTTAGACTAGTACTTAAGATAAATCCTGGGGATATTGCAGGCGGCCCTAATCACTTGTTATTGGGTTGGTCTGTCATTTCTTTTAAGACGAGTTCTATTATTAGTTCGCGTAAGGGAATTGGCAAGAACATTTGGGTGTGCATCCAGTTTCGCAGAATACTTTAGTTGTTGAGTACCTATTTCAGATTTTACGCTAGGTATATTTAGATCATTTTGAATGTTGTCGTTTCGTATATACCACGGGGCCCCCGTGATTGATCTTAAAATCTTCGACTGCGCTCTTTGTATAATATCGACATTGATGGTACTTGCATTTCCCCATAGTACGGCTCCGTAAGTCCAGATGGGTTTCAGTACGGAGTTGTATAGGAGGACTTTATACTCCAGACGTAGAGGGGACCGAGCATTGATGATCCAATGTAGGCTACTCGCTTTCAGTTTAAGCTGTGACTTTTTTGCTTCGATGTGCTTGCGCCAAGTTAGTCTTCTGTCTAGGTGGATGCCAAGGTAAGTGACATCCACGGCTTGAGGAACTGGTACGTTGTTTAGCATTAGAGCTGGACAGTTTCTTCTGTTAAGCGTAAATGTAACTTGTTTGCATTTCTGCTCGTTGACCCGGATACGCCAGGTTGCTAGCCATTCCTCTACCACCTTAAGGTGTTCCTCTAGTTTTGCAGAGGCTTGTA
This sequence comes from Drosophila insularis, assembly GCA_018903935.1. Taxonomy (NCBI): domain Eukaryota; kingdom Metazoa; phylum Arthropoda; class Insecta; order Diptera; family Drosophilidae; genus Drosophila; species Drosophila insularis. The sequence continues at coordinate 418,598 of JAEIFP010001172.1, read as the reverse complement.
TTGGGCATTTGGATCTGCTAAGGATTGCCGTGTCATCGGCGAAAGTGGACGTTGTAAGTCCTAAACTCGTTGGTAAGTCTGCAGTGTACAGCAGGTAGAGCAATGGGCCGAGTACACTGCCTTGCGGTACACCAGCTTTGATTTCAAAATCAGCGGAGACGGAGCCATTACATCTTACAGCGAATTTCCTATTGTAAAGGTAAGATTCCATGAGTTTGTGTGTGTACTGTGGCAGTTTTTGCCGGATTTTGAACATCAGACCCTCCAGCCAAACTCTATCGAAAGCCTGGGCAACGTCGAGAAAGACAGCAGCACAGTATTCTTTTAGTTCGAATGCTGTTCGTATTTCGGATGTTATGCGATTGACTTGTTCAATTGTACCATGTTTTTCGCGGAAGCCAAACTGGTGTGAAGGGATTGTGTTCTCCGATGCCAGAAATGAGTTTAGGCGGATCTGCAAGACCTTTTCAAAAAGCTTCGAAAGACATGGCAGCAAACTAATTGGCCTATAGGATGATGGCTGGGTTTTGTCCTTTCCCACTTTAGGAATCATGATGATAGTGGACTTTTTCCATGTTCTTGGGAAGTAGCCAATTTTTATTATAGCGTTGAACAGTTTGCAGATATATTGTATTGCAATGATAGGGAGTTCTAGGATCATTTTCGGTGTGATTAGGTCATGGCCAGGGGCTTTTTTCGGCTTTATGTGGTTTTTAATAACTGCAGTGATCTCGTCCGATTGGAGTTCCGAGTACTCACTATCCGTTAATGTGTTCGAAGGGGGAAGTACAGATGAGTTTGATGTTGGATTTGGCTGGAAAACCATTTTAAGATGTGTGGCAAATACGGATGCCCTCTCTTCGTCACTGCGGGCCCATCCACCGGTTGGACTCCTTATCGGTGAAATTGTCTCTGTAGGAGCGCTTAAAGTTGGGTGGGCTTTCCACAGAGGATGTTTAGTGCTGGTTGGACTGAGCTTTTCTATGTATTTCCTTTGAGCCCAGCTTTCCTCTTGTCTTAACGCCTTGGAGAGGTTGCGGTTAGCTTGCCTTAGGCGAAGTTTTGCTGCTGGTGATCGAGTAATCTGCCATTCTCTTCTTAGACGTCGTTTTTCCGTTACTAATTGTTCTATCCGCCGGTTCGTAGGCCTGTCAACAGGTTTGGTGTAAGAAGAGGCATGTGGAGTAGATACTCTTGCTGCAGCTCCCATCATCGACTCAAGTGCAGAGACGCACATATCAATGTCCTCTGCAGCATCCAGTTTCGGCGAACAGTCAATGTGGGCACTCATGTACATTTTAAATTTAAGCCAATTTGTTTTGTTGTTTGTAAGCCTATATGGGCGATCAAGTACTTGAGGTCTTGTTAATAATGTGAATAGCACTGGAGAGTGATCGGAAGTTAAATCTAGTAGTGTTTCCGCAGTGATCCGATTACGTGGAATCCTCTTGGTTACTGCGAAATCAATCAAGTCAGGCACTTTCTGTGGATCTGTGGGCCAATAAGTAGGCCTACCCGGTGAGACGCAATCCATCTTATTGAGAGGGTTGACTATTGTGTTGTACAACTGCTTTCCTTTAGGATTTACCAGGCGAGATCCCCAGTGCGTATGTTTGGCGTTATAGTCCCCTGCTGCAATGAAGCGATCTCCGAGTGTGTTAAAGAAATCGGTAAATTCCTTTTCAGAGATTGAGAAGCGTGGTGGGCAGTACAGGGCGACCAATGTAGTGTTGCCGCAGCTGGTTTGGACGGTTATAGCAGTTGCTTGTAGGTGCTGTGTTTCAAATCTGTTGAGGAACGAGTGTTTTATACGGTTTTTGATTAGGATACCGGTCCCGCCATGAGCTTTTCCGTCTGGATGGTTTGTTGCGTAGAAGGTATATTTTGGTATTTGAAAATTATTTTTTGATGTTAAATGTGTTTCCGAAATCAGCAAAACGTCGATTTCACTTGAGTCTAGGAATAGTTGCAGTAGTTGTGCTTGGAGATGCCGTTAGCATTCCAAAGACATAGACGTAGGGAAGCCATTATTTATTCTCGATAAGCTTCTGGATAAGCAGGTTTTGATTCCGCATTAGTTCGTGCATACAGTTTTGCATGAACGTCATAAAAGTGGTCATGTTTTGATTGAGTGAGATCAATAGGGCCTCTAGACCATTTGGAGTTTGCTGGCCAAGCTCTGGTGCGCTAGGTTGCGGATTCTGTAGATGGCGGAGTGACGGGGTCTCTTTCGCGGGCTCCGTCTGTCCAGTTCGGAGCACACTAGCGAAGGATACACTAGGACTGGTTGTAGCAGTCATGTTGGATGATCTAACAGCCTTGGCGAAGAAAACCTCCGGTGTAGTTTTGGAGGCGTTGAAGATGATTTTTGGTCCGGCTGGGGGTTTGCGCCCGTTTAGGTGTGATTTAAGATCCTTAAAGACAGGACATCCTCTGTAGTTGGCCGTGTGGTTCCCTCCACAGTTGCTGCATAGTCTTAGTGCGACGTTGTTTCTGTCCTTGGTGCAAATTCCACCTTCATGATGTTCGCCGCAGCCAACACACACTGACCTAAGATTGCAATTGTTAGAGGTGTGGTTGTATTCCTGGCAGTTTTTACACTGCGGTGGTTGGCGTCTCTTATGGGGCTCCTCTACGGTGATTCTTCTGTGCAGTAGAAGCTGTAGGTTGTAGATCGGGTGCACTTCATTTGGCTTCGACCGCTTTGCATCTGGTTGGAGCTCGATTTTAAAGAGCGGTTGTGCGACTTTATTCCTGTTGATGATGTTGACAACGGACTTGACCGCAAACCCTTTTTCGACCAACGCGTCTGCTATTTCTTGAGTAGGGACCGATGGCTCAATCCCCTTTAACACAACCTGGAGCCCTTTACTGCTTTTTAGTTGGTAGGTATAGAAGTTGATGTTAGCATTACGGAGGTACTTTTCGATGATGCGGAAATTGTCCTCAGTTTGGGCTTGACATTTAATTTCTTTAATGTTACCCCTATTGAGAGGGGTTACAACAAAGTTATTTGCCCCTACTGTTTCTACTAGCTTCGAAATCAGGGCGCTGCAGTTGGCTCCACGGATGTATAAAGGGGGTGGTCTAGCCGATTTAACTTTATCTACAGCGCCGGCTTGATCGTCTTGCTGATCGGCAAGAATTTTAAAACGATTCCCGCTAAGGGGTGCTACTCGTTCATTTGGTTTGGTTATTTTCGGCGTATTGCCACTTTTTTTCTTTTGCGGGCTTAGCTTCCGCTTAGTTATTTTAATATATCTGTCCATTCCAGTTTGGACAGAAGTCGTTGGGTTTACTATTGTGGCTGACTCTGGGCGACTTGTCGTTGACGGCTTGAGGCAGGTCAATACTTCGGCAGACGTTGCAGTAGTTGCTGTCAACGAGCTGACGGTGCTGGTTGGTGCAATCGGTGACCCAGTTATAGATATTGATGGAGAAGCACACTGCTCTCTCCACGGTAGGTTGCTGTTAATTGCTGAGTGGCTGGCACTTTCGGTGTTATTGCTTACGTTAGCATTCGGTGGGGTCGGCGACACCACCGAAAAGTACGCGTTGTTGCGTTGGACCGAGAGTCGACGCTCACGTTGTTGTTGTACAATTAGTTCTTGTAGCTGTTGCTGGTGGGGATTGAGAGAGCTTGGGCCCGAATTGGTGGACATGGCTTTTGTAAAAATTACGCACTTTGTTGTTGCAACTTAGTATTTATTGCTATTAGAGCAATCTAATAGCAATATGATTGTAAATAGGCGTCTCTGAGGTGACTGAGAGCCCTACACAACTTTTTGCAAACGCAGACTTTTTTTTTTTTTTTTATTTTATTACACTCAATTTTTGCGGAGTGCATTAAAAAACACGTCTGCACACGGCGGCAGTTGAAGTCAAGAAAATGAACCGATTTAATGTTAATTTTTTTCCATCGAGTTTAGGGACTGAGGAGGAATCCTGCTTCACGTATTCCCTGTCCAAGGCTACCTGGTTAGTCCAACCAGGTATTGTAATGAAGTTACAATAACTTCTGTATTCTCGTCAAATGTTTCGATGTCACTATCACATCAGTTTCTGTATTGATCATTGGTTTAGACTCATCTAAATCTTCCAACTCGTTCTCGTCGAATTCAGCGAGCAGATTTGGATCTTCTGATATTGTTATTACAATATTTCGTCTAACACCAATATTATGTAGTCTTGTTTTTAAACTTTTTATAATTTTGTGATATATATTTTTATGCTCTTGTGTTAATTTATCATTTACTTTCCTTATTATAGTTATAATGTTATTATATTGTGCTGTTAGTATTTGCCAATGATGTATCAAAGTATTCGATTTTATTACATTATCAGAATTGATACATTTATATGATTTTTCGAATTTGTCTTTATAATCACTATAATCGCTTATGTATTCCATTCCATTGTTTAATGGAATATAGCTGTTGTCCCTAGTATTGCATGTGTTTCCTCGATACTTTTTACTATTACATAAGTTAATGTACTCAACACAACGCCCTTTTCAGTTTTTGAACAACCGATTAATGGGCTTGCAATACTATAGAAAGTTTCTATGAATTCGTATTCGAATTCTATTATTTTAATAAATTCTCTGTTTTTTGCAGTATTTGTAATGCATTAGTCCTAAAATTGGGTTCTTTAATATAAATGTCATTTCCTATGCTCATCTTTTTAAATCATTTGTAAATTAACTGCTCTACGTATCTTTTCTTTATGCATTTATTGTGCAATTTCTTCTTCTTTAATATAAGTGTCATTTACTATGCTCATGACTGGTGTGTGTATATTTTTAAGCTGGCGGTAGGTGCAGGATGGGTTTTGTTTTTTATTTATTAAATGCACTAGTTGTGCTTCACGAAACGAGCGCTTTTCTTGTATGGAAACAGAATCGTTCCATGCTGGCGGGTTATCTTGATTGTTCAAGACTTTGCTGAGACGATCAATTACCGACCTCAGTCTTTGTTTAACACCGCCGCGCTTTTAATGTCGTTTTTCTTTTTTATCCATCCGCACTCTACTCACTCAGATTCTCATTTATTTTTGTCTCTCCACAAATATTATTTCCCCGAATTTCAAAACCTAATTCAAAACATTATTAATGAATGCTCAGTATGCAATATCGCAAAGACAAAAAATAGAAATGCAAAACTAACTTTTGAAATAACACCAGAAACTTTTAATATCAGAGAAAACTACGTCATGGACTTTTACATGATCAACAATTTACAATTCCTTTCATGCATTGACATTTACTCCATATTTGCAACACTTATAGAAGTAAAGTCTAGAGATTGGTTAGAAGCCAAGAGAGCAAATATGAAAGTATTCACTGAAATGGGTAAACCAATAGAAATAAAATAAGACAAAGATTCAGCATTTCTGTGTATAGCACTAAAGAATTGGCTACAAGAAGAAACTGTAAAGTTAGATATCACAACAAGTAAAAACATGCCGTTCAGACGTAGAAAGATTCCATAAAAGAGTAAATGAAAAAAGTCAAAAACAAATCCATTTAAAAAGACAGGAGAAATAAATCAGTTAGATGAAAAACATTTTGAAGAAAGAAACAGAGGACAAAAGGTCACACACTACAAATAAATATTCAAGAAGAATGAATAGGGCTTCCAGGGCGAAGGAAAGAATAACCCGATCTTCATTCGTTGAATTCAAAATATGAACTGATTTTATTTACAAAAGTGTTGTGTATATAAATGATTTCTTAAACTCTAGGAGGCGACATTTGTTCTTAAAAATGCTTATTCTAATGTTTATATTTCATGCTCAGCGTTGGTTACTTGATACCGCGCCGCTGTTATAATCTTAAGTGTTTTCCACAGAGTGTGGATGCATGTTTTGTTTGGTATTTAAGCAATAATTGTCATATGAATCTTTATGACTTAGTTTTGTTTTTATGTTTTTGTTTCGTTTTGTATATTTCTTTGGTCAATCTGATTTGGTGAAGCCAATTCAGATGAACACGATGTTTAATCTTAAACATTCTGCAAAGGGCCGCCAAATGCGACGTTTTGGTATTTATTTTTATAATTAATTGTCTTATACAAATTTTTATTAATATTATCATTAGTTAGATAACTATTGTTAAGGAAGCATGACAAGTTACATGATGGACGCTCAAAACCTAGTCAATCGGATATTTCTTTACCGATTGTAACTGACTTCCTATTCTTACCAATTCCGCTGTATAGTTTACTAAATTGGCTTCTACTGGATTTTATATTATTTTATATTTGACATATTACTAATATCGCCCAATGCTTAAGAATTTTTGTTTCGGGATATCTACCCACTGCTGATGTGCATTACTATGTTGACTTCTAGCCTTTTTATATGGTGGACAATTTAAAAAACTAACTACTTTTACTTTTCGACTTGTTCCAATCTGATCTTTTCCCCAATTTTTTTAAATATCGCTGATAGCTAAAATTTAAGTTCTTGTTCTGTTTATTCTTAGATGTTGTTCTGTTATAACTATTTTGCCTTGTCTGCCCTTTTTGTAATGCAGTTTCGGACAATTTATTACCGGAATCTATTTTGACATTATTTTTTTTATAATCATTATTTAATTCAAATATTGCCATTTCAATATTTTTATTTTGTACTGGAATATATACCTTTTCTTCCATAGTTTTCACTGTACCTCCAAAGTGAGGTCCTGCCGGGGGGCATAAATTTATTTCTTTATTACTTTGAGAAATTATTTCTTTTACCTCAGCTTTTATCTTACCTCCAATGTGAGGTCCTGCTGGAGGAGTCAAATGCTGACTTATTTCTTGAATTTTGTTGTTGAGCTTGTTTTGAATTGTATTGTATTTATTTTCACGTTTACCTTTGTTCTTCTCCCAACGCTGTTGCATACCTGTGACATCTATTGTTGTTGCCACTACTGATTTTTTATTTTTTGATTTGGTGCATCCCGAGACGATCCAACCATATCGTGTATTTTGGCCTAGTAGGCCATCAATCTTTGTAACTCCCCCTTTTAAAATTTGGGTATATACGTTTACCCCCATTATTATATCAACCTTTATTAAAGGTAGGATCAGCTAATACGTAGGATTGCCATTTTGACATATCCACCTCTACCGTTTTTAATGGAAGAGCTTTCATTAACTTTGGCAACACAATCGCCTCAACCTTAAGATGACTTTTCCAAGGATTTCCCGTCTTCACATCTATGTTTACCTTATATTTTGATTTTGTGGCTTTTATTGAGGACACGCCCTTTATTTCTGTATGTTGTTTTACTTTAGGTAATTTTAATATTTGAGCTGCCTCTTCAGACAAAATGGTGCTCTGTGAACCATTATCAATAAGGGCTCTTAGAGTCTTATATTCTCCATTTACATTTTTTACTTGTATTAGGGCTGTGGCCAACAGTGTGGGTTTAGCCGTTATACAAGTATTAACTCTCTCCTGTATTTCTTCAAAATGGAGTAGAGTATGGTGTCCTTTACTGCACAATGAACAGACCATCTCATTAGTGCATTCTTTATTGCTTGAATGGTTCAAGCATCGTGTGCAAAGCTGTACTTTTTTGGCCGTTTCATACCTTTCCATAGGTGTCAAACTTTTAAATTTATAGCACTTATACGCTTTATGCCCGCCAACTTTGCAAATCGGACATTTATTTTCAAAAACCGCATATGAAACCACTTTTTGCGGGTCTTTCTCTTCTTTCCTTATGGCACTTAGCGAACAATATCTTTGCTACAAGCATTCCATGACATCAGAAAGCATTTGTATCTGCCTTGTTTTCCTAATCTGACTCTCATACAATTGTAGAGCCTCCCTGTCAAATTTCCTAAGTACGAGTTGTTCGAATATTACGTCAACTTCATCGGACAAATTTGCTTTAATTTTAATTAAGTGCACTGACTCATTAATTATGTCAATTACTCCTTTTACACTCTTTGCGGATTCATTGTTGATCATCGGTAGATCAACGATCCGATTTAATTGTTCGGAAAATACCCTCCGATTATTTTAATACCGCTTGGTCAACAGTTCCCAAGCGGCATTATAACTGTCAGCTGAACCTGAGAATAAATGAGCTACCATGCTCCTCGCTTCGCCCTTTAGTGCGGATTTCAAATAATTAAACTTAAGAGTAGGACTCAGATCCTCTCTTTTTTCAATCAATTCCCCTAACAATTCTACAAACAGGTCCCATTCTCTAGGCTCTGCAGAAAATGTGGGCACCTGAATCTTCCTTATTGCTCATTTTCATTTCTAAGCCTGACAATGAATTCTGGACATCGAACTCTAAATCATCCATAACATACTTTACTTTTACATCTTTTGTCAATACCTGGCACGCCTGTGCTTTCTCCCATAAATAATTAATCTTATTAATATATATTATGCATGTCTCATTGCCTGTTGAGATGTCTATAGTACTTAAATCTTTGGTTACCATATTTAAATAATCCTGGAGCTGTCGGACTCTATCCATAAATATATCCTGGTTAACCTTAGCGTTTTCATTACTGGAGGTCGCATTTCCGCGCGACTCTCCTTTGCTATCATCACCCATTTCTGACATATTCGCTTCTGCTTCAACTAACACCGACTTACTAGTGCCTGGTTTTTCTGACTCTCCTGTAGCTATTATTTTGGCAACTATCTTTAACACTTCTTCATGAATTTTATCTCTGAAATACTGATGATCGATCCCCTGCTGTAGCAATTTGTTATGATTAGGTATCCATTGATTCCTTATCTCTTTTACTTCCTCGATCACCTTGCTAGTTAAGTTTCTAGTTTCTAAAGCTTCTAACTGCTTTAACCTTGTATGCAAGTCTAACTGCTTCCCTAACCATTTGTCAGCCTTACTAGAAAACATTTTTTCTTATGCGTATATTAGGATACCGAAATAAGTATATAATAATAATAAAAATAGGTTGATGTAATTATAACTATTTTAATTTGTATCTTATCTGATGATCCTGTTCGCTGGGTCCGCCAATGGGTAGAGTTCGCTGTTTTTTTTTTTTTACTGTGTCGTCTCTCAGCTGCTGTTGTCCAGGGCCTATGGGCTCAGGCGGTACCGGTGCCGGTCATCGCACCAGACTTCCTTCTATTGGCAATGTATGTTCTCCAGCGGCCTCTGCTTTGAAACTATCTTGTTGCTCTGCTGCTGTTGGTAGTTGCCGACTTGCAACTACATATAGTGTATGTACATATGTATACACTAGTTAACTTTTTTTTTTTGATATTAGGGCTTCAAATACGCCACACACCAACTTTATATTTTTATATTGCGGGTTTTTTTTTCACTTTCGATATCTGGGCTTCGAATTAGCCACACACCAACTTTATATCGTTCTTTTTTTTTTACCGCCGCCGAAATTGTTGCAGTTGCTCGACTAGCCAAGCTGCCTTTATATACTCGGTCGCACGCACGTTTTATTAAGCAATATTTTGCTTTTATATTAGACTCTGTCTCTAACCACTGGTGGGGGAAAACAAGAGTTTTTCATTTTGCTACCTTTAGCTGAATGTATAATAGGCATTTTGAATCAAATCCCAACCACTTGTAAATACACTAAAACATATAAAAATTTTCAAACTAATTACATTGAACCAAACATAATTGTAACATGGAATTTACCAAAAACTAAACTTAATCAAAATTGCGTAAACAACGACTTAATAATAGAAGGCAATAACATAATAAAAATTTACGATTGTGCCTTACAATTAAACGAAATGTCAATAATAAATTCATTGCTTGATTATAGCCAAAGCATTTATGTAACAAACAATATCACCAGGCTAGAACCTATCTCCTTTATCCAAACAAAATAGTTAATTAACGAACACACAAAATATTATACTGTATTCCAAACCATTACATAAACTCTTTTATACTTACTATAATAAGTTTCATTACATACTTAATCTATAAGTTTAAGGCAATGCCACAAGAATTATTAATTAAGCATTTTCGATCAAATAACAATCGTGCTCCCACAATCTTTACAGCGGAGAAAAACCCCTCGCTATATCCCAAGGTATCCGCCTGAGGACAGGCTAATTTTTTTAGGATGGGGAAGTCATATATCCAACTTCAATATCCAATAAACAATTGAACACTTGGAATAATAATTGTCCCCCAAAAATCAAAAGCGTAAGAACGCTAATTTAACATTAAAATTCGGGCCAATCAAATCGTATCAATATCGATCACGCCATTAAAGGGCTCACAAATTTAGCCTATAAATATTACTAAAAGACATTTTTGTACTTCAGTTTTAAGTTTTTGTTCAACGAATAAAGTCCCGCTTTTAACTCGAACAAACAATATCTTTTTTTTTTCCTTTTGGAAAGACCAGATATTTAATTATACTTGCGTATATATGTGGTAAACTACCAGAGTCATTCACCTTGAAGGTACTTTGGAATTAAGTAATTACGTGCTTGGCAGCATTCGCTCGTTTTGTATCGAGGCGGCGGAAGACCCCACCGATTCTTTGGCCTTGTCCCCGGGTCAATTCCTAGTAGGCGGCCCGTTGCCATCCTTCACAGAACCTGAGATCAAGGACCAGGCTCCATCAATCATTAACCGGTTTCAGCGTCGGAACCATTCAAACATCGTCGCGGGCTAATCATAAGTATCTGGGCAGTGGCGGCAAAATTCGTGCGACCCGCTTATTGCTCGCTATATTCTGAAACAACCAGTTGATGCCTTCCTCCAGAAGAAAGAATTCAAACTGTCTACCTGAAACTACAGTAGCATTCAGCATCCGGTCCTTCGACCCAAGAAAGAAGGGCTGAGTTGCCAGTGGTTTTTATGTGTAGTAAAGTTTTATATGAATCCGCTTTCTTCGTTATTTGTTCCGGCAGCTGTCTGGTGCACGTCGACCACAACTCGACTTCATGGCTTAAGACCACGTTCAGAAAAAGAATATTTCACTTCCATGAAGAGCCAAGACGACGCTTTCCAACGACCGACGTCAATAATGCTTTCTGTAGGTGTGAATTTATTGTGGTTCGTTTTAGCAGCCACTCTGTTTGACTCCTAGGCCGATTTCTGCACCAGGTTACTTCTTGACTGGCATGAATGAGTGGATATGCAAGTTAATGTTTCTCCTGTTCTCGTCTTCGTTGTTTGTCCCCCTCTGAATAAATTTGTCTTCTTTAGAAAATTTCGTCGGCTTTACAACGTTTCGTCTTTTTGCTTCCCTTTTTTGTTTTATTTCTCTGAAGAAATTTGTCGTAGCTTACATTAGATCATCAATGTTCGCTCTCCTCTACGTCTGGAGTGTAGTCCTCCTACACAACTCCGTACTTAAGTCCATCTGGACATACGCTGCCGCACTATGGGGTAATGCAAGTGACAGCAAAATCGATGGAAGAACAATCACGGGGGTTCCGTGGTACATACAAAACGACAACATTCGAAATGAAATAAATATACCAGGCGAAAAGTCTGAAGTAGGTACTCAGCAATTATATTATTCTTCATAAATGGATGCAGAACTAATAATAGAACTCGTCTTAAATGAATTGATAGACCAACCCAATAAATGATTAGGACCGCAGCTCAAATATTAAAACTACCTAAAGTAAAAAACATACAAAATTAAGGGGCGTGTCCTCAATTAAAGCCACAAAATCAAAATATAAGGTAAACCAGAGAGCCGGGGCTAACTTTTGCCGTGGCGAAGTTTATATACCCTTGCAACTTTATACATACCAAATTTCTTTAACATTAATTGTAGTAAAATATACAACAGGAGCATGTTTTCACCGATCGTTTCTATGGGAGCTATGTGATATAGTCACCCGATCTTGATCAAATTTGGCACAGTCACACACTTATTACACTTAACAAACTCACCAATATTAAATTTCACGACAGTAGCTCCGGAAATAACGAAGTTATTGAGAAAAATCACTGTTCGTGACTTTCGTGTTTGTATGGTAGCTATACGATATAGTAGTCGTGCTGGGATCAAAATTTCAACTCTGTAGCTCTTACTGTCTAGGAGGACTTTGCGTTGATCCAGGCAGACGGACGTGGCTATATGAACTCGTCTCGTCGTTCTGATCAAGAATATATATACTTTATATGGTCGGAGATGCTTCGTTCTATGCGTTGCACACTTCTGATCAAAATTAATATACCCTTTTTGCAAGGGTATAAAAAAAAAAATATAAAAATACAAAATATATACATAATTATATATATACATACATAAATATGTATTTTTATACATAGCATAATAATAAACATTCCAAGGCATAATCCACAAGTGCATAGTTTTAACTGGACTTAAATTTAAATTCAAACTTTTACCGATTTAAATCCAATTTTCCGTCCGAGTCCGATGGTTATAAAGGACATCAAATAAAGAACCTATAACTTCTAACCCATAACAAAACTTTTTAGTGGGTTTCAAATTTAAAAGCAAACTAAACAGCTCCACCAATGCAAGACGGAGCCACACAAATGACTCGAAAGACAAATGGCCACAACACAGTGCTAGAAGAGTGCCCAAAGGCTTAAGAGTATATCCTTTGATACTAATATTAGCGCAAAACTCCACCAAAAAAGAAGAAAAAGAATGCCACAACTACAACGCCATGTACAGCGACAATCCCACTGCACAGGAAGTCACCAAGAAAGGCGTATAGCGAAATGCAAATAGCGATGTTAGTTACAGAGGTTGATGACGAGGCCATGAAATCGCTCGAAGAAAAGGTTAGAAAAGCAAGACTTACAGCCAAGGGAGAACTTTTGCTCGAAATGGGAAAGCCAATGCCTGAAAGCCGAAACCAAATAAGCGAGAATATTGGCACGCCATTGGTAGTTTATAACCTCTGCTTTGAGGAGCGAAACCAGGCTGGATATCAAAAAACTTGATGGGGAAACCAGTAAACAGTAAGATCGACGTGTCAACCATAAAAAGTGTGCCCCAATTCTATTCCGGATGTCTGAGATATGGAAAATCAGGACTCAAAATAAAGGTCTGAAATAATAGAAATTCCTGAAATACCGATTTTAAACGACATGGCCACAAAACAGTTCAGAAAATGCTGGCGGCCATAAGCCGTCAATTGATGCGGAATACATTACAATACAAACGCCGTCGATGACTTCACATTTCAACGGTGCAATATGGGTTCTATAATCGATCTCACCTTCGTTAGCAGCACACTCTGTCCACACGCGCGGTAGGTCTTGAGTTCCCTCTATGCAGCTAGCGACCACAATGCAATCATCTGCACAATAGAAACCCAGAGACGGACGGACCGGCCGACAATATGACCCCAACCATACAACGCAAAGATGATGAATGTCACCAGAACGTTAGAGCAGCGCAACACCGAAGCATACTTAGCGGAGAACATTTTCACCTGGCTATCCTTCGATTGTTACGCCAGTACGGCCTGTTGGTAGAATAAAGAGATTGACAAACTGCGTAAGCTGTATCAGAAGGGGCAGATGGCAGAGTAAAACTCATAAGCAAAGGTGACACACGGTCATACGGACATGGCTATATCGACACAGCTTCTCCTTCTGTGCGTTACAGACATCTGACCAATTTTATAATACCCTCTGCAAGGGTATAAAAAAGGCATACTTAATACTCCGTAGTCTAGCTTTGTCTGATAAAAATCTAACCCACAAAATACCAAATATTATGTAAATAAGATATAATTAACTGTAAAAGTTTGAAAGATTAAATTTAGTACGCTCAGTCAATAAAAATTTCTTTAAATTCAGCTCTATGTTGGCAAAACATTTGATAGATGTGCTTAAATCTAAAGAACTTGATTAAGAATGAGAGCTGCTCTGTTTTCTTATATATATAATAATAATATTTGTCTAGATTTCGACCTAACCCATATGTCCGCATATAAAATACTAACAACAAAGACGTGCAAATTAAAAACATAAACCTATTAAATGAAAACTTGTCCGATTATGAAATCCTAAAAATAGACAAACAGCATGATTTAAAACATAAGACCACTAAAATGAACAAACTAGCACCCCATTTTCCCGACTTCGTGAGGGAACCTCTACATAAATCTACATCTATTCCTTCCAAGACTTGAAAAAGAAGCCGGTGCTTAAAGAATCTATAAACTGAAGGTAGACATGTCAGAAAAACCATTTAGGTCACTTACACTTAATGAACTAAAACAAAAAGGAAAAGACACAATAAATATTTTGAAATAGCAGTTCTACATCAAGTAAAAGTAATAACAAATAAAGAAGAAATAAGAAATACATGAAAGAAATATCATAACGACCCGAGGGAGGTCACTGCGGGGTAAACAGAAGGAAAAATAAAAAGAGGATTTTTTTGGAAACACATGTCTCGGGACGTTGCAACATACATTAAAAATTGCGAAAAATGCAAACTATCCAAAACAACCAGACACAACAACTCTCCATTGATAATAACACCAACCCCTGCAACCACTTTTGACACAATAATAACAGATACAATTGGATTATTACCAAAAACAATGAATGGTAATGAATACACAGTTACCATTATCTGCGACCTGTCCAAATATCTTATATCAATTCCAATACCAAACAAAAGTGCAAAAGCGGTTGCAAAGACAATATTTGAAAAATTTATATTAATTTACGGCTCAGTTAAAACAATTCTAACAGACATGGGAACAGAATATATGAATTCAATACTAATAGAACGCTGCAAAAATTTTAACACAACTAAAATTAACTCCACGGCTCACCATTATCAAACTCTTGAAACAGTAGAAAGGAGCAAGAGAACTTTAAACAAGTGCATCAGGTCATATATATCTATTAAAAAGGACGATTGGAAGGAATATCTAGCATACTTCACATATTGCTTTATCACCACTCCATCCACCGTACATGGTTATTCACCTTTTGAACTAGTCTTTGCGAAACATCCTGAAACTGTCCCTTTTTCACCTGAGACTGTAGATCCCATCTACAACATCGATGACTTCAATAAAGAACTAAATTCAAATTGCAAATAGCACAAAATAGAGCAAAATTTCTTATTGAAAAATTTAAAGCATTACAAAAGGAAACATGATAAAAACTCAAAAAAAGTATCACTAACTGAAGGACAAGAAATTCTTCTAAAGAATGAGACAGGGCACAAATTGGAAAACAACTACATAGGCAAACATAAAATACAGAACATAATAATAACATATTAGTAACTGATAGTAAAAAAAAAAAGCAAACAGTACACTTAGATAGAATAAAATTACTATAAGAAAAATATAATATTTTTCTTTTTGAAAAAAAGGAGGTGTAGAATACTTTTAGGAATAGCACTTAGCACAAGTCAAAGCTTGCCCTCGCCAATTACATTATATATCAGACTTTTATTCAAATATATATAGTTATGATTTGAAGTAAGTCGTCTTTCCGACTTAGGTATACCATACACCAGTAAATCAAATATTTCAAATTAATAATACCAAATGCATTTTTGTATTTTTAAAAAAAAATTTTTTTTGCGTGCTTTTTATAAGTTTTTTTAGTATTTCGCTCACTCAAGCATACTAGCACCCTAGCGCCCCCACCAGCACCAGGCCTGGGGCCTTGTCTTTGTCTTGTCTAGTGCTGCTTGCCTATGCACGTTTGGCAAGTGCGAGTTGTGTGGCATTGGCCAATGAGTTTGGGGTTTTTTGCGATTGAGAATGAGAAGAGGAAATGTGCCTGTTCCTGTGCTGATTGTTGTACTGTTGATCTGTGTTTTCACTTAGATATTGGCCGGTGGCTTGGGCGATAACCATACGATAAGGATTCTATGTGTGTTTCTGGGGTGAGTACACCGATACAGGAAGTTTGTTTGTGGCCAAGTTTGCCGAGCACGGAGCATGGAATAATGAGGCAAATAGCAAACGAAAAATAGGAAAAGAGAAAGCGTATGGGAAGGCTATACAAGGATGTTGGGTATTGGAGATATCAAGCAAGCAATTGCTTTAAATTGAATTTTCTATTTGTACAGTCAATAATATGTTTGGTAATACTCAATACTCACACACACACATACACACATTATAGACAAAATTGCAGCGTCTATGGATCAAGCACGCTGGGACTGTGCATCTAGTGACCCAGTAGGCGAGGAGGCAATTTTCGGAAAGTCCAACAGGATGAGGCGGTCACCAGTGTCATCGCCAGCTGGGCGCCCGTTGCAGGTGCCTGACAGCCAAAACAGCGCGGCTCCGGCAACAAGTCCCACTGTGATATCGGGCATACCGGAGCTAGATGAACTTGGCAGCCTGCTCTGCCAATTGGAGAATACCTTCAAGAAGAAGGATGATAGTAAGCCGCAGGTCCGGCATGTAAATCAGAACACAATGCAGGACATACGGCGGATGATAGAGCTGCAAATTGTCATCTGTCACAAACTACTCGGTGACAAAAGCCAAGCAGCATGTAAGGTTGAGATGGCCACGCAAACCTTGCCGGTCACCGCCAACGCTCAGTACATTGGAGCCACAGTTAGGCATGCTGACAGCCCAAAGCGGCAAAGAGAAGATGCAGTAGCGCAGAGAAATACTCCGCCAAAAAAGCAACGTAGCAGCGGGCAGACGTATGCATCCAAACTAAGAGGCGTCTCAACTCGGCCAAACACAGCGAGAAATCATATCACAGAGAATGCGATAGCACCAGTGCAAGAATCTGCAGGAAAAGATGACTCTGGCCCAGAATGGCAAATGGTAGGCGCAAAGCGCAAGCCACCTATGCGCAGAGGCGAGGGGACTTCTTATGCGGATATGCTCAGGATGGTCACCAGGCGCGAAGATGGGCGGCTAAGCTGCGTTAAAGATAGCGTTGCAAGGGCCAGAAAGACTCAGAATGGCGACCTGTTGTTGGAGTTAAAAACTAAGGATGGAGGCAACAAGCTACAAGAAGAACTGAGCAGTGTACTGGGAACAAGCGCCAAAATTCGCACTGTCACTGATGTGACACATCTCGAGTTACGCAAACTGGACTGCCTGGTAACAAAAGCAGATATTATTGCTGCTATAACCAGGGCAACTGGCACCGGCTCAAGCCAAATAATGGTGAAGGCGTTGAGACCCACATGCAACGAAACCAAGATGGCAATTGTTGGCTTGCCACAGAATAGTGCGGCAATTCTCCTGAAGATAAAGGATTTCGTCGTTGGCCTGTTTAAAAGCCAAGTTAAACAAAGAGCAGCCACACAAAGGTGCTTTAAGTGTCTAAACTTTGGACACGTTGCCGCTAGAGCGGACAAACTGGTGTTTTAAGTGTGGACAGACAGGCCATCTTAATTATTGTGCAGCTGCGCAATGGATGTAGATGTCGCTATTCTTACTGAGCCATACAGAGTAGGGGCTAGCAGCCTGTGGGCAGCGGATACAGCTGGCAAAGCGGCTATTTGGACCTGTGGCAAAAACCCACTGCTCATCCAGTCTGTGCAACGAAACAACTATTTTGTGCGGGCACCAAGCCTAAACATACGCGAATTTGAGGCTGTGCTCGATCAACTTTCTGCAGACGTGCTGGAAAGATCAAAGTAGTTGTTGCCGGCCATTTTAATGCTTGGTCTGAGGAATGGGGCAGCAGCTCAACAAACGCGAAAGGCCGCACGGTACTGAAAGCATTCGCCACCTCAGATCTGGTAGTGTTGAACACAGGCAGCGAGTTCACATTTAACAGAGCGGGCTACGGCTCTGTCATCGACGTGACCTTCACCAGCAGGCAAATTTTTAACACAGCTAAGTGGGAGCTTTGCAGCCATTATACAGACAGCGACCATACAGCAATCATGTGCACTATTGGCGACAGTCCAGCAGGGTGGATACACTTAATCCGGAAATATTTGCATCGACATTATGCTTTCCAACCATGGTAGGAGATGCCAATGATCTATCTAGAAAATTAATGGCCGCTATCACTGAGCCATAGCAGGCACAAAAGGTCTGTTTACTGGTGGAATGCTGGAATTGCTGAGGCCAGGAATAGATGCCTACGGGCGAGGCGATGTTACCAGAGAGCCCGAGGACAAGGAAACTTCACCAGCCTGCAGCAAGAATATGCTGTTCGCCGCAGATTACTCAACAGGCTAATCAAGGATAGCAAGCGTAAGTGCTTTCTGGACCTGTGCAACGAGGCTGAAACTGACATTTGGGGTATGGCATACAACTAGCCATGAAGAAGCTTAAGGCGATAAATCCAGCAGCACCGTTAGAACAACATATGGAGCATATCGTTAAGACGCTGTTCCCAAGTACGTCAACGGTATTGCCAAGGAACGACAGTCCCACATTAAGCCAAAAAACAGCCCGGTAACTACAGAGGAGGTGCTATTGGCAGCAGGGCACCTGCAAGACAACAAAGCCCCTTGGCCCGATGCAATTCCTAACAAAGCTATTAAGCTAGCGCCCGCTTGCAGCCGGAAAAATTTGCAGATGTATTTTCCAAATGTCTTAAAGAGTGCACGTTTCCCGAAATTTGGAAAAAGCAGAACCTGGTGCTTATTCCGAAGCCGAACAAGCTGCTTGAAGAACCTTCTGACTACAGACCGCTCTGCATGCTTGACGCTGCGGCGAAAATGCTAGAGAAAATCATCAGCACAAGGCTGGAAGCCGCCATCTCACAGGCTGGAGACGTTTCGCCCATGCAATTTGGATTCAGAAAGGCCAAATCCACGCTGGATGCACTATCGACAGTAGTCGACATAGCGGATAAGGCGATTGAAGGGCAACGGTGGAAAGGTGGCGTGAAAAAATACTGCCTTATAACCACACTCGACGTTAAAAACGCTTTTAATACGGCCAACTGGACAAAGATAATTGATGCACTTGGCAGATTCCAAGTAAGCAGCCGAAAGACGGTGGATGTTGAATGCAAGAATGTTGCTTATGAATGTTGTCAAATCGACCATACTGTATGGTGCACCGGTATGGGCAGAAGCGATGCAGCGAAAAACGTACAGAAGAGGACTTGACTCTACTTACCGTCTTGGCGCTCTGCGTGTTTGCCGTGGCTCCCGGAACATTTCCGATGACGCTGCACTAGTCATAGCAGGGATGACACCGCTTGACATACTGGCAAAAGAGGCGCAAATGATCTTCCAGCAACGGCAGGGACAAGTATGGACCCCCACGACCAGGCGAACAATTATCAAAATGGCGAAAGAAGCCAGCCTGGCAGAATGGCAGCATCGATGGGCTGATACCCGATATAAATGCCTGGATAAATAGGCGACATGGCGAAGTCACCTTTGAGCTTACGCAGTTCCTTAGTGGCCATGGCTGTTATAGGACATACCTGCACCGTTTTGGACACGAAACCAGTAATGAATGCATTCGTGACAATGAGCAAGCTGAGGCTCCTTGAGCGAGATCGTCACGCTGGAGGGGCATAACTGATGCCCGCCATTATCCCTGCGACGCAATACTGCAAGGCAGTTCCGCAGGATTCGCATGGTAGCAAACAAAATATCTCTCTCCTTATCTCTGTCCTTTTATTTAGGAAATCTTAGGCTCTAGTAGGTAACAATTGTTCTTAGGCGATCTTATTCTAAGACGAGTCACACCCACGTATTCGGGGGTTGAAAAATTATTATTATCTTGGGCACGGCGTCGGCCACTTGACCTCCTGCCGTTGTGATCGTTTTGGGTTAGTTTACAATTACAAGTGTTTGTTCCCACAATATGTGTGGCTGATTGTAATTCTAATCATATGCTAGGTTAGTTGTTTGTGACAAAAGTACAGTTGTATTATATTTTCTTTAGTGTATCTGATTTGGTGAAGCCGCTTCAGATGGACACGGTGTTTATTCTTAAACATTCTGCCAAGGGCCGCCAAATGCGACGTGTTGGAATTTATTTTTATAGTTAATTGTCTTATACAAATTTTTATTAATATTATCGTTAGTAAGATAACTATTGTTAAAGAAGCATGAAAAGTTACATGATGGACGATCAAAACCTAGTTAATCTGATGTTCCTTTACCGATTGTAACTGACTTCCTATTCTTACCAACTCTGCTGTATGGTTTACCAAATGGGCTTCTACTGGATTTTATATTATTTTATATTTGGCATATTACTAATATCGCCCAATGCTTAACAATTTTTGTTTCGGGATATCTACCCACTGCTGATGTGCATTACTATGTTGACTTCTAGCCTTTTTATATGGTGGAGAATTTAAAAAATAACTACTTTTACTTTTCGACTTGTTCCAATCTGATCTTTGCTCCATTTTTTTTGAATATCGCTGATAGCTAAAATTCGAGATCTTGTTCTGTTTATTCTTAGATGTTGTCCTTTTATAAATATTTTGCCTTGTCACTATTGTCACTATTTGACACTATTTTTTTGATAATCATTATTTAATTCAACCATTGCCACCTGAATATTCTTTTTTTGTACTGGAATATATACCTGTGACATCTATTGTTGTTGCCACTACTGACTTTTTATTTTTTGATTTGGTGCACCTGCAAGACAACAAAGCCAATGGCCCCGATGCAATTCCTAACAAAGCTATTAAGCTAGCTGCCCGCTTGCAGCCGGAAAAATTTGCAGATGTATTTTCCAAATGTCTTAAAGAGAGCACGTTTCCCGAAATTTGGAAAAAGCAGAACCTGGTGCTTATTCCGAAGCCGAACAAGCTGCTTGAAGATCCTTCTGACTACAGACCGCTCTGCATGCTTGACGCTGCGGCGAAAATGCTAGAGAAAATCATCAGCACAAGGCTGGAAGCCGCCATCAAACAGGCTGGAGACCTTTCGCCCATGCAATTTGGATTCAGAAAGGCCAAATCCACGCTGGATGCACTATCGACATTATTCGACATAGCGGAGAAGGCGATTGAAGGGCAACGGTGGAAAGGTGGCGTGAAAAAATACTGCCTTATAACCACACTCGACGTTAAAAGCGCTTTTAATACGGCCAACTGGACAAAGATAATTGATGCACTTGGCAGATTCCAAGTAAGCAGCCGAAAGACGGTGGATGTTGAATGCAAGAATGTTGCTTATGAATGTTGTCAAATCGACCATACTGTATGGTGCACCGGTATGGGCAGAAGCGATGCAGCGAAAAACGTACAGAAGAGGACTTGACTCTACTTACCGTCTTGGCGCTCTGCGTGTTTGCCGTGGCTCCCGGAACATTTCCGATGACGCTGCACTAGTCATAGCAGGGATGACACCGCTTGACATACTGGCAAAAGAGGCGCAAATGATCTTCCAGCAACGGCAGGGACAAGTATGGACCCCCACGACCAGGCGAACAATTATCAAAATGGCGAAAGAAGCCAGCCTGGCAGAATGGCAGCATCGATGGGCTGATACCCGATATAAATGCTTGGATAAATAGGCGACATGGCGAAGTCACCTTTGAGCTTACGCAGTTCCTTAGTGGCCATGGCTGTTATAGGACATACCTGCACCGTTTTGGACACGAAACCAGTAATGAATGCACATGGTGCCAAGAAGATGTGGCGGAATCACCGGAACACATCATATTCGAGTGCCCAAGGTTCCAGGAAGAGCGACGGAATCTGGCGGTGGAAATGGGAGAGACACCCACAGTCGCCAATTTGACAAAAAGCATGACGAGAACAAAACGGTCATGGTCAGCAGTGTGCAACTATGCATTCGTGACTATGAGCAAGCTGAGGCTCCTTGAGCGAGATCGTCACGCTGGAGGGGCATAACTGATGCCCGCCATTATCCCTGCGACGCAATACCGCAAGGCAGTTCCGCAGGATTCGCATGGTAGCAAACAAAATATCTCTCTCTTTATCTCTGTCCTTTTATTTCTACTTATTTAACCTATGTTATCACCTGCCTGTTTATTGTTAAAAACTTGTATTACTTACTACACTACATTTTCACATTTTAAATAAACGAATTAAAAAAAAAAAAAAAAAAAACAGATACATACACACATTATTTGGAATTTGAATAAAAATAATAAAAATAAAAACAAATAATAATATAATACACTTGGCCTTCGCATAACACGGACTCTTTTAGCACGAACTGTGTGAATAGGGAATCCCGGAGAGAAGGAAAATAACCCAATCTTCATTCGTTGAATTCCAAATATGAACTGAGTTTATTTACAAAAGTGCGGAGTTTATATAGGAAATCTTAGGCTCTAGTAGGTAACAATAGTTCTTAGGCGATCTTATTCTAAGACGAGTCACACCCACGTATTCGGGGGTTGAAAAATTATTATTATCTTGGGCACGGCGTCGGCCACTTGACCTCCTGCCGTTGTGATCGTTTTGGGTTAGTTTACAATTACAAGTGTTTGTTCCCACAATATGTGTGGCTGATTGTAATTCTAATCATATGCTAGGTTAGTTGTTTGTGACAAAAGTACAGTTGTATTATATTTTCTTTAGTGTATCTGATTTGGTGAAGCCGCTTCAGATGGACACGGTGTTTATTCTTAAACATTCTGCCAAGGGCCGCCAAATGCGACGTGTTGGAATTTATTTTTATAGTTAATTGTCTTATACAAATTTTTATTAATATTATCATTAGTAAGATAACTATTGTTTAAGGAATATGAAAAGTTACATGATGGACGATCAAAACCTAGTTAATCTGATGTTCCTTTACCGATTGTAACTGACTTCCTATTCTTACCAACTCTGCTGTATGGTTTACCAAATGGGCTTCTACTGGATTTTATATTATTTTATATTTGGCATATTACTAATATCGCCCAATGCTTAACAATTTTTGTTTCGGGATATCTACCCACTGCTGATGTGCATTACTATGTTGACTTCTAGCCTTTTTATATGGTGGAGAATTTAAAAAATTACTACTTTTACTTTTCGACTTGTTCCAATCTGATCTTTGCTCCATTTTTTTTAAATATCGCTGATAGCTAAAATTCGAGATCTTGTTCTGTTTATTCTTAGATGTTGTCCTTTTATAAATATTTTGCCTTGTCCGCCCTTTTTGTAATGCAGATTCGGACAATTTATTACCGGAATCTATTTTGACACTATTTTTTTGATAATCATTATTTAATTCAACCATTGCCACCTGAATATTCTTATTTTGTACTGGAATATATACTTTTTCTTCCATAGTTTTTACTGTACCTCCAAAGTGAGGTCCTGCCAGGGGGCATAAATTTATTTCTTTATTACTTTGAGAAATTATTTCTTTTACCTCAGCTTTTATCTTACCTCCAATGTGAGGTCCTGCTGAAGGAGTCAAATGCTGACTTATTTCTTGAATTTTGTTGTTGATTTTCTTTTGAATTGTATTGTATTTATTTTCACGTTTACCTTTGTTCTTCTCCCAACGCTGTTGCATACCTGTGACATCTATTGTTGTTGCCACTACTGACTTTATTTTTTGATTTGGTGCATCCCGAGACGATCCAACCAAATTGAGTATTTTGGCCTAGTAGGCCATCAATCTTTGTAACTCCCCCTTTTAAGATTTGGGTATATACGTTTACCCCCATTATTATATCAACCTTACCAGGTTTATTAAAAGTAGGATCAGCTAGTACGTAGGATTGCCATTTTGACATATCCACGTCTACCGTTTTTAATGGAAGAGCTTTCATTAACTTTGGCAACACAATCGCCTCAACCATAAGATGACTTATCCAAGGATTTAGCGTCTTCACATCTATTTTTACCTTATATTTTGATTCTTTTGCATGTATTGATGACACGCTCTTTATTTCTGTATGTTGTTTAATTTTAGGTAATTTTAATATTTGAGCTGCCTCTTCAGACAAAATTGTGCTCTGTGAACCATTATCAATAAGGGCTCTTAGAGTCTTATATCCTCCATTTACATTTTTTACTTGTACTAGGGCTGTGGCCAACAGTGTGGGTTGAGCCGTTATGCAAGTATTAACTCTCTCCTGTATTTCTTCAAAATGGAGTAGAGTATGGTGTCCTTTACTGCACAATGAACAGACCATCTCATTAGTGCATTCTTTATTGCTTGAATGGTTCAAGCATCGTGTGCACAGCTGCACTTTTTTGGCCGTTTCATACCTTTCCATAGGTGTCAAACCTTTAATTGTTATTTTCAAAAACCCCATATGAAACAACTTTTTGCGGGTCTTAGTGTTCTTTCCTCATGGCACTTAGCGAACAATATCTTTGCTCCAAGTATTCCATGACATCAGAAAGCATTTGTATCTGCCTTGTTTTCCTAATCTGACTCTCATACAATTGTAGAGCCTGCCTGCCAAATTTCCTAAGTATGAGTTGTGCGAATATTACGTCAACTTCATCGGACAAATTTGCTTTAATTTTAATTAAGTGCACTGACTCATTAATTATGTCAATCACTCGTTTTACACTCTTTGCTGATTCATTGTTGTTCATCGGTAGATCAACGATCCGACTTAATTGTTCGGAAAATACCCTCCGATTATTTTCATACCGCTTGGTCAACAGTTCCCAAGCGGCACTATAACTGTCAGCTTAACCTGACAATAAATGAGCTACCATGCTCCTTGCTTCGCCCTTTAACGCGGATCTCAAATAATTAAACTTAAGAATAGGGCTCAGATCCTCTCTTTTTTCAATCAATTCCCCAAACATTTCCACAAACAGGTCCCATTCTCTAGGCTCTCCAGAAAATGTGGGTACCTGTATTTTTGGCAACACCGGTAGTTCCCCTCTCACGGTAACATTCTCAACTTTTACTTTTTCCTGATCGTGCATTTTTATTTCTAACACTGATACTGAATTCTGGACATTTTTAAATTTTGCATCTTTTGTCAACCCCCGGTAGGCCTGTACTTTCTCCCATAAATAATTGATCTTATTAACATGTATTATGCATGTCTCTGTTGAATTATCCGAAGTGCGTAATTCTTTGGTTACTCTATCCAAATATTCCTGGAGCTGTCGGGCTCTATCCATAAATATCTCCTGGTTAACATTGGCGTTTTCAATGCCACGCGCCTCTACTTTGCTATCATCCAACCTTTCAAACATCGATACATCTGCCTCAATGTTTTCCGAATCATCAGTGCCCTGCCTGCTTGATTCTCCTTTGGCTATTAATCTGGCTGCCATATTTAAACCTTCCTCATACTTTCCATCTGTGAAATAGTAGTGTTGCTTTATTCCACTCTCTAGCATTTGGCTATGGTTACTAATCCATAGCTTCTTTATCTCACTTAGTTCGTTAAGAATCTTGCTAGTAAACTTACTAGCATCTAACTCTTCTAGCTTCTTCAATTTTTTATGCAACTCGTGTTGCTTCGCTAATAATTTCTCAGTTTTTGTGGGGAACATTTTTGTCTTATTCATATATTAGGATACCGGTATAAGTATATAAGTTTATAAGTATATAATAATAAAAAAATATTTATAACTATTTTAATTTATATCTTATCTGATGATCCTGTTGTATACACCGTTCGCCACTGTTGTCCGCCAAGTAGATTTGTCTGCCGCTGCGTAGCGATAGTTGATCGCCTTTTTGTTTTATATTACGTCTCGATCAACTGCTGTTGTCCAGGGCCTATGGGCTCAGGCGGTACCGGTGCCGGTCATCGCACTAGACTTCCATCTATTGGCAATGTTTGTTCTTCAGCGGCCTCTCCTTTGCAAATATCTTGTTGCTCTGCTGCTGTTGGTAGTTGCCAATTTGCCAATTTACACTAGTTCACTTTTTTCGATATTAGGGCTTCGAATAAGCCACACACCAACTCTATATTTTCATATTTTTTACCCCTGCCGAAATTATTGCAGTTGCTCGACTAGCCAAACTGCCTTTAAATACTCGGTCTCACGCACTTTTTATTTATTAAGCAATATTTTGCTTTTATATTAGACTCTGTCTCTAACCACTGGTGGGGGAAAACAAGAGTTTTTTTTATTTTGCTACCTTTGTCCGATCTTATCATAAGAATTCAGACTTTAAGGAGCTGATTCATTCTCTGAGTCTCTTACCACTGGTGGGGGAAAACTACAGAGTTCCTTTTACTCGAAGGACCAAAATGAATAGGGAATCCCGGAGAGAAGGAAAATAACCCAATCTTCATTCGTTGAATTCAAAATATGAAAATATGATTTTATTTACAAAAGTGCGGTGTTTATATAGGAAATCTTAGGCTCTAGTAGGTAACAATTGTTCTTAGGCGATCTTATTCTATTTTGGGTTAGTTTACAATTACAAGTGTTTGTTCCCACAATATGTGTGGCTGATTGTAATTCTAATCATATGCTAGGTTAGTTGTTTGTGACAAAAGTACAGTTGTATTATATTTTCTTTAGTGTATCTGATTTGGTGAAGCCGCTTCAGATGGACACGGTGTTTATTCTTAAACACTCGGTCTTACACGGTTACAAATTTGC
Source organism: Drosophila insularis (assembly GCA_018903935.1). Taxonomy (NCBI): domain Eukaryota; kingdom Metazoa; phylum Arthropoda; class Insecta; order Diptera; family Drosophilidae; genus Drosophila; species Drosophila insularis. The sequence goes on along the minus strand of JAEIFP010001172.1, from coordinate 392,236 downwards.
TCCCATCCCCCTTTTAACACGCTAAAAACCTTGTTCATACACGAATGCAAAATATCGATTTATATATTTTTATACCCTTGCATAGCGTATTATAAAATTGGTCAGATGTGTTGTAACGCACAGAAGGAGGCGTTTCCGACCATATAAAGTATATATATTCTTGATCAGCATGAGAAGCTGAGTTGATATAGCCATGTCCGTCTGTCCGTCTGTCCATCCGTCTGTGCGTATGCGTTTTACTCAAACATCTTTAGAGCTATCGGGATTAAATTTTTTTTGGGTGGCTTTTATTACCTGGGAAAAATAAAGTATGAAAATCGGGGAGAATCGGACCACTATATCATATAGCTCTGGAGGAAACATTTTTGGAAAAATTGGAGTATCGCCATGAAATATGATAGTATTTCATATAAAATCTCAGATCCCAAAATTTGAATCTAATCGGATAAATAGAACACAAGTTACAGTCGATATAAATCGGTTCAACTTGCTGCCTACTACGTCATCATCAAATCAACAGAGCACACGCATGCACACATACAGACGCAACGCTACGTAAACTATATGTGGATGCGTGCGAATCGCGGCATGCGTGTAAAAGGGGATGGGGAAGAAGAAGAAATTGAAATGATATTTGAAAGGTTCTGTGCATTAATGAATTGAGATACAAAAAAAGAGTTTGGAAAATCTAAAAAAATTATGGCCATGGACTGCAAGGGTATATAAACTTCGACACAGCCGATGTTAGCTTCTTTGATATTTTTAATTAATACCAACTTTTAATTTGGAAAATATGAATGTTGTGCATTTATTTAAGGCATATACATAATAACTTTTGGTTAATTTTAAAACAATGTTTGAAACTTTAAAAAAAATAGACCAAACTTGAATAATAACAAATTTTTTTTCTGCCAATTTTGAATTTTGAGAACGTAACCTCTTATTTTGTATTGAACCCATGTTTCGCTTAACACGATTTCGCTTAACACGAGGATTTCTAGGAACGTAACCACCGTGTTAAGCGAGGGCCAAGTGTATAATATAAATATAATTAAATAATTGCATATCTATCTCTCTATTCACTTTGTCACCTAATTAAATTCCCCAAAGCGATCTAGAGACTCCCCAGCATATAGTCCTAATAGCGGCGGTAACGTACACCCAAAAAAAATCGAAGGTACAGCCAAAGGTCAAAGCGCTAGACGAAATGAGCATCCAGGACTCAATTGCTGTCCACTACTCTAAGGCAAAAGATGCTAGCGGCAAAATAAACCGCAGTATCACAAACAATTTTAGGGAAAAGGTCGCCAGACTGCAAGAGTTAGTCGTGGTTGTCAGCGCGATGTTCCACGGTCGAGAACTTCCTGCCACAACAGAGCCGAAGTGCGTAAACTGTAGTAGACCGCCTCCCAAGCACGTGAGTCGCTTTCAGCAAACGGAAGAGGCAGTCCCTCCACTTAAACAGGACAAGCCGACAATCACGCAATTATCCACGAACTGGATGAACTGACCGAGCCTCGCGACCTTATTGCTGCATTGCCAAAACAGGCGAGTGTTGACGAGGACTGTTGCACTGTCGAGTCTACGCCGCGGGCTCTTCGGGTCCAAAGTCGCAGTCATCAGTGCAGCTAAGACGGTGATGGGGAAGCTACTGGCATTACGTTTGCGTGTTGGTTGGTCCTGCTGCCGTATAAAGGAGCTGGACGAGCTGCCTAAGCGTTGCTACCGTTGGCTAAGGGCTGGGCATATATCAGCGAAATGCCCCAGCCAAGTGGATAGGTCCAACTGCTGCGTTAAGTTCGGAATGGAAGGACATAAAGCCGGGAGCTGTGGAGGCCCAAGAAGAGGGCCTGCAGCCTACGAACCATTTTGCGGGCAGTCATCGGTGCCCCATTAATGGAACAAAGAGGTAACCACGGGCCCATCAATGGCGCCTAAACTTTATCCAAGTGAACCTTAACCATTGTGCCGTGGCGCAGGATCTCCTTCATCAGACGGTTCGGAAATGCGGCTACGACTTGGCCCTAGTCAGTGAACCGTAAAGATCGGAGGGAAACGCCAACTGGGTATCCGACATCAACGGTAAGGCTGCTATTTGGTCCTGTGGGACTATTAGATGGAGGGCTTCGTCCGGGCCAAAATCGGAGGGTACTGCGTCTATAGCTGCTACCTGCCAGCTACACCCTAGGGAGGTTTGGATGTATCACCGACGCCATTTCTGTCGACGGTAGGGGCCGCCAAGGTGTGTTTCTGCAACCTCAACCTGTTCAACTCCGGCACAAGGAATACTTTCAGTAGAGCCGGTGCATGATCCATTGTCCACCTTACGTTTGCCAGCGACTCCATAGCGTCACAGTCGAATTGGGAAGTTGGGCGGCACTACACCGGTAGCGACCACGAGGCCATTGTCTTCACCGCTGGGGCAACCATGCAACGAGCTAAACGAACGCCTCCCACCGGAAAAAGCTACAAGCTTGAGTCCCTAAACTTATACACGTTTAGCAGCCAACTCTATCATTTCGACACTCGAGAGAGCCTGTGATGAGAGTATGCCCCAGTGCAAGGCATACAGAAGACACCACAAACCAGTCTGTTGGTGGAATGACCGAATCGCCGACGCACAGTTGGGCCTCTGTGCTCGGATAGCGTTGCAAAAATACGTTTTTTCATGATCGCGTTTGGCAAAAATGATATATGCAATCGATAGGAAATACTTCAGAGATTATGAATCCGAAAAATTTTTGAAATCGGTTGAGATTTATGGGTGCTAGAGGCTCCCAAAGTTGAGACATTTTTAGTGAAAAGGAAAAAATGCTAATTTTTAAAAAAAAATCGCAACTTTAAAACTGAATATTGGGCGATTTCAACAATCGATTTTGGATTTTTTGGTTTTATCTGAAAAGTATGTTCTTTATAAATATCATGTTTCATAAATTTCAATTATTACTTAAATTGTTATTGAACTAGAAAAATGTACTAAATATTGGCATTTTTTGAACTTTGGTGGAATACAACTAACAAGTATCACCTAGTATCACTACCGGACTACATCACTAGTTAGGTGAAATATTTACCTATCACATGTATATGGTCCCAATATGCGGAGACCTGTGACAGCGATGCGTAAGCCATAAAACTAAGGCAACCTAGCCTAAAAAATGCGCTGCAGGTATAAGGAAGAAGAAGAGCGCATGCGTATTGGCCTGTAGCTTCTTTGTATTTAAATGATAACATTGCGTAATGCTGTTTTGCAAATACTACCTGTTTATATATATGCCTTTCTACAATATTAAATTGCTAATTACCTGCTTTGGAAAAACTGACAAGACAGGTAAATGTTATTTAAGTTGATGAAAAATTTGCCCTAGTTTTAGGTTGGTCGTTTTTAGTTCCGTTTACCTAATTGGTTGTAAATATTAAGTTTTTACCTAATTAATACAAAAAGGGTAATACCGATTTTTCGTTCTACCTAGTTAATTCAAAAAATATAACATAAAGAGCTACTTATTCCTCTCGTTTGCGACAGTTTATTTTTAACTTCATAAGTGGAAACACCTTAAATCCGGACTGAATAGTATTTGTCAATTTAATTCAAGACAGTTTTATTTAATTGTGCAAAAATGTGTTAAAGAATGAAAGGATTTTGAAAGTCTTCAAAGAGTGTGAAAACTTAAATGATTTTGAAATGGGATTGCTAAAGGAGATGAGCGTTTCATTCGAAAACGCTAGTACGGAGCTTAAGTTCAAAATCAAATATACATATACATATCAAATATAAATTGCAGGGAAATGGTAAATGGTGAAAAATTTGACGAATATACTTTAAAGACTGCTCATCTTTTGACTGAATTGTATCCGCAAAAACAACTTACCCCAACGGTACATAGGATTTTGGCTCACGGAAAGAATTTAATAGAATATCAGTGTTTACCACTTGGAGAGCTATCCGAAGAAGCACAGGAATGTAAAAACAAGGACTACAAAAGGTTCAGATACACTAATACATTAAAATGAAGACCTTTTTAACATGCTAGCAGCCTCTTCGGACCCACTTATTGCATCACTGAGACACGTGCGATCACGAAAGGATTTTGAAAATAGCAACTCAAGTCCCTAAATGTTGAGTTTATTAGATACTGATGTAAATATTGAAAATTATTTTGAAGAAAATCAGCCATCAAAAAAAAAATTATGTTAAATCAAATTAAAACATTAAAAAGTGTTACATAGTCGTCTAAAACAATGAAAAATTCCATTTGTGATTAAAAAAAACCGGGTTTCCATCCATTTTTAAAGGAAAAACATGCTTGGAAATATTTTCTGACTTTGACCTTGAATATTTCAGCACCACGAATACCCAGCACTTTTGACAAACATTCATTTTGAAGCTTAAGGTATTCTTTATCATATGCTTTTTAAATTTTTGAAATCGCTTTATTGGTTCAGACGCTATGATTTTTGCAATGCTAAATGCCAGAAAGCCCCACTGTGCGACGTTAGTCACAGATGCTTCCGTGCGAGGCGCATGTACCAGCGTGCTAGAGGGACACTAGCCTTCCCAGACTTGCATCTGGACTACAAGCAGTGCTGTAAGGCTCTCAAAAGGGCAATCAAGGACAGCAAACGCGAGTGTTTCCTGGCCTATGCGACTCGGCAGAGCAGGACCCAAGGGGAAAGGCGTACTAGACTGTCGTGAAGCGCTTGCATATAGACAAGTCTCCGGCACCAAAGGACGAACAGACCGTTCGGGGCATAGCGGATACCCTCTTCCCTCAAATCGTGGACGAATTGACTGTCCTGCATCCCCCGCTTCACCCACACATAGAGGAATGCACAGTGGACGGGGTAGTCGACATAGTCCGGAAACTTAAACCAGCGAAGGCTCCGGTTCCCGACGGAATCCCCAACCAGATACTCTAGGACGCGTTCTCTTTACAGGCTGAGTCCTTTGTGGTATTGTACAACAGTTGCCTGAGGGAAGGTGCCTTTCCATCCAGATGGAAAAAGCAGAACCTAGTTCTGCTAACGAAGTCAGGGAAAACTCCGCTCGAAGCGTCTTAGACTTGCCTTTGATCACCTCAATATGAGTCACGCCAGACTAGACTTGAGTCTGTACCAAAGCAGTTATGGCTATTTACTCTTCGTGGCTTAGGCCGGGATCGCAATGTCAATTTACCTTCGTATTCTAGTAGACTTCTTTTCATTAACCTTCCTTCCCTAACTAACCGTAGAATTATGCTTGGTGTTATTTTTATGCACAAGCTCCTAATTGGTGATATCGACTCGGCTGAGTTATAAGCTCAGGTAAATCTGTCGGTACCACGTAGACGGAGTAGACATCCTTTGATACCTTTATCCTTTAGTCGTTGTTCTTCTAACTATGCCATGCATAAACCTAATAGCGTCCTCTGCTCTGATTGCAACCTTCTATTCCCTGTAATCGGCTCAGAGTTTTCTATCAATATGCTTAAAACATCTATCCTATCCCATTTAGGTAAATTATAACACCCATATTTCCACCACGGTCTCAAAGGCCATGAGTGTCCTGGGTTTCATTAAAAGATGGTCAAAAGAATTCGATGACCCCTATACAACTAAAGTTTTTTTTACTTCGCTTGTCCGTCCTATTTTATAGTATGGATCTTGCATTTGGTCACCTCAATATGAGTCGCACCAGATTAGACTTGAATCCGTTCAAAAGCAGTTCTTGCTATTTGCACTTCGTGGCTTAAGCTGGGATCGCAATGTCAATTTTCCTTCGTATTCTAGTAGACTTCTCTTGATTAACCTCCCTTCCCTAACTAACCGTAGAACTATGCTTGGTGTTATTTTTATGCACAAGCTCCTAATTGGTGATATCGACTCGGCTGAGTTATAAGCTCAGGTAAATCTGTCGGTACCATGTAGACGGAGTAGACATCCTTTGATACCTTTATCCCTTAGTCGTTGTTCTTCTAACTATGCCATGTATGAACCTTTTAGGGTCCTCTGCTCTGATTACAACCTTCTACTCCCTGTAATCAGCTCAGAGTTTTCTATCAATATGCTTAAAACATCTATCCTATCCCATTTAGTTAATAGATAACTATAGTATTATTTTTTGTCTGTTCTTTCTATTGTGTATTTGAACACGCGATTCGTGCCGTGCGTTATACGGTTGTGGTCTGGTGTCGTAGAGGCCACTTGAACTTACTGCGCATAGTATCGTCAACGTCCGCTATTGTATGTAAAAAAAAAAAAAAAAAAACAAATTCACCTTACTGAACGAAAATCAGCGTTAAGTGAAAATCATCGTTGAAAGAAAATCAGCTTATGCTGCCGAAGCCGCTGAAATCGTTTAGATGCATTACCTTATGTTTTTGTTTTCACTGTTTCTTCTTGTTTTTGAGAATGCTTGCGATTGTAGGTTGAAATGAGCACAATTAGTTTAATTTTGTCATTTCGTCGGTATGCAGCAGAAAAAAGCTCCAAGCTCCTTCGATCCCCACCAGCAACAGCTACAAGAACTAATTGTACAACAACAACGTGAGCGTCGACTCTCGGTCCAACGCAACAACGCGTCCTTTTCGGTGGTGTCGCCGACCCCACTGAATGCTAACGTAAGCAATAACACCGAAAGTGCCAGCCACTCAGCAATTAACAGCAACCTACCGTGGAGAGAGCAGTGTGCTTCTCCATCAATATCGATAACTGGGTCACCGATTGCACCAACCAGCACCGTCAGCTCGTTGACAGCAACTACTGCAACGTCTGCCGAAGTATTGACCTGCCTCAAGCCGTCAACGACAAGTCGCCCAGAGTCAGCCACAATAGTAGTCCAAACTGGAATGGACACATATATTAAAATAACTAAGCGGAAGCTAAGCCCGCAAAAGAAAAAAAGTGGCAATACGCCGAAAATAACCAAACCAAATGAACGAGTAGCACCCCTTAGCGGGAATCGTTTTAAAATTCTTGCCGATCAGCAAGACGATCAAGCCGGCGCTGTAGATAAAGTTAAATCGGCTAGACCACCCCCTTTATACATCCGTGGAGCCAACTGCAGCGCCCCGATTTCGAAGCTAGTAGAAACAGTAGGGGCAAATAACTTTGTTGTAACCCCTCTCAATAGGGGTAACATTAAAGAAATTAAATGTCAAGCCCAAACTGAGGACAATTTCCGCATCATCGAAAAGTACCTCCGTAATGCTAACATCAACTTCTATACCTACCAACTAAAAAGCAGTAAAGGGCTCCAGGTTGTGTTAAAGGGGATTGAGCCATCGGTCCCTACTCAAGAAATAGCAGACGCGTTGGTCGAAAAAGGGTTTGCGGTCAAGTCCGTTGTCAACATCATCAACAGGAATAAAGTCGCACAACCGCTCTTTAAAATCGAGCTCCAACCAGATGCAAAGCGGTCGAAGCCAAATGAAGTGCACCCGATCTACAACCTACAGCTTCTACTGCACAGAAGAATCACCGTAGAGGAGCCCCATAAGAGACGCCAACCACCGCAGTGTAAAAACTGCCAGGAATACAACCACACCTCTAACAATTGCAATCTTAGGTCAGTGTGTGTTGGCTGCGGCGAACATCATGAAGGTGGAATTTGCACCAAGGACAGAAACAACGTCGCACTAAGACTATGCAGCAACTGTGGAGGGAACCACACGGCCAACTACAGAGGATGTCCTGTCTTTAAGGATCTTAAATCACACCTAAACGGGCGCAAACCCCCAGCCGGACCAAAAATCATCTTCAACGCCTCCAAAACTACACCGGAGGTTTTCTTCGCCAAGGCTGTTAGATCATCCAACATGACTGCTACAACCAGTCCTAGTGTATCCTTCGCTAGTGTGCTCCGAACTGGACAGACGGAGCCCGCGAAAGAGACCCCGTCACTCCGCCATCTACAGAATCCGCAACCTAGCGCACCAGAGCTTGGCCAGCAAACTCCAAATGGTCTAGAGGCCCTATTGATCTCACTCAATCAAAACATGACCACTTTTATGACGTTCATGCAAAACTGTATGCACGAACTAATGCGGAATCAAAACCTGCTTATCCAGAAGCTTATCGAGAATAAATAATGGCTTCCCTACGTCTATGTCTTTGGAATGCTAACGGCATCTCCAAGCACAACTACTGCAACTATTCCTAGACTCAAGTGAAATCGACGTTTTGCTGATTTCGGAAACACATTTAACATCAAAAAATAATTTTCAAATACCAAAATATACCTTCTACGCAACAAACCATCCAGACGGAAAAGCTCATGGCGGGACCGGTATCCTAATCAAAAACCGTATAAAACACTCGTTCCTCAACAGATTTGAAACACAGCACCTACAAGCAACTGCTATAACCGTCCAAACCAGCTGCGGCAACACTACATTGGTCGCCCTGTACTGCCCACCACGCTTCTCAATCTCTGAAAAGGAATTTACCGATTTCTTTAACACACTCGGAGATCGCTTCATTGCAGCAGGGGACTATAACGCCAAACATACGCACTGGGGATCTCGCCTCGTAAATCCTAAAGGAAAGCAGTTGTACAACACAATAGTCAACCCTCTCAATAAGATGGATTGCGTCTCACCGGGTAGGCCTACTTATTGGCCCACAGATCCACAGAAAGTGCCTGACTTGATTGATTTCGCAGTAACCAAGAGGATTCCACGTAATCGGATCACTGCGGAAACACTACTAGATTTAACTTCCGATCACTCTCCAGTGCTATTCATATTATTAACAAGACCTCAAGTACTTGATCGCCCATATAGGCTTACAAACAACAAAACAAATTGGCTTAAATTTAAAATGTACATGAGTGCCCACATTGACTGTTCGCCGAAACTGGATGCTGCAGAGGACATTGATATGTGCGTTTCTGCACTTGAGTCGATGATGGGAGCTGCAGCAAGAGTATCTACTCCACATGCCTCTTCTTACACCAAACCTGTTGACAGGCCTACGAACCGGCGGATAGAACAATTAGTAACGGAAAAACGACGTCTAAGAAGAGAATGGCAGATTACTCGATCACCAGCAGCAAAACTTCGCCTAAGGCAAGCTAATCGCAACCTCTCCAAGGCGTTAAGACAAGAGGAAAGCTGGGAAATACATAGAAAAGCTCAGTCCAACCAGCACTAAACATCCTCTGTGGAAAGCCCACCCAACTTTAAGCGCTCCTACAGAGACAATTTCACCTATAAGGAGTCCAACCGGTGGATGGGCCCGCAGTGACGAAGAGAGGGCATCCGTATTTGCCACACATCATAAAATGGTTTTCCAGCCAAATCCAACATCAAACTCATCTGTACTTCCCCCTTCGAACACATTAACGGATAGTGAGTACTCGGAACTCCAATCGGACGAGATCACTGCAGTTATTAAAAACCACATAAAGCCGAAAAAAGCCCCTGGCCATGACCTAATCACACCGAAAATGATCCTAGAACTCTTTATCATTGCAATACAATATATCTGCAAACTGTTCAGCGCTATAATAAAAATTGGCTACTTCCCAAGAACATGGAAAAAGTCCACTATCATCATGATTCCTAAAGTGGGAAAGGACAAAACCCAGCCATCATCCTATAGGCCAATTAGTTTGCTGCCATGTCTTTCGAAGCTTTTTGAAAAGGTCCTGCAGATCCGCCTAAACTCATTTCTGGCATCGGAGAACACAATCCCTTCACACCAGTTTGGCTTCCGCGAAAAACATGGTACAATTGAACAAGTCAATCGCATAACATCCGAAATACGAACAGCATTCGAACTAAAAGAATACTGTGCGGCTGTCTTTCTCGACGTTGCCCAGGCTTTCGATAGAGTCTGGCTGGAGGGTCTGATGTTCAAAATCCGGCAAAAACTGCCACAGTACACACACAAACTCATGGAATCTTACCTTTACAATAGGAAATTCGCTGTAAGATGTAATGGCTCCGTCTCCGCTGATTTTGAAATCAAAGCTGGTGTACCGCAAGGCAGTGTACTCGGCCCATTGCCCTACCTAATGTACACTGCAGACTTACCAACGAGTTTAGGACTTACAACGTCCACTTTTGCCGATGACACGGCAATCCTTAGCAGATCCAAATGCCCAATACAAGCCTCTGCAAAACTAGAAGAACACCTTAAGGTGGTAGAGGAATGGCTAGCAACCTGGCGTATCCGGGTCAACGAGCAGAAATGCAAACATGTTACATTTACGCTTAACAGAAGAAACTGTCCAGCTCTAATGCTAAACAAGCCGTGGATGTCACTTACCTTGGCATCCACCTAGACAGAAGACTAACTTGGCGCAAGCACATCGAAGCAAAAAAGTCACAGCTTAAACTTAAAACGAGTAGCCTACATTGGATCATCAATGCTCGGTCCCCTCTACGTCTGGAGTATAAAGTCCTCCTATACAACTCCGTACTGAAACCCATCTGGACTTACGGAGCCGTACTATGGGGAAATGCAAGTACCAGCAATGTCGATATTATACAAAGAGCGCAGTCGAAGATTTTAAGATCAATCACGGGGGCCCCGTGGTATATACGAAACGACAACATTCAAAATGATCTAAATATACCTAGCGTAAAATCTGAAATAGGTACTCAACAACTAAAGTATTCTGCGAAACTGGATGCACACCCAAATGTTCTTGCCAATTCCCTTACGCGAACTAATAATAGAACTCGTCTTAAAAGAAATGACAGACCAACCCAATAACAAGCGATCAGGGCCGCCTGCAATATCCCCAGGATTTATCTTAAGTACTAGTCTAAGAAAAATATCTCAAACTTGTTGTTAGGCTCTAATTTAAGAGTAGATTCAACAAATATATATATATATTAAAAAACAAAAAAAAAATTTCATGAATTTTTTAATTTTCTTATAGCCGTTGTCATTGAATATGAAAGTATATAATCTGTTGTGAAATTACGTATTTTGGTTTCCTTGACTTAGCACATGAACAAACTCATACGCTTTGATTTAAATCAATGTTGAAACGAAACAACATACGCCCAAAAGATCGGTAGCTCATTGACCATGAAAAAAATCAACAGTTCGTGGACATATGAATGTTTTATCGGTTGAGCCAAAGGGCACGATTATTCGGCCAAGCCAAAATGTGTACCGAAGGCTGTGCATCTACGCAATTTGTATGCTCATCAGCATGAGCTGATTTTCATTCAACGATGACTTTCGTTCAAAGCCAAGGTCCATAGGCTTAGCTCAGCCATCCAAGCCAACGGAGGACTTGGGGAGCAGCAGTTCGGTTTCCGGAAGACTAAGTCCACAACCAATGCCATTGCACGCATGGTTAACATTGCGGCGGACGCGATCGCTGGTGCTAGATGGAAAGGGGGTTCGAAGGAGTATTGTCTGGTAACCACCTGAGACATAAGAAAGGCCTTGTACTCGGCCAGATGGAGCCGTAGTTGCGTGCGACATTATTTCCAAGGGAGAACCATCTGCTACACCACTAATGATGGCCCAGTAGTGCGGACAGTGTCTGGAGGAGTATCACAAGGCTCGGCGTTGGGACCTATACATTGGAACACCATGTAAGACGTAGTCTTGCGCCTGCAGTTTCCGCCTGGCACCCACATCACAGGGGATGATATAGTTCTTGCCGTGGCCACTAAGACCGTCAATGAAGTTGAGGAACGCTCGAATGGCGCCATCAAAAGCGACGAGCGTGGATCGACGGTATGAAGGTGAAGAGCTACCGAAGAGGACGCGAAGCAACTCACCGGCTAAGCGCGATAAAAGTCTGCAGTGCAATCCGCACGATCTTGGATGATGCGGCGCTCGTCATCGCAGGAATGATGCCAATCGACGAACAGGCAGCGATCATCGATGCAGTCGCCAAGGCCAGACGAGGTGGCAGCTCAGATGGACCGGGAGCAACGCGCAGCCTAGCGCGGCAACAAAGCATGCGCAGGTAGCAAGAGCGCTGGGACACCTTGACCAAGGGAAGGTGGACGCACACGTCCATTAGCGCGTGGGTTCTGCGTAAACACGGCGAGGTAAACCATTACCTCCCTGTTGTGTGGTCACGGCTGCTTCAGGATGTAGCTAAAGAGATTCGGTCACGAAACTTGGGACGAATGCACTTAGTGCGGCAGCGGAATATCCGAAGACGCCGAGCATATTTTGCTGCATTACCCCAGGTTTGAAGCGGCAAGATTTTTCCTGGAGTGTGCAATGGGGCATCGCGCAACATTGGAAAATTTGACCAGGCTGATGGTCGCTGATCCCGGGGCCTGGGATGCCGTCAGCTCTTTCGCGTCAGTGGTGATGAAGGAGCTCAGGAGGCTCGAACGTCAGAGGCATGAGGAATGATCGCCCAGGGCCCTGCGAAGCTGTACCCAAAAGTAGTCCCGCTATTGGTATCCACCTTCACGCCTTGAAAAGTATGTGTGCCGATCCTCGATAATTCGCGTTATGAGAGTACACATTCACACACATACACGCACGATTCGGACCGGCATCACACAGTTGACGGCCAATGCACACGCACTTTGAAAACTTATTTTTTTTGCAAAGTAAAGAAGCTTGGATTGGCCAAGCTCCGTTGCTTCCTGGACTGTGAGAGGAAGGGACCTCTCCCTCCCTCGAGCGACATAGAAATTAATAAGATGGAAAAGGGGATGGGAGTACTGAAGAGAAACTGCAATGATTGATCTTGACTGCCTAGCGAACTCCCGCTTGGCCAAGATTCGTTGGCTCTTCACCTGGAGTGTCTGAGCCTAAGGGTCGGTCACAGATTTCGACTGGAGGAGAATATCTCATACTTCCGAAATCCACCGAACCGAAGGACCAAGGGAAAGGGGTAGTCTATATGTAGGTTAATACGGTGTAGTATACTTTTAAAAATAGCCCATAGGCCACATACTTTTAGGAACCGATTATCATTAATTAGAACTTAAGCACAATGTTTAGCTTTAAGTACCGTTAAGGACACTAGCCATAAGAATGCATGTAATTGCCTCCCTATAAATACTTGGCGATCCTGCCTTATATCGGTAAAAATTAAAATAGGAAAAACAAATAAAGAAATCATTGCCATAAAAAAAGAGGCAAAATAATAACGAGAAAAAAAAACAACCAAAGAACCATAGAACAACAAAAAGGCGCTACAGAAGGCATTGGAGGACTGCCGGCTGGACGGACCACGGCCTCTGACCATTGAAGAGTACCGGGAGGCGAGAGAAGGACGCGCTGACGGCAATCCCCCTTGTCCTAAGGCCAAAGAGCCGAGGCGGCACCTTATTCGCTTTAGGAAGCAGCGTGCGGCTCTACTGGCACAAATTAACAGCGCCCCGCCACCACCCTGGGCAGAAGCGTGCAAACTTTGGAGCAAGATAGACGAATTGGAGAAAACACACCAGAGAAATCAGCAGGCAAGGCAGCAACAAAAGCAGATGTAGCATTAAAGTATATAAAAAAAAAAAATTATTTTCAATTTAATAAAAATGAAGTAAGTAAGTCGTCTCGCCGACTTGGATATACCATACACCAGTAAAACAAATATTTTAAATTTATAATAACCAATGCATTTTCGTATTTTTAAAAAAATCTGTTTGCATGCTTTTTACAAGCATATCTTAGTATTTCGCTCACTCAAGCATTCGAGCACCCTAGCGCCCCCACCAGCCAACGGCCACTTCCGGCCATATGGAAAAACGTTTATATGCATAACTTGGCTATTTTTAGTCCGATTTTGATCAAATGGTATTTTGCTTGATATTAGTATCAAATTTAAGTGTGCCAAATTTGATTGCACAATGTAGAAAATTACGGGAGATAATCGAGTTTTTTCAAATTAAGGGGGCGGAAAGGGGCGTGGCAAAATCTTTACATATCAAAAATGTGCGCAATTACTAAGCAAATATTTATACCAACTATGGTGTCTCTAGCTAGAATAGTTTTTGAGTAAATCGGTTTTATTTAATTTGCGGGGGCGGCCGCAAAATTTTTACAAATACAAAATGTGCGCATTTACAAAGCAAATATACATACCAAATTTTGTGTCTGTAGTCAGTGTTGCCGTTTTTCCCCGAGCAAAATAAGCTGAATTAACAAAAAAAACCAGCCAGAATAAGCTAAATCCCAGAAAAAAATAGCTGAAAAATAAGCTAATTTAATCCTTCATCCTTCTTTAATTGTGTGTACAAACTGTTGTTTGTGCCAATCATGACACTGGCGTTGTCAGTTCCGATTCCAATTAAATTTTTAATATTTAATTTTAAACGTTTCAGTTCTTTTCTTAAACCATCAGCCAATGACAATGCATCTCCACTTTCTACGGGTATCAAGCTAAGGAACGTCGATACAACTACTCCATGTTCTGCAGAAAAGTAGTTAACTACCACACCTATATACATACATACAATATTTAAACATACAATATTTATATAAAAACTATTAATATTTAAATGTAAAAAATTATATATTTATTTAATATAAATTTACTTATACATATATATTATCTTACCGAGAAGTTTCGTAAAGCTTATGTCTGTCGATTCGTCCAGAAGTAAACTAAATTTTTTGTCTCCAATATCTCTATGGAGGTCATCGTAAAAATGGACAGCCAGAACATTTTTTATAATGTGTGTACACTTCGTTCGATGAAGTTTAATGCGAGAAGCACTACTGCTGTCATCAAATTTTGTGGAGCATATGTTGCTCAGATGGTCAACAGGGCTTATTGCTGTATGCTTTGCCACAAAAAGACACAGTGCTACTTCCTGTTCTATGGTCTTGGTCGGCATTTTTTTGAATTCAATTTTGTTTTTTTGGGCGAAAGCATTTAGGGCTCCGGTGTGCTTCTTGGAAATTGCATGTACCCGCAAATCACACAATTTAGCGTTGATGCTACACTTGCAATAGCTGCAATAAGCCCTTGTCAAATCAGTCAAGTCCTTTCTCAGCCATTCCTTGAATTCTGAGCTCTGTAGCCAGACGTCTCTAACTTTTTGTTTATAATTTTCTTTAGGCATGTTTACAAATGACCAATCTATTTAATCAAGGTAGTTAGAGATGGAAGTATTGCAGAAATTAGTGATGTAAGACTTCAATAGTTGCCAGACTGTAACTTTTTAAGAAAATCGGTTTTATATAATTTGCGGGGGCGGTAGGGGGCGTGGCAGAAATTTGAAATAAACTTGATCAGTGTACATACTACACGAGTCTACATACCAAATTTGGTGGCTCTAGCTCTTATAGTCTCCGAGATCTAGGTGTTCATACAGACGGACGGTCGGAAGGACGGACGGACGGACGGACGGACGGTCGGTCGGACGGACGGACGGACAGACGGACATGGCTAGATCGTCTCGGCTATTGATGCTGATCAAGAATATATATCCTTTATGGGGTCGGAAAAGCTTCTTTCTGCGTGTTACATACATTTTGGCGACTTTAATATACCATTTCACCCTATGGGTGTATGGTATAAAAAACAAACAAAAAAAGAAAAATAAAATGGAAAAAATTAATATATATGGTTTACAAATTCCTTTTTTTGAATAAGTCTATCATAGCCAAAATACCCTCAAAACAAAAAGAAGAAAAAAAAAACACAAAAATTCATATTCTTCAAATATACACTAAAATGAAACATACACAAAAAAAATATATAAACATATGTATATAAATAATAAATTACAATCTGCCTAATATACTCCAACATATCCTAAAGAAGAGCACATGTCAAACATGTGCACTCAAAAATGCACAAACAACATAAGCACACTTGTAAAGCTTTCCGCGATCAAATCAAGCTTTAAAAAAAAGTTCAATAAAGTTCAATGCAAAAAGCTGAAGTAAAGTTGACAAAGCTTGCAAGCACACAAAAAGCTTTCTGATCGCAGCAAGCTACACAAGATCAAATTTGCCCAATAACGACGTCTAAATACCCCATAAGAAAAATAACATTTTTTTTTTTTTTTGAAAACAATTAAATATTAGTAAATAGAATCTTAAACAAATTGAAATACAATACAATATAAGAAAAAAAAAATGAAATACTAAGAGAACGAAATTAATTTAAGGGAATTAATTATGCCATAAAGATAAAACCAAAAGTAACAGAATTTCAAATGGACCAGAACATAAAAATATTAAAAGAAAAGTTTCAGAAAGCGTACAAGTGCATAAAGTAGACAATTAACATACACCCTCAGACCATTAATAAGCACCTTGAAACTATCTTTGAGAGTTACAATAAATAAAGAATAACAATACAGAAATATGCAATGAATCAAATAGTAAAATCTTCACTGAGCTAATAATATACAGTTTAAATAAACAACTAATAAATATAGCAACAAAACATAATATAAAATTCACAATACCGGTAGATTCCAATCTAGAATCAACTTTTGAACCTCTAGTAGCAAAAGACACAGAAGAGCCAGGTGTAGAAGATAACCCAGAAGACATTCTAGATATTAATACAAAATCAAAGATGGTGCAAACAAAGATTGAATTTAATACATCTTCCAAGCTGATTCAAGAGTATGATGGTGGAGTAGTGTTCACGCCACCGGGTGAACAGCAGAGAGTGAGGGGTAGGGTTTTTTCCCCAAACCGAATTCGGTCATACTGAGGAGGGTGACGAGAGGTTCTGCTGTGAATCGCCATATTCAATCCAGTACGAGTTTTAATCCGAACACCCGTTCTTTTTCCTTGCTCTTTCAACCCGAACCATTTCGTATGTGTCGGGTTATCTTGTGAAATAAATAAATAAATTAGAATTAATTTTAACCGAAGTTCTCGCGCGTTTTAATTTCATCACGCACTCACCAGACCCTAAAGAAATTGGCACCCGCCAAGTTGTACACTACAAATCGTTCCGCCCCTCCACGAACATTGGTCCTTCGAGCCGGATATCCTTCCGCTATTCCAGCTTGCATCGGCGGAATTCCTGATAAGTACAACATTTCTTATTAAAATTCTCATTCACATTAAATCCCATTACAAACTTATAAAAGTGTGAGGTTTCCCGCTCCTCCATAGCGACCTACACACTTGTATACTTGTATGTACATACCTGAACTATTCCAAGGGTTACCTGGTATTTTCCGATCAATTTTGTGTTTATGAAGTGCATTTCTTTTCCATTCTTCGAAATTCTGATTGTCCAAAAGTCCAATTGCATAGCAATACATATGTATGTATGTATAAACACAAATATACATACATACATACATACATGTAAAAACAGCTGTTTTCTAACCTGCAAGTAGAGGTGTTTAATAATCGAGAATTTATAAAGTACCACTTACCTTTACTTAAAGCACTAACCATAGAATACATAGATGCGTCAAACTCAAGATTTTTTGATTACAAACGCTAGCCTGAGCCTGCAACCACAGAGAACTTCGGCAAAAGCCGAACAGCCTAGAACCCCAGAGAGCGGCCGCAGCGAGAGCGAAAACCGTTCGCTCGCAGCAGTGTCGCTACGCATCGAAAATAATTCAGTCTGCCACAGATCGCAGAACGATGAACGCATGTCTGTGTCGCTGTGTTCTCGTTTTGCATATGTATGAGAGAGAGAATGAGATGCGTGCTTAAATACAGAACTCGACGGCACTTCTCAAAGTGTCGAAGTGGCTCTGTTGTTAGTGTGCTCGCT
This sequence comes from Drosophila insularis, assembly GCA_018903935.1. NCBI lineage: Eukaryota > Metazoa > Arthropoda > Insecta > Diptera > Drosophilidae > Drosophila > Drosophila insularis. The sequence goes on along the minus strand of JAEIFP010001172.1, from coordinate 374,613 downwards.
TGGCGATCTGGCGGCCGGGATTCGACTCCCATCTTGGTCGAAGTTTTTCATAATGCTTTATATATTTTTTTGATACATTTTTATTTACTTTTTATACCCTTGCAGAGGGTATTATAAAATTGGTCAGATGTTTGTAATGTTTGTAAAATGTTTCTTTTAGAGCTATATGATATAGTGGTCCGAACCTAAAGATTTTCATACTTTATCTTACCCGGGTAATAAAAAACCCCAACAAAAAATTTCATCCCGATAGCTTTTAAGACGGCAAAAAAACGCACACGCACAGATGGACGGACAGACGGACATGGCTATATCGACTCAGCTTCTCATGCTGATCAAGAATTTATATACTTCATGGGGTCGGAAACGTCTCCTTCTGTGCGTTACAAACATCTGACCAATTTTGTAATACCCTCTGCAAGGGTATAAAAATATTAAAGAAGCTAACATCGGCTGTGCCGAAGTTTATATACCCTTGCAGTCCATGGCCATAATATTTTTAAATGTTTCAAACTCGTTTTTTGTATCCCAATTCATTAATGCAAATATCATTTCAATATTTTCTTCTTCTTCCCAATCCCCTTTTACACGCATGCCGCGATTCGCATGCATACACATATAGTTTATGTAGCGTTGCGTCTGTATGTGTGCATGCGTGTGCTCTGATGATTCGAGCAATGACGTAGTAGGCAGCAAGCAGCGCTGCCGGCAGCGCTTGAACCGATTTATATCGACTGTAACTTGTGTTCTATTTATCCGATCAGATTTTGGGATCTGAGATTCTATATATATAACTATCATATTGGTAAATTTCATGGGGATACTCCAATTTTGCAAAAATGTTTCCTTCGGAGCTATATGATATAGTGGTCCGATTCTGTTAATTTATGCATACTTTATTTTTCCCAGGTCATAAAAAGCCTCCAAAAAAATTTCATCCCGATAGCTCGTAAGATGGCTAAGTAAAACGCATACGCACAGACGGACAGGGCTATATCAACTCAGCTTCTCATGCTGATCAAGAATATATATACTTTATGGGGCCGGAAACGTCTCCTTCTGTGCGTTACAAACATCTGACCAATTTTATAATACCCTCTGCAAGGGTATAAAAAGTAAATAAAAATGTACCAAAAAAATATATAAAGCATTATGAAAAACTTCGACCAAGATGGGAGTCGAATCCCGGCCGCCAGATCGCCAAGCGAGCACACTAACAACAGAGCCACGTCGACACTTTGAGAAGTGCCGTCGAGTTCTGTATTTAAGCACGCATCTCATTCTCTCTCTCATACATATGCAAAACGAGAACACAGCGACACAGACATGCGTTCATCGTTCTGCGATCTGTGGCAGACTGAATTATTTTCGATGCGTAGCGACACTGCTGCGAGCGAACGGTTTTCGCTCTCGCTGCGGCCGCTCTCTGGGGTTCTAGGCTGTTCGGCTTTTGCCGAAGTTCTCTAGGGTTCCAGGCTCAGGCTAGCGTTTGTAATCAAAAAATCTTGAGTTTGACGCATCTATGTATTCTATGGTTAGTGCTTAAAGTGTAACGCAAACTCCACGGGCTGATCATTAGTCCATCGGCATAAATTATTTATGTCAAATAATTTTTAAATCCATACATACAAACTTATACTATATATGTACATATGTAAATATGTAATAATTTTTGCCGCGGTAAGCACACATATGTACATACCTATGACCACATACAATTTAAATTCACCCACGCAAAATTAATTGCAGCCACTCCGATTGGCTTTCCGCAATTTAATAATTCGAAACCTACATAATTCAAGTAGGAAACCGTGATCTTCGTTAAAAATTTACAATTAATTAAATTCACAAAACACAAACAACGGCAGAACAGCTGACTCCCGATCAGTGCTGGCACTCAAGTCTCATCAGTGCTGACACTTGAGACAAGCCGTGACTCGGTCACGACATCAATTTTTTCCTTCGTGATTTTCGTATTGTGCAAAAATATTTCAATCGACTGATTGAATTTAATTCGCAAAATATTTTCTAAAGAAAAATAAGTACATTTTTATTTATCTGGAATTAATATTTTGGCTTGTCTTGGTGCATTTTGATCTTTTCCTCACAGATCCATGAAATTGATCTTGACCGTTTAATAAAAATTAATTCCGAGTTTTTTTTTTTTTTTTCATTAAAAAGTTATCGGCACTCCCAATCCTACTGATCTCAATATTTCCATATTTTTAAATACTCTTATAAATTTCAACATTTTTCCACATTCTATATATATACTTATAATTATTTACACAACTGCGAGGAAAATTATAAATCCTTCTAATTTCATTTATGCTATCTATGCTTATTCATTGTGTTCATTAAAAAGAGAAGACATTTCTCCTTCTCACTCCTTCTCTATCCTTAAAGTATACAGTCCACTTACAGCTTCATTTCGATCTCCTCGCTTGAGAGCTCTAATTCCACGAAGTTATTTGTTTCCATTCGATTCGTAATAGCTCAGAGAACACTCTACGATGTCTCTTTCCGACTTTATTGCCGTGTGCGAGGCATTAACGGGGTTCGAGGCTCGCGAGGCCCAGGCTTTAGCTGACGATGTGCCACTCGTCTCCATTAAAATACAGCTTACGTCACTTTGGGCAAAAGTCGAGGCAGAGTTTTCACGATGCTATAAAGCCTTGACGGCTCAAAAGAACGAAGATAGTCCGAAGCACATAGCTACAATTAAAGCTAAACATGAATATTGTTATATGGTATATGTGCGAGGCGGGACTTTGTTTGGAGAGCGAATCGAGCAGTTGTCCGCGAAAATGGCTCCCCCACCAGTCAGGCTCACCGTCGATTCCACCCATCAAAGCCACACAGTTCCCCCGTGTGAAGTCGAAATCTTCAACGGGGACAGCCTGGCTTGGCCTACATTCCGTGATTTGTTTACCGCGATTTTAATCCATAATCCAAGCCTAACACAAGTGGAGAAACTTTACCACTTAAGTTGCAAAACTCGCGGTGAAGCGGTGTTTCTAGGTCACCCTTGACCAATGAAGGGTTCCAGTCCGCGTGGGATGACCTCACTGCGCGATACGAAAATAATCGATTATTGATTATGAGCCAAGCCAAGCAGCCTCTACAGATCCCAGCTGTAACACAAGAGTCTGGCAAAGCGTTGAGAGAGCTGCAGACGTCAATTCAAGGTTGCTTAATCGGTCTTGAGCGTTCCGGGGCTCGTACAGACAATTGGGATATCCTTCTCATAGCAATCTGTACGAGCAAAATGCCCAAATCCACCCTTTTGTTGTGGGAACAGTCCGTTCCAAATAAGACCGCCGTCTCATCCTGGGGCGACCTGAATGGATTCCTAACTGATCGCCACCGTGTATTAGAGGCCACAAATGTCCTTCAACCAAGCTCTAGCGGTCAGACCTTTCCATCCGTAAGCCGAAATCCTACGGCACGAGCTCAGGCCTTTTCCGCTCAAGTACAAGAGAGCTCAGCACCTGATGCTTGTATAATTCCTAATCCTGCGTCCCCCGATTCTTCCAGCAGCCCTCATGTAAACGTGGAAAGTTACTTCGCCTCCACTCGCAACACTGGCCTCCTGGGTACTGCGAGGGTAACTATTCATCATCGTGGCAAGCAGTTTCAAATCCGCGCTTTAATTGATATGGGATCCGAAGCGTCCTTTATTTCCCAAAGAATGTTTGAATTGATTAATCCTCCAAGCTGCAAAGTATCAACTAGCATTCGCGGCATTTGGCAATGCGATGCTGGTAGCGGCGACAAAGTGTGCCGCTTACAGATTTCTCCTCCTGACGAACCGCTGCGACAGTTCCAAGCAGTCGCCGTGGTGCTGCCTAGTGTAGCTGAAGCACTTCCGTCCCACGCCGTCCCGAATAAGGATTCGCTTGACCTTCCGGTCGCTGATCCGCAATTTCACCAAAGAGCTCCTGTGGATTTGGTGCTTGGAGCCGAGCTCCTTTCCACTATCCTTGGGGAACGAATCATCAAGAATGTTGGTGATTCTTTCGTGGGGATCGAGACGATGTTCGGATGGGTTCTCTGTGGATCCGTTACTGGAAAATCCAGAAGGTCTCGGTCTCTCTAAGGACAGCAGCACCATCCGATTTAGAACGCAGTTCCAATTGCTTCAGGTGCCGCGTTTGTCAAGGGGCACACGCGCTCCGTCTGTGCCGACAGTTTCGAGGACTGCGAGCTGACGACAGGCTGCGGGTAGTCTTGAGCAACGGATACTGCCCGAACTGTTTGGCTCATGAGCTTTCATATGGTTCCTGCAGGAGCACAGCAGGATGCCATCGATGTGGCAAGCAACACCACACGCTCTTGCACATCGACAGCTCAGTCGCGTACATCCAACCCAAAGAGCAAAGACCCGAAAGGCACCCGCCTTTCATTCGGACTTCTATCCAGAGGTCATCAGCCATCGTGCCGCCTACTCCATCTGCATCCAAAGTTCCCCCTCCATCTCCACCCGTGTCTTGGCGATCCAGAACGCTGCCATCCCCCAGCCGTCCACCGAGGCAATTGCAACTTGTTGCAAGGGGGGCGGTATGTTCACGCCACCGGGTGAACAGCAGAGAGTGAGGGGTAGGGTTTTTTCCTCAAACCGAATTCGGTCATACTGAGGAGGGTGACGAGGGGTTCTGATGTGAATCGCCATATTCAATCCAGTACGAGTTTTAATCCGAACACCCGTTCTCTTTCCTTGCGCTCTTATCTTTCGATAATGTAACTTTTTCAACCCGAACCATTTCGTATGTGTCGGGATATCTTGTGAAATAAATAAATAAATTAGAATTAATTTTAACCGAAGTTCTCGCGCGTTTTAATTTCATCACGCACTCACCAGACCCTAAAGAAATTGGCACCCGCCAAGTTGTACACCACAAATCGTTCCGCCCCTCCACGAACAAGTAGAAACACTTTAAAGTTTCATAGATTCACAGGAATTAATCAATGAAATAAAAGCAGAACATGAAGAAACAGCTATTAAAGTCATAAAAACAAAACTAAAAGGGGACGTTAGACTACTAGTAACAAATGAAAACACTATAAATGGTTTATACCATTGGATTATCCAAACATTAAAAAAAGAAATTAAGGGTGAAACAGTTCAGGTAGCGGAGGCAAGATTAATGAATTTAAAACAAAATGGCAAGAACGCAAGTTTATTTATGTCAGAAATAGAAAATCTCACTAAATCATTAAAACGCGCATTTATAACAGACAACGTAAGCCCTGAAACAGCAAAGAAATATGCAACTCAGACAGCAGTGAAATCAATTATAAATAACTGCGAAAACGAAAAGGTCAGAATAATAACAGAAGCAAGCAATTTTACTGAAATGAATGATGTTGTAGCTAAATTTGTAAATACATCCACAAATATGGAACAGGATCACAGCGTGGTTTATACTAAAAGAAACAACTACACAAATAGGAACTCGTTTAATAATAATATAATGGTAATTACCAAAATAGAAACCCAAATGGTAATACTAACTATAAGAATAGTTAGGAACTACAATAATTATAGTAATAATTATAATCGAAGAAATTATAACAATAGGAATACAAGACTAATTATAAACAAAATAATAATATGAGACTTACAAACGTAGAAGAAAATTCGGAAAACTCCGAAAGCCCTCTGATGTAAAAAATCGAACAAATAAAAAATATAGTTTAAATCGCAACCTTAATAGCTACATAACTCTAAACTTTGACGATGTAGGGGCAATAAAATTACTATCAGACACAGGAGCTGATGTATCACTAATAAAACAAACTACACTAGGGAAAGACAATACATTTGACATATACAGACGGACAAAACTTAGTGGAATAGGCAAAGACGTCCTATTTACAATAGGCGAAACCAAACTCAAGGTCAGCAACCTCTCAACGAAACACACCTTCCAGGTAATAGAAAATGATTTTCCCATCCCAAATGACGGAATCTTGGGGCTTGATTTTATAAAAAAATTCGACTGCGCACTCAATTTTTCCACCAACAAATTGATAATAGATCCGTATAAATCAAAATATAAAATTATAATTAATTTAGGGATGAGTCAAAACACACATGTGTTCCATATCCTATCTAAACCTGAAAAAATAATACGCATTGCAATATCCTCAAACAATAATAATACCTTTATTCCTAATCAAGAATTACACCCGGGAGTATTCGTTGCAAATACAATTGCTTCTAAGACTAACCCATATGTCCGCATATTAAATACTAACAACACAGACGTGCAAATTAAAAACATAAACCTATTAAATGAAAACTTGTCCGATTATGAAATCCTAAAAATAGACAAACAGCATGATTTAAAACATAAAACCACTATAATGAACAAACTAGGACCCCATTTTCCCGACTTCGTGAGGGAACCTCTACATAAATTATGCTCAGAATTTGATGATGTATTCGCAATGGAATCTCAACAAATATCCTCCAAACAACACCAGTCTACACTAAAAACTACAGAATAGCGCACAGTAAAAACCAGAGGGCCGGGGTTAACTTCGGCCGTGCCGAAGTTTGTATACCCTTGCAACTTTATGCGGTCTGTAAAAACTATTCACTGTTGCTGAAATTTATATTTTCTTTACACATATCAAATATCTAAATTGTAGTAAGAAATAAAACAAAATTGGATTGCTGCTAGTTTCTGTGATAAGTATTTATTGAACAGTAAAATTTTGTCCCACAAAGTTTTCACATACTCAGCCTCCCCACCACGACAAGGTCACAATCCCCGAGGAGGTATTTTTACAATATATTACACACTAAAATATTTCTATATTTAAATTAATCTACTTAATGTTTACAAACTATATTTTAAAAATATTGCATCATGATGGCTATACGGCGATGCATATGTCATAGCTATAGCCTCCGGTAAATTACTGGTTCCCCAAAGCCAATCTATTTTAGTTGAGTGTTTGGTTGTTGGTACATTCAAAAAAGAAACTAAACCCCTATCATTAAGACGGGCTTCCAACTGATCTGTGCTGGAAAATCGGCAAATATTGAAATCCCCTACTACTACCACATTATAAGTTGCTCGAAGAGCTCGAACTTTATCTACATCTTTCATAATTTCATTACGAAATCTTATTATAGGGAATTGTGAATTCCTATAAACAATTAGAAACGATGTATTATAGTACGTGAAGGCAATCGACTGATAAACCTGTCTCGGATTTGTTACGTTTTGAGACTCAAATAGAAATTCTACATTTTGCAAAATACTAAGTCTTGCCAAAACTAGTATTCCATTCCTTGAACTGTGACTTTGCCGTTTGTATGGGAGCTATATAGTCACCCGATCTTGATCAAATTTGGCACAACTATTAATAGGAACACAAAACTGAAAAATACCAACTTTCATGACAATAGCTATGAAAATAATGAAGTTATTGAGAAAGTCACTGTTCGTGACTTTGCCATTTGTATGGGAGCTATATGATATAGTGGTCCGATCCGGCTGAATATATATATATGAAGATATACAACGCCTGCAGTATATACAAGCCTACATGCAAAATTTCAGCTCTGTAGCTCCAACGGTCTAGGAGGAGTTTGCGTTGATCCAGACGGACGGACGGACGGCTATTTGAACTCGTCTCGTCGTCCTGATCAAGAATATATATACTTTATATGGTCGGAGATGCTTCCTTCTATGCGTTGCACACTTCTGACCAAAATTAATATATCCTTTTTGCAAGGGTATAAAAACGAAATCAATAAACAAGTAGACAATTGCTCTTTTTTCAGATATGAAGTTAAACTATTGTAGTATATCCATACCAAAAATCATTCAACACAAAGAGCTCAACTTGTAACACTTTGTTGCAAGTATAAACAATCAAATATGTGTATACATTCATATATGTGTGTGCATTTATATATGCACATACATATATTCACATAAGCAACAATGCACAGGCGTAACATGAGCTAGGGTTAAGCCAGCGTCTAAACGCTGACCAAGCACGTTGACGCAAGTGCCCTAAATAATATGTATGTATGTACTGACACTCTCTCTTTCTTTTGTAGCTGTTGCTTAAGTCGCAGCATAAGAATATCTATGTATCAATAGGTTAAGTCAAAGAATATTTGTAGAATAAAAATCAATCTGAATATTACCACCAACCAAGCTTGACGTGTTCTTTCTCCAATTCAACTCCAAGTGGAAACCGGTCATTACACTATCAAGAAAAAATGTAGATTTCAACTGGGATACAAACTGTCGATCAGCTTTCGAATACTTAAAAAACCAATTATAAAGCCCACAAATACTCCAATATCCGGACTTTAATAAAAAATGTTGTATTACAACTGGTGCAAGCAAGATCGCATGTGGAGCCGTCCTCAGCCAAGAATATGATGTAATCCAATTACCAGTATCATACGCATCTAAGACATTTACAACAGTCGAAAGCAATAAGTCAACAATAAAGCAAGAATTAACAGCAATACATTGGGGAATTCAATATTTCAAATCATACATATACGGAAAATAATTCCTAATTAGAACTGATCATTAGCCATTAACATATTTATTTTCTCTAAAAAACCCATCGTCAAAACTTACTAGAATAAGGTTAGATTTAGAAAAGTTCGATTTTACTATAGAATACATCAGAGGACAAGAAAATTTCACAGCAGATGCTCTCTCCAGAATTCAATTCGAAAATATAAAAAATATAGAAACTAATAAAATACGTAAAGTAGCAATAAGATCAGAAACAAAAAAGTTAACACAGGGAAAACAAAATTAACAACAACAGAATAGAAATACCAAGAATATATGAATCAATAAATCCTAACGAAGCCAAAAAATATGCGCAAATTAAATTCAAAATATCAAAGAAGCTAACTTCGGCTATGCCGAATGATGCCGGCAGCGTTTGAACCGATTTATATTGACTGTAACTTGTGTTCTATTTATCGGATCAGATTCAAATTTTGGGATCTGAGATTTTATATCTATTACTATCATATTGGTAAATTTCATGGGGATACTCCAATTTTTGCAAAAATGTTTCTTCTAGAGCTATATGATATAGTGGTCCGATCCCAAAGATTTTCATACTTTATCTCACCCGGGTAAAAAAAAGCTCCCAAAAAAAATTTCATCCCGATAGCTCTTAAGATGGCTGAGTAAAACGCGTACGCACCGACGGACAGACGGACAGACGGTCAGACGGACAGACGGACATGGCTATATCGACTTAGCTTCTCATGCTGATCAAGAATATATATACTTTATGGGGTCGGAAACGTCTCCTTCTGTGCGTTACAAACATCTGACCAATTTTATAATACCCTCTGCAAGGGTATAAAAATGCAAATGTTTTTTTTAGCGGACGTTGACGATACTATGCGCAGTACGTTTAAGTGGCCCCCACGACACCAGGACAAAGCCTGTTACGCGCGAGCCCAAGCAGATAACTGCCCAGCTCCCACCCGACCGACCGAGGGGTGCAGCCGCATAACGCACAAGAGAAAAAACAGACAAATAATACTATAGTTATCCATTAACTACATGGGATGGGATAGATGTTTTAAGCATATTGATAGATTACAGGGAGTAGAAGGTTGTAATCAGAGCAGAGGACCCTAAAAGGTTCATACATGGCATAGTTAGAAGAACAACGACTAAGGGATAAAGGTATCAAAGGATGTCTACTCCGTCCACATGGTACCGACAGATTTACCTGAGCTTATAACTCAGCCGAGTCGATATCACCAATTAGGAGCTTGTGCATAAAAATAACACCAAGCATAGTTCTACGGTTAGTTAGGGAAGGGAGGTTAATCAAGAGAAGTCTACTAGAATACGAAGGAAAATTGACATTGCGATCCCAGCTTAAGCCACGAAGTGCAAATAGCAAGAACTGCTTTTGAACGGACAAGCGAAGTAAAAAAAACTTTAGTTGTATAGGGGTCATCAAATTCTTTTGACCATCTTTTAATGAAACCCAGGACACTCATGGCCTTTGAGACCGTGGTGGAAATATGGGTGTTAAAATTTAACTTATGGTCCATAAGTACGCCCAAATCATTCATATTATTTAGACGTTCTAAAGGGCCATTGTTTAGAAAATAAGTGACCAGTTGAGGAAAAAAAGTCATTACCTTACATTTGGTAGTGTTAAGATTTAGTAGATTAAACTGGCACCAGGATTGAAAGTTTTTAAGATCAGCCGACTAAATGAATCTGTATCTTTATAAGTAAGGCAAAGCTTGACATCGTCAGCATACATAAGCACACGCGAATGAACAATGACTGATAAAAGATCGTTAATGAATAATGTGAAAAGCAGAGGGCCAAGATTACTACCTTGAGGTACACCAGAAGTCACAGGAATGGAAACGGAAAAAGAAGAATTAAAAACTACCTTCTGTTTTTATACCATACACCCATAGGGTGAAAATGGTATATTAAAGTCGCTAAATACATTTTACATACATACATGTAACAGGCAGAAGGAAGCTTTTCCGACCCCATAAAGTATATATATTCTTGATCAGCATCAACAGCCGAGACGATCTAGCCATGTCCGTCTGTCCGTCCGTCCGTCCGTCCGTCTGTATGAACACCTAGATCTCGGAGACTATAAGAGCTAGAGCCACCAAATTTGGTATGTAGACTCGTGTCATATGTACGCTTATCGAGTTTGTTTCAAATGTTTGCCACGCCCCCTACCGCCCCCGCAAATGATATAAAACCGATTTTCTCAAACACCATAGCAACTAGAGACACAAAATTTGGTATGTATATTTGCTTAGTAAACGCGCACATTTTGTATTTATAAAAATTTTGCCACGCCCCCTACCGCCCCCGCAAATCAAATAAAACCGATTTTCTCAAAACCTATTTTAGCTAGAGACACCATAGTTAGTATAAATCTTTGCTTAGTAATTGCGCACAGTTTTGATGTGTAAAGATTTTGCCACGCCCCCCTCCGCCCCCGTAATTTGAAAAAACTCGATTATCTCCCGTTATTTTCTACGTTGTGCAATCAAATTTAGCACACTTAAATTTGATACTAATATCAAGCAAAATACCAAATTTGATCAAAATCGGAATAAAAATAGTCAAGTTATGCATATAAACGTTTTTCCATATGGTTGGAAGTGGCCGTTGGCTGGTGGGGGCGCTAGGGTGCTCGAATGCTAGAGTGAGCGAAATACTAAGATATGCTTCTAAAAAGCATGCAAACAGATTTTTTTAAAAATACGAAAATGCATTGGTTATTATAAATTTAAAATATTTGTTTTACTGGTGTATGGTATATCCAAGTCGGCGAGACGACTTACTTACTTCATTTATTTGTTAAATATTCTCGAACCCAAGATAGGAAAAGGGGTGGAAACCCAATGTCGCTCAGATTCGAAAGTAAAAGGGTAGGATTAACGGAATCAAAGGGTTAATGTGCAGAGTAAGCCTTCACAACTAAAGAATTAAAAGAGATGAAAGCAGAGTCGCGGAGTCGCGGGTAGGCAAAAGACGAGAGCGCAAATCAATCAAGAATAGGAATGAGGGGAAGAGCGCACATGCAACAACAATTTGAACGCAAGAGCGCGAGAGTTAGTTAAAAACGGTAAAGACACAAAAGTAAAAGAGATAAGCAAAACAACAACACCGCTAATGCGAGTATTGTTGTAAGTTTTGATTTTATTTAAATTTAAACAAAAGCGACAGCAAGTATTCGCGAAATGAAAATAAAATTCGAATGCTGAAATTATTATTAATTAATTAAACCGATAATAAATTTAAAAGTTATGGAAAAGTATTTAATCGCGGGAAAAAATAAAAGTTGATAAGCGCAAAAAAAAACACGTCCGTCCTCTGCAACGAGTGAAAGTTTTTTTTTTGGTGTTTTATTACCAAAAATAAAGAAAAATTACTCTCCTTCAACGTAGGCGATTTGATCATTAATGGAAGAATAAAGAATCTATAAACTCAAAGAATCTATAAACTGAAGGTAGACATATCAGAAAAACCATTTAGGTCACTTACACTTAATGAACTAAAACAAAAAGGAAAAGACACATTAAAAGATTTAGAAATACCAGTTCTACCTCAAGTAAAAGTAATAACAAATAAAGAAGAAATAAGAAATACATTAAATAAGCTTCGGTGTAAGCTTCAGTTTTCTTCTAAACGTAAGACCTCTGTACACCCATCTTTTTTGTCATTTCAAAAAGAAATATCAAAGAAGCTAACATCGGCTGTGCCGAAGTTTATATACCCTTGCAGTCCATGGGCATAATATTTTTACATGTTCCAAACTCTTTTTCTGTATCTCAATTCATTAATGCACAGAACCTTTCAAATATCATTTTAATTTCTTCTTCTTCTTGCCCATCCCCTTTTACACGCAAGACGCGACTCGCACGCATACACATATTAACAGTGGATAAACCATCGACATAAGCCAGAATTGGAAGTCCTTAGCGAAGAATTTGGTTTGGACACTGGCAGAACCGTAAATGACCTGAGGAATCGTTTCCGTGAGTTCGCCTCAAGGGAAGATCACCAACCCAAGTCAAAAAGATGTCTGTCCTCGGAGTCAGGTGGTACTTGTCAGCTCTGCTCTCAATCTGCTCTATAGGCATAGGAATCGTTTCCGTGAGTTAGCTTTAAGGGAAAATCATCAACCTAAAGTATTAAGTCGACTGGCTGAACTGGAAGTCCAGTTTAGCATCGGCGATTAGAAGCTAGATATCATGTCCCAGTCCAGAACACCTTTGCCCACCTGTGAAGGAATCATCTCTCCAAAACTCCGAAAAAGAACTTCAGAGGAAAAAAAGAGAGAGATGGAGATCGCAGTGTAAAAAGTGAAAGGAAGGAATTTTTGGCAGGTGTTAGGGCACAGATAAGCATAAAATATTGTCAATAAGGAAAATTAGTAATCTCAATAATCGGGACTTCATATTCTCCCGTTCTGCAATGTATTCCTATAGCGTCTTGAGTGAAGCTAAAGGATCGGTGGATTTCGGGTGAGTTGTTCTCCTGCAGTCGAAATCTGTCACCAATCCCAAGGCTCAGGTACCAATTGACAGTCAAGATCAGTCGTTATAGCTTCTCTTTGCGTCTCCGTTTTTCCCATAAATTTTCTGTAGACGGCAAAAATCGGTCATTATACCCTTGCAAAAAGGGTATATTAATTTTGGTCAGAAGTGTGCAACGCATAGAACGAAGCATCTCCGACCATATAAAGTATATATATTCTTGATCAGCACGACGAGACGAGTTCATATAGCCATATCCGTCCGTCCGTCCGTCTGGATCAACGCAAACTCCTTCTAGACCGTAAGAGCTACAAGAGCATGTAGGCTTGTATATACTGCCATACGTATATACGGACCACTATATCGTATAGCTCCCATACAAACAGGAATGTCACAAACAGTGACTTTTCTCAATAACTTCGTTATTTTCTGAGCTACTGTCGTGAAATTTAATATTGGTGAGTTTATTACACTTGTAAACGTGCCAAATTTTATCAAGATCATATAGCTCCCATAGGAACGATCGGTCGAAAACAGTGACTTTTATTAATATTATTTTATTTCTTTAAGATCTAACTTAGTAATATAAAATTATAAGCTAGCTTATTACGTGGCTATGGCAGCAAAGGCCTTCAGCTCTAGATTTATGTGTGTTTATGTATAAGTTCTCTTAATAGTACTGTGGGAATGGTCTGGCAATCGTATTCAGCCAGCCCTAGTTCAATCAGATGACTCAAAGAAGCGGAAGACAATCTGGCAAGCCGGTCAGACAGAGAAGTTTTAAGAAGACGAAGTTAAAGACGAAGTTTTAAGACGAAAAGCCGAAAGTGTAAGACGTACACACGACGAAAACGCGAAAGAGATTAAACAATTAATTATAATTACATCTACTATTATCTAAAAACCAATACTCATCTTAACATTAAATAAAATAATTATAAAACTATAATCGGGACTGTGTTTATTCGTAAGACAACACCCCAGTCCCACACAATTTGGGGGCTCAACCTAAAAAGAATAAAACGTAAAAGAGAGGTGACCCACACAAAAGAAGTAAAAGTGAAAAAGATTTAAAAGTGTAAAAGAAGACATATTGAGGCTTTACGTGAAAAAACTAGAAGTGGAAAAGAGATAGCACATATATTTTGTGAACTCAACCTAAAAAACAAAGAATAGCGGAAAATTAAAATAAAGTGTAAAAAGGTGCAAAATTAAATAATACGAGTCTCTCTAAAAGTTTAATGAAAATAGTGAATAATAGTGAAGAAAAAAATTTATTTCACAATTTCTTGGAAATTGCATCAACCAAAAGAGACGCCACATTTTACCGCGTTTTTACCACGTAGGTTACCCATACACACACAGTAACGAACAAAAAGGAAACGAAATGGCACAGTTAAATGACTTTCAGTGTATTAGTGAGATGCTTCGGCTGGAAAAGAGAGAGAATATCGTTCTGTTGCACAAGTTTATTTTTGAAAAAGGAGATAGAAATAATAGAAAACGGGTGCGCGAGTTCGAGGGCTATGAGTTTGCTGAGTCGGACAATTTGTATAATGATAAAGTTAATTATATTGCTGAAAATCTGTCAGATATGGACCTGGCTGTAATTTGTAATTTGCTTCGATTGCCTCACAATAAAAACGATTTAACGAAACACATATTTTGCAATTTAAAAAAGAATTCTTTGCTCAAAGATGCCGATTTTCAAACGGAAAATAACGACGAAAGTGAAGACGAAGAGTGTGAAAATATAAGTGTGCGAAGAGAGAATTCATGCAGTGTGCAAAATACAAGCAGTGGTCAAAATCCAAGCAGTTTTTCCGAAGTTCCGAGGTTCGCTTTAAACTTTCGCGATATAGAAGACTCTATCCGTTTGTTTAGTGGCGAAGATAATCTATCTATCGAAGTATGGGTCCAAGATTTCGAAGATATGGCAACTGTTATGTGTTGGAACGAGTTACAAAAATTTATTTTTGCCAAACGATCGTTAAAAGGCTTAGCAAAAATGTTCGCTAATAGTGAGCGAAATGTAACGACCTGGTTTAACCTAAAAGTCGCACTTCTTGCTGAATTTAAATCAACAACAAATAGCGCACAGTTACGTAAGTCAATGTATGATAGAAAAATAAAGAAAAACGAAAGTCTGCAGGAGTATTTTTGGGCATGAAAGAAATGTCATCTCGCGGAAATATTGAAGACTCTTCGGTGACACAATATGTGATCGATGGTATAGACGATACGGTGAATAACAAATCAATTTTATACGGGTCTAATAATATAAATGAATTCAAGCAGAAGCTAAAAATTTTTGAAGTTATGCGCGAGAAATCGAAAAATGAAAACAATTATGACAATGGTGTTGGCAAGCAGTATCCGAAAAACGACCATAAGTTTCAAGCAGTGCATAAGAAAAGTGCAAACAAAGAACTCAAATGTTTTAATTGCGGCGCCAAGGGCCATACATCAGTTAATTGCGATTATAAAAATAAGGGCAGAAAATGTTTTCAGTGTAATAATTTCGGACATATTGCCAAAGATTGCCCAACAAGCAGTGCAAAAAATGATACATGCAAAATTACGTCATCTCAAAATTTTATGTCTATTCCAGTTAAAATCGATAATATTAATTATAACGCGTTCTTAGACACCGGTAGCAAGTACAATTTAATATCTGAAGCAATGCTGAAAAAGATGAATAATCCAATGTTGAGCGATTCTAACGTTTATTTAATCGGTTTCGGAAAGAAAAAAGACACAGACAAGATCAAAGCATCGGGTTCATTTAAATATACAGTCGATATTAACGGTGAGAAATACTGTTTGACATTTCTCTCAGTGGAGCAACAATTTATGGATGTGGAAATTGTTCTTGGCGAGGATTTCTGTAAGCAAGCGGAGGTTACAATCAGCTACAAAGGTCTAAAGGTGACAAAAACCCAATGTTTAGAATCCGAAGTAAGTTCCTTTCTGAAAATCAACACAGGCCGACATAGATCCAGCAGCAAGGAAAAGGGCTAAAGAAGCAGTTCAAACTTTGATACAGAATTATCATCCGGTAAGCGAAAAGTCAACAAATATTGAAATGCGACTAGTTCTAAATGATGATAAACCGATTCTCATATGCAGAGAGATGCATTATTGACAATCAAACCGATCAATGGCTGAAGGATGGCATAATTGAAATATCAGAGTCTGAGTATACAAGCCCAGTCGTGCTTGTGAAAAAACGGGACGGATCAAATCGGTTATGCATCGATTACAGACGTATTAATAAAGTAATCATTAGAGATCCACTTCCCTTAATAGAAGATCAGTTGGACAGGCTTCAAAATGCACGTATTTTCAGTTCCATAGATTTAAAAAATTGTTTTTTTCATGTTGGCATTGAAGAAGGGAGCCGTAAGTATACTTCTTTCGTAATACATAATGGACAATTCCAGTTTCTTCGAGTTCCATTTGGTTTTTCGAACTCTCCCAGCATTTTCAACGGCATGTCAATGCTAAATTCAGAGACCTAACCAGGAAAGGAGTAGCCATACCATATGTTGACGATATAATAATACCAGCAAAAACTGAAGACGAAGCTGCAGCCAATTTAAAAGAAGTACTCAAACAATGCGAAGAATATGGGCTTGTGATTAATTTCAAAAAATGTCAGTTCCTTAAAACGAAAATTGAGTATTTAGGTCACGTAATTGAGAACCAAAGTATAAGTCCATCCACATCGAAAATGCAAGCCGTGACATCGTTTCCTATCCCGTCTAATCTAAAACAATTACAGAGTTTCTTGGGATTAGTTGGATATTTTCGAAAGTTTATGTTAAATTTTTCTCTGATTGCAAAGTCTCTAACGGATATGCGAAACATGATGCATTGATTATTTTTGGTGAGAAAGAGCTATCTGCGTTTAATAAATTAAAGATGTTTATTACAATGAAGCCAGTCTTTAAAATTTTTCATCAGCTTCACGAAACGGAGCTTCATACGGACGCGTCAATCGACGGATTTGGCGCAGTCCTTCTCCAGAAGTCGCCAGAAGACATGCAGTTTCATCCAGTGTATTACATGAGCAAGAAAACGACAGATGCCGAAAAGAAGTTCACCAGTTACGAGTTAGAAATCTTAGCTGTTGTAGAAGCATTAAAGAAACTTTGAGTTTATTTACTAGGACTACGCTTCAAACTTGTTACAGATTGCAATGCTCTAGCTAAAACTATTCAGAAAAAGGATCTATGCACACGAGTAGCGCGTTGGATTCTCCAAATGCAAGAATTTCAATATGACGTCGAACACAGAGCGGGCACTCGAATTCGACATGCTGATGCACTCAGTCGTGTACCAATGATGATGATCAGCGAAACCAGTATGCATAGCAGAATAAAGCATCTGCAAGCTCAGGACGACCAGCTGAAGGCTATTATAGACGTATTGGCGATAAGACGAATTACAATAACTATTTTTTAAAGGCTGGAATTCTGCCCAAACTTATTTTGGACAACGATTTTTTAGGACCTCTGGAATCAACGCATAAACAGTATAAACATATCCTGCCAGTCATCGATAGTTTTACCAAGTTTTGTTGGCTGTATCCAACAAAGTCGACTTCTACAAAAGATGCAGTTTTACGACTACAGGAGCAGAGCAAGGTTTTTGGCAATCGATCCCAAATAATATCGGACAAAGGATCAGCTTTTTCTTCGGAGGAATTTGACTTGTACTGTAAAAGCAAAGGCATAAAACATCATCTCATCACGACGGGACTTCCTCGAGCGAACGGCCAAGTAGAGGGGCTAAATACTACAATCATCCCAGTCCTTTCTAAACCTTCAAGCGACGATCCAAGAAAATGGTACAAATTTGTAAATAATGTCCAGCAAGTCATCAATTCAACTTTTAGTAGAAGTATAAAAACAACTCCTTTTGAGCTGCTTACGGGAACAAAGATGCGATTAAAGTCTGATATCAAAATCAAGGAAATGATAGAAGACGAAATGATCCAATACTTTAATGATGAACGAGACAAACAACGTAAAGAAGCAAAGCAACATATTCTACAAATTCAAGATGAAAACAAAAACAGGTACAACTTAAGACGAAGACCAGCATCGAAGTATAAGATAGGCGATTTAGTTGCCATCAAAAGAACCCAACTTGGTCCTGGGTTAAAACTAAAGCCGAAATATCTTGGTCCATACCGGATCATAAGGGTAAAATTCAACGACACCTACGACGTGGCAAAAGACTCTGTATTCAGCGAAGGCCCAAGGCAGACGAGCACTTGCGCTGAGTATGTGAAACCATGGGTACTATACGACGACGACGACGACGATGCATTCGGGGCGAATGAAGTGTAGGATGGCCGATTTGTGGGAATGGTCTGGCAATCCTATTTAGCCAGCCCTAGTTCAATCAGATGACTCAAAGAAGCGGAAGACAATCTGGCAAGCCGGTCAGACAGAGAAGCATTAAGAAGACGAAGTTAAAGACGAAAGGACGAAGTTTTAAGAAGAAGAAGTTTTAAGCCGAAAGTGTTAGATGTACCCACGACGAAAACGCGAAAGACATTAAACGATTAATTATAATTACATCTACTATTATCTAAAAACCAATACTTATAACATTAAATAAAACAATTATAAAACTATAACCGGGACTGTGTTTATTCGTAAGACAACACCCCAGTCCCACAGTACTAAATGTTGTCTTTGAGGATTTAGGGTATTGCATTTGCTGAGAATGTGTTCGATTGATATGGTGTCGTTGCAAAATAGGCATGTGGGGGATGATCGGCTGTGTCGAAGTTTATATACCCTTGCAGTCCATGGCCATAATATTTTTACATGTTCCAAACTCTTTTTCTGTATCTCAATTCATCAATGCACAGAACCTTTCAAATATCATTTCAATTTCTTCTTCTTCTTCCCCATCCCCTTTTACACGCATGACCCGATTCGCACACATACACATATAGTTTATGTAGCGTTGCGTCTGTATGTGTGCATGCGTGTGCTCTGTTGATTTGATGATGACGTAGTAGGCAGCAAGCCGAACCGATTTATATCGGCTGTAACTTGTGTTCTATTTATCCGATCAGATTCAAAGTTTGGGATCTAAGATTTTATATATAGTACTATCATATTGGTAAATTTCATGGCGATACTCCAATTTTTGCAATTTTTGCAAAAATGTTTCCTCCAGAGCTATATGATATAGTGGTCCGATTCTCCCAATTTTCATACTTTATTTTTCCCAGGTAATAAAAAGCACCCAAAAAAAATTTCATCCCGATAGCACTTAAGATGGCTGAGTAAAACGCATACGCACAGACGGACAGACGGACATGGCTATATTAACTTAGCTTCTCATGCTGATCAAGAATATATATACTTTATATGGTCGGAAACGTCTCCTTCTGTGCGTTACAAACATCTGACCAATTTTATAATACCCTCTGCAAGGGTATAAAAATAGATTATGGACAGGTACTAAAATTTAATATACTGTTTAATAATTGTTTACATAAGAGTATGTATGTATATATGCCGCCGCAGCGGAAGAGTGAGGATGTATCATATTGCATATTGGGCCAGAGCGGCCGCGCGTGTTATATTTGCCGACCCAGCAATTGTGTATCTGGGTTATTTTGGAGTGTCCGAGTGTAAGTCTGGTTATTATTATTTGGTGTCTTCTCGAGAGAGATAAAGAGTTTCTTTTATAAAACTACGTTTAGTTTAAGTGGATTTCTTGCTTGGTACCAGGTTGATGTTTCGGTTATGTTGGATTGTAGTTTTGTGAGGTATATGTTTTTTAAAGTTTTCCTTTGTTATTAGAGGCTGTTTCGTTGCATTTTTAATAGAGGTATATGCTAGTTCGTTTCCTGCTATTCCTACATGCCCGGGCACCCAGAGTAGTTTGAATTTGGGGAAGGTTTTTTGCATAATATTGTATGAGGGGTAATGTTCATTGTTATTTGTGTTGTTAATTGCGTCTATTGCAGATAATGAGTCGTGCGTATGCATTTTTTAGAATTTACCTTTTTTATTTTTTAGGGTTTCTAGAGATTCTACTATTGCAATGAGTTCTGCGGTGGAGTAGTGGGGTAGGAGATATGTGTTGATGGTATCGGTTTCATTTGTGATGTCAAAGGTAGTGATTGTGTTGTTTTGGGATCCATCTGTTGTAGTAGCGCTTGTAACCGTTTTTATTTAGAAAGAAAACGAAAAATTAGAGTAGGAATGGTTTTTTTTTAGTTTATAACTAAAACGATATATAAACGTTTTGTGCCTAAAAGCGAGCAACATAAGTTTCATATAGTAACCTGCGTTCACTGCTTGCACTGCTTGCATTGTTAGTTAGCGTTATACTAACTAACAGAATGTAGACTAACATTGTATAATTTGGGAAAAGTAGGAACTGCGATTTCAAGATTTGTTTTTGGTTGTGTCCAAAAAAAAAAAAAATATTCTTTGGATTTTTCAATCCGATTACTTTCTCTTGTGTTTTTTTGTGGCGCCCCCTAGGCTCTCTTAGAGTTGGGATCAGGGAAGTTTAGTGGTAATCGAGGTGAAGAGAGGGGTCCAAAGAGGACTAAGGGATTAGAAATTTAGCCAAGTATGTCGGCCCCCATGGGAATGACTTTTCTTTTTCAAGTCATCTTTGAATAGTGCGGACACAAAAAAAAAAAAATTTCAAGTTAAAGTGAAAATTCGTTTTTGTGTGGAAAAAGTCTGAGACTTAAATTCTGAATTCGAAGCAGTTTTCTTTTAACTAGTAGAGCGCGTAGGCTATCCATTCCCCCATCCCCCCATTTCTCGCCGACTAACTTGAGCCGAAACCAGCGCGTACTACTGATAGGTCTTACCAGTTTCCAACAGCTCGCAGTAAAATTGTAGCAGGTTATATGTTACAGTTAGTTAAGTATTCATAATTTTATTAATTGGCGCCCAAACGTGGGGCCAAAACGGTTTCAGGAGCCCCGATGACAACATTTTAGTCAATAACAGCTTTTCTTATGGGTATTTATATCTCGGTTTTCGAATGCTAGTGTTCTTTATTGTATTGGGTGGTCAGTCGGAGTACATAAAAGTTTCGACATAACTCTATGTCCACACCAACAACAAGAAGAAAAATAAGGCAACGCACAATCAATTGGTTAGCTGGATCAGCCTTGAATTCTAAAATATTTTCGGCTCCGCGCTTAGGATTGTCGGTTTAGCCACAGGTAACTTTCGATAGTCAGAAAGAGTTTTTTTTCGTTTCGGATCAGGTTTAACAATGGTCAAAGACTATAGCCCCCAAGCGGTTAATACTTCTTAGAACTATTGAGTTTTTATTTGCCTACAAGTTAGGTACAAAATGTTAATTGCTTTAAGTAGTTAGGTAAATTGTACGGAGTTATGTGATACTTGGCAATAAGCTAGGGCATACCTGCAATTTCAATTATACTTAAAGCCCCC
Organism: Drosophila insularis; assembly: GCA_018903935.1. Classification (NCBI taxonomy): domain Eukaryota; kingdom Metazoa; phylum Arthropoda; class Insecta; order Diptera; family Drosophilidae; genus Drosophila; species Drosophila insularis. The sequence continues at coordinate 353,103 of JAEIFP010001172.1, read as the reverse complement.
TTTTCTCGTTATTTTAGCAGCTGCTCAAACCATTTTTTTTTTTAAACACATAGCATGATTCCCCTCATTAATTTTATGAAAGTTATTCGAATTTTATTTTTATTTTCTTTATTTCTTTGCGACTTCAGTATAATAAGTATAGTTTTATGAAAGTTATTGCGACTTCAGTATAATAAGTATAGCCTCATTAATCAATCAATTTAGTGGAAATAGTTTCTGATTAGGAATTAACCAGATCTGGAATTAAAAACTTAATAATAAGAGGGAAGTCCTCAACATATTTAGTTAACAAATAAGTAAACGTTTTGTTGCGAGAAATGTCGGTAAGGCACAGCAGTGAAGATCTAGCAGCGATTCAGGACGACAATACCCTTTGCCTCATCTGCGATAAACCAATACAATATAGGGCGCAGCTAAGGAGCACTACTTGTGGTCATCATTTCCACATAGCGTGCTTCAACATACGCGTCGGTAGTAGGGAAATTTGCCCCACTTGTGATCAACCGTTACAGAGTATGGAAGGAGAAGGAGCTGGAGCACTTAGTGGGGGACCACAGACCAGCCATCAGGCAAGAATGCAAACCAGGGCAGCAGCGCAAAGGGCCAACTTGCAAGCAGAAATGGCACAGAGAGATTTGAGTCAGGAAAGAAGGTTAGATGAGGGTATAGAGCCATCCGAATCTGTTAGGAATAGCGACGTTAATTTAGCAAGATTAATAGCGAATGCCATGGCGACGGCTGCATCTCGTCAAAATGAGCGACTGGAAAATCAAGCAGTTAGACAAACGGAATTGTTGACACAAGCGTTAGAAAATGGATTCCAGAGATTGTATTCAGTAGTAGCGACACACCAAGTGAACGCTGAGGAAAGTATTCAACAGACAGCGAACTTACGTAGCCAAGTATCAGCAACAGCAACTAGTGAGCAGGCAAGTAATGGCAATAGTATTTTGGAGCTTAGACCAGACAGAATAAGTCAGGTTATAAGTAGTTGGAAGTTGAGGTTTAATGGCAAGTCCGGTATATCAGTGGACGAGTTTATTTATAGAGCGGAAGCAATTACCCATCAGGCTTTAGAAGGTAATTTCGTAGTTCTTTCGCGGTATGTTAGCAATTTGTTTGAAGGAAATGCTAGTGAGTGGTTCTGGAGATACCACAAGAAGGTATCACATATCAAGTGGCTAGACTTATGTAGAGCCTTGAGGGAACAGTTCAAGGACGAGCGTACCGATCAGCATATTAAAGCTGCTATCAGCAAACGCAGACAAGGGGATAAAGAGTCGTTTGACGAGTTCTACGAGGCGATAGTGGCACTAGCTGACAAACTGTCTACTCCGTTACCAGAGATTGAGTTGCTAGAGCATCTTCGGGCTAATCTTCTGCCCGATATTCAGCATGAGTTATTATATGAGTCCATAGCTTCGGTATCTAAGTTAAGGCAGTTAGTGCGTACTAGAGAAACCTTTACGCAGACAGTACGGAAACCATTGGTGGTACCACCAAGACCCATGCCTAGGAGGCTGGTAAATGCAGTGAGCATTCAAACAGAAGAAGAGTCCGAGGCAGAAGATGAAGCGCCAGTGGTGGAAGCAGTTAACTTGGTTTGTTGGAACTGTGATACGGCGGGACATCCCTATCAAGAATGTGTAGCAGAACGGCGAGTGTTTTGCTATGGCTGTGGGAAGCCAAACACGTATAAGCCCATTGTAATGATCATTCAAAAAACACGGTAGGTCGTGCACTTCGGAGAAGTGCACGCAGACAGATGATCTCGAGGGCCAGCAATACAGATTAGAGGAAACACAAGGGTTAGAAAAATATTTGCCCGAATTTACGCATATCTCTGATGAGAAATCGCCAGTAATATCTAGATATTCAGAAACGGAACCAGTATAGTCGCCTAGATTAGGAATTTATTGGTCAAATACTCGTTCAAGAGAGCGAAGGAAGGCGTTTAATAAAGGTGTTAAAAAGGAGCGAAAGCTAATAGCCTCGGCGGTAGTCGGCAATGTTTTTGACATCCGTCCTTATGCAGAGATAAAGATATTCGATAGGCCACTTATTAGCCTTATGGATACTGGGGCAAGCATTAGTTGCGTTGGGGGCAGTTTTGCCGAGGAATTATTGGCTGTAAAACAGAATATTAGGCCAATGTCAAATAAAGTAAATACTGCAGATGAAACACCCCAGCAGATAGTAGGAAAGATAAGTACTGAAGTTAATTTTAGAGGAAATAGTAAGATATTAAAATTTTATATAGTCCCTGGGCTAACCCAGAACCTTTACTTATGCATAGATTTTTGGCTTGCTTTTGATCTATTACCATCTGGACTGTCATTAGGACCGCTACAGATAGCTAGTTTAAGCGTAGAGGATACGGCGCAAAAGAGCAATTAATATATGAAGAGTTAGATCGTATGTTAAAATTAGGAGTTATTGAGGAATCTCAAAGTGCTTGGTCTTCGCCCGTTGTGTTGGTGAGTAAGCCAGGTAAACATAGGTTATGCATAGATAGTAGACGGTTGAATGCCGTTACAGTTAAGGATGCTTACCCAATGCCTATTATAGACGGCATCCTTAGCAGATTACCTAAGGCCGAGTATATTACAAGTCTCGACTTGAAGGACGCGTATTGGCAAATTCCTTTAGAGCCCGAGTCACGGGATAAGACAGCCTTTTCAGTTGCCGGTAGACCTCTGTACCATTTCAAAGTAATGCCTTTTGGATTATGTAACGCGGCGCAAACCATGTCCAAACTCATGGATAAAATAGTGCCACCAAATCGGCGTCATCAGATATTTATCTACTTGGATGATCTGTTAATAGTCACAGATTCATTTGACGAGCATATAACTTTACTTACAGAGCTGTCCAAATGTATATCTGATGCAGGGTTAACGATAAACGTCGAGAAAAGTCATTTTTGTAGAAAGAATGTGAAGTATCTAGGGCATATTGTAGGTGAGGGAACCATTAAGACAGACCCAGATAAAATATCCGCCATAGTCGATTTCCCCAACCCAAAATCGGTTAAACAAGTTCGGCGCTTTTTAGGAATGGCTGGTTGGTATCACAAATTCATTCAAAATTACGCTTGTATTGCGTCTGCAATTACCGATACTTTAAAGCATAAGCGTAAATTCATATGGACATCAGAAGCTCAGTCAGCATTTGAGGACCTGAAAACACGTTTAAGCCAGGCACCAGTTTTACATAGTCCCGATTTTAGAAAACCTTTCTCCATAAACTGTGTCTAGTGATTTAGGAATCGATCTCAATTCGGTGCATTTTCTAAGCCCCGAATATGTGGAGCTAAGGACAAAGGTCGGGAAAAACCCCCAGTCAGTACCTGACGTGAGAGTAATGGGCAATTTAGTTTACCGACGTAGCGAGCATTTCCCTGGGGAGAAGGTAGCAGATGATCAGTGCTGGAAACTATGGATTCCCAAGGGATTAGTGGCGCAAGTGTTGAAATTGGCTCACGAAAGCCCACTTGCAGCCCACTGCGGTATTAATAAGACATTAGAAAAACTTAGGCGCAACTATTACTGGCCAAATCTAGTGTCGGAAGTTAAAGAGTTTATAAACAGATGTGAGGTTTGTAAAGCCACTAAACACCCGAATTATACCTTAAGGCCACCATTAGGCAAGTCGGGTGAAACGTCAAGATTCTTCGAGAAACTGTATGTGGATTTCTTGGGTCCTTACCCGCGTAGCAAGTCTGGCAATATTGGAATATTTATTGTGGTCGACCATTTCTCAAAATTTCCGTTTCTAAAGAAGGTAAAAAAGTTTACCGCGGAAGTGGTTACACAGTTTCTAGAAGAGGATCTTTTTCATTGTTTTGGGGTACCTGAGATTATAGTATCCGATAATGGGCCCCAATTTAGAGCACATCATTTTAATGAGCTATTGCAAAGGTATAAAGTGCGTCACACATATACGGCTGCGTATGCTCCGCAGGCTAACGTATCGGAGAGAGTAAACCGGTCGGTATTGGCAGCAGTGAAGGCTTACGTAAGCCCAAGCCAGTCTGATTGGGACGAAAAGCTAAGTAGTATCGCTTGTGCCTTGAGGTCTACTATTCATTCGGCGATAAACACAACACCCTATAGGTTGGCATTTGGTCAGCATATGGCAACCGACGGGTCCGTTTACCAAGTGCTACGGAACTTAGAATTGTTAGAGGATCGGGCCGTGAGGTTTAGTAAGGACGACTCTTTCGAAATAATGGGAACTAAAGCTAAAGAGGAGTCACGAAAACAGCATGAGCGGAATGAGAATCTGTATAATTTACGTAGTCGCGAGGTATCTTTTTCAGTGGGACAAGAGGTATTTCGTAGGAACTTCCAGCAAAGTAATTTCGCAAAAGGATTCAACTCCAAGTTAGCGCCACCGTTTGTGAAGGCGAGAGTGAGACGGAAGCTCGGCAACGCGTACTATGAGTTAGAGAATCTACAAGGTGGTTTGGTGGGCAAATTCCATGCGAAAGATATTAAGCAATAATTTTTTTTTTTTGCCCGGTTTCAAGCGAGGATCACCCTTTCCGTTAGGTAAGTGTGATTTTAGTGGGGGGGTTTTGTAGTAGCGCTTGTAACCGTTTTTATTTAGAAAGAAAACGAAAAATTAGAGTAGGAATGGTTTTTTTTTAGTTTATAACTAAAACGATATATAAACGTTTTGTGCCAAAAAGCGAGCAACATAAGTTTCATATAGTAACCTGCGTTCACTGCTTGCACTGCTTGTATTGTTAGTTAGCGTTATACTAACTAACAGAATGTAGACTAACATTGTATAATTTGGGAAAAGTAGGAACTGCGATTTCGAGATTAGTTTTTGGTTGTGTCCAAAAAAAAAAAAAAAATTTTTTTGGATTTTTCAATCCGATTACTTTCTCTTGTGTTTTTTTGTGGCGCCCCCTAGGCTCTCTTAGAGTTGGGATCAGGGAAGTTTAGTGGTAATCGAGGTGAAGAGAGGGGTCCAAAGAGGACTAAGGGATTAGAAATTTAGCCAAGTATGTCGGCCCCCATGGGAATGACTTTTCTTTTTCAAGTCATCTTTGAATAGTGCGGACACAAAAAAAAAATGAAGTAAGTAAGTCGTCTCGCCGACTTGGATATACCATACACCAGTAAAACAAATATTTTAAATTTATAATAACCAATGCATTTTCGTATTTTTAAAAAAATCTGTTTGCATGCTTTTAAGAAGCATATCTTAGTATTTCGCTCACTCAAGCATTCGAGCACCCTAGCGCCCCCACCAGCCAACGGCCACTTCCGGCCATATGATCAAATTTGGTGTTTTGCTGGATATTAGTATCAAATTTAAGTGTGCGAGGTAAAAAATTACGGGAGATAATCGAGTTTTTTCAAATTACGGGGGCGGAAAGGGGCGTGGCAAAATCTTTACACATTAAAAATGTGCGCAATTACTAAGCAAATATACATACCAAATTTGGTGTCTCTAGCTAAAATAGTTTTTGAGAAAATCGGTTTTATTTGATTTGCGGGGGCGGTAGGGGGCGTGGCAAATTTTTTATAAATACAAAATGTGCGCGTTTACTAAGAAAATATACATACCAAATTTTGTGTCTCTAGTTGCTATGGTGTTTAAGAAAATCGGTTTTATATCATTTGCGGGGGCGGTAGGGGGCGTGGCAAAAATTTGAAACAAACTCGATAAGCGTACATATGACACGAGTCTACATACCAAATTTGGTGGCTCTAGCTCTTATAGTTTCCGAGATCTAGGTGTTCATACAGACGGACGGACGGACGGACGGACAGACGGACATAGCTAGATCGTCTCGGCTGTTGATGCTGATCAGGAATATATATAGTTTATGGGGTCGGAAAAGCTTCCTTCTGCCTGTTACATACATTTTAGCGACTTTAATATACCATTTCACCCTATGGGTGTATGGTATAAAAATTTCAAGTTAAAGTGAAAATTCGTTTTTGTGTGGAAAAAGTCTGAGACTTAAATTGTGAATTCGAAGCAGTTTTCTTTTAATAAGTGATAGTGTTTTTTTTTAGAAAGTAAATGTAAGTACGGCGCTATATAAACGCGCAAATTAATATGAGAAAAGATTAAGCGATATTTAGGAAAAATTTTCGTATTTTAGGCATATGGGCAGTCTGGTGAATTAGATTACTGAAAGGAAGTAATATATTCTTTTAATCCGGTGCCAAATCAAATGGTAAATACCAGAGAAAAGCGCCTTTAAATGTGTATATTAAGATATTTTATATTTTTTATATAGAATTGGCACCTAGTTCACAGACTAGATTTTACGGTCTAAGCCGATCAGCCGACTTAACAGAGGCTTATGAGAGTCGAGCCCATCAAAACGGACCGAAGCAGCTGAAGACATTTGGCCAGAAAAGTTCTGAGGAGACGGGCATGAAAGAGTAAAAGAAAAAAAAGAGTATATGTTTCTCTAGGCCAGAGGAGAGGCTCCGCCGCCCTTACCTTGCTTGATAAGTAAAAGCTTTTCTTGAAACAATTTTTAGCCAGCGAAGCTTTTATATGTATGTGTAGCCGCTTGGCCGGCGCTCCGTTTTGGTTGTTTTATTTGCTGGTGATCGCTGCATAGCTTTCAGCCAAGAAACTAAATATCTTCGCCAGACCCTAAAGTTGGAAGGGTTAAAATAATGTTGGGCGGAAATAATTTATGCCTTTAATTTTTTTTTGTTCTAATAATTTTGTCTTAGAGCTAACTTTTAACTCGTAAAATTCCGAGGCTTTGGTGTACTCCGAAGCCAAGTTTATTTTTTTTTGTGATTTTTTATTTTACTTTACTTTTATAATTTCTTTTGTAATTTTTTTTGGTCATGAGTGAACTTCGGTGAAAATTTTGGTTTACCCCTTTTCGGGCACGCCACTGGCAAAAGCTTAACATGGTGATTTAATTCTCTCTCGAGCCAACCACATACATACACTCTCCCTATATTTTACACAATTGCTTACAGCGGTCACCAGAAAGATCTTTCTCCGTGGGATGCTTAACTGAGTACTCTTTTGTTTAAATATCGTTTTTTTGTTTTTGGTATGTGAATGACCAGTGGAGTAAAGAGAGAGTTAAAGCAGTTTTCGTTGCTCTCATTTAAATAACATGTAAAATCGAATTTTGGTAAAACATAAGAAGTTTAACTTATGCACAAAAAAAAAGGAATTTTTTTTTTTCTGAATTTTAAAATGCTTTTTATATAAACATTGTCATACCTACATATATTTATATCACTATCTATAATTTTAATTTTGAAATGCCTATTATATTTGTTACTTTTATTAAATATAAGTTTTGAAAATGAATTTAGGCTGAGCCGTTTATAAGGTAGGGTGGGCGAATATTTTTTTTTGGGCGTCACTGATATCGGACCCCTTTCTTGATCAGCAGCTGCACCAACAAATGACGGTATTTCTTTTCTTTTTCTCATCCTTTTTTTTTTTCCTTTTTTTTCTTTTGGCAAATCCGAAACGTTAAACCGAGGATAAATAATCTCAGTACGCGAATTCATTAATAAAATTTTAACTAGTAGAGCGCGTAGGCTATCCATTCCCCCATCCCCCCATTTCTCGCCGACTAACTTGAGCCGAAACCAGCGCGTACTACTGATAGGTCTTACCAGTTTCCAACAGCTCGCAGTAAAATTGTAGCAGGTTATATGTTACACTGTATAGATGTATGTGTATTTAAGCTTGTCAATGGTGTTAATTTGAATGAATTCGGTTCTGTATGTTTATGGGCATGTGTTTTTTTTATTAAAGTTTCTTAGGTACTATCACGGAGTAGTAGTCAGAGTAGGTAGTTTTGTGGGCTGAAAGGGTAGGTTGTGGTTTCTGCTATATTTTATTATTAGATCTATTGTTGAATTGTAGTGTGGACGTCTAGGGGGTCGGTATGTTTTTAGTATTTTGTGTAGTGGTCAGGGTTTTTACAGTGTGCAGACTCTTGCTTCGTATAGAATTTTTTGTGAGGGTGTGATTTGATCTGCGTTGGAGTTGATTATTGCCTTAGCGACGTTTATAAGTGTGGATATGTTACAGTTAAATTTTTGACATTTTATTATATTAATTGCTTGATGTAGGGTGTGCGTGAGTTGCTCCGTGTGTTTATTCCATCTGTTTGCTGTTAAAGTGAAGTCCTAGTTTTTTTTTTGGATACAATATTCTGTATTTGTATACCTCCTGTTTCTAATGTGCATATGCATTTGTGTTTTCTGCAAACGTGCATGTGTTTGCATTTGGTGGTGGATATCCTGGCACCTGAATAATTGGACCAGTTAAGAATGGTTCTGAGTATAGGATTTAGGTATATATTAATATTTTTTCTATTTTTTAGGTTAAGTATTATGTTAAAGTCGTCTGCGTAGGCACTTAGGCTGATATTTCGGTGTAGGGTGAGCTGTACAGCAAGCTTGTTGTAGGCTATTATAAATAGGATCACTGGGAGTAGCGAACCCTGGGTGATGCCGTTGTGGATGGGATGGGAGGGATGGAAGGGGGAGAGGTTGGAGTTTATTCGTACTGTAATTTTTCTGTTCGTCATGAAGTTTTTTATGTAGTTTAAGATTTTAGGTCCCGTTTTCCATTCCGTGAGTTGGTCAAGTATTGAGTGTAGTCCAATTCTGTCAAAAGCTTTTTCAAAGTCTAGGGATATTATGGACGTATGTTTTCTTCTGGAGATAGATCGTGTTAGTAAATGGTCTATCAGCAGTAAACTGTCTATAGCAGATTTTCCCTTCTTGAAACCAGTTTGACTGTTGTGGATTAATTTGTCGTTAGAAACAAACCACCACAGTCGTTATGCTATTATTTTGTCTAGGATCTTTGTTCAGTGATATTGGTCGGTATGAGTTTAGTGCGGTTTTCTCCGTGTTGGGTTTTGAGATTGGGACTATTATACTACTTGGGGGATATAATTGTTTATTATAGAGTTTTGGAGGTTGATTTTTCGATTGTGATTGAATGGTTGTTAAGTGATGCTTGTTTTGTGTTTATAAAGGTCGTAGAGAAATTGTGGTCGGATGAGAAGTCTTTGCAGAAGAGTTCTGCTATTTCTGCTTTGTTGGTGGTATTTTGGTTTGTTACTGGGTTTAGGATGCAATGAATGTGTTTTTGGGGATTTAAGCCCTGCGGCCTAAGCGTCTGATGTTACTCTATTACTATTTGTAGACTTTGCCTTTTTTCTTCTTTTAGGGTCCTTCTAAATTTGTCGTTTGCTCGTTTAAATTGTATGATGTTTTGCGTACAGATGTTTCTTTTTAGCGTGTGCCATTTCTTAAATTTATCGTCTCTAAGTCATTGTAGATTATAGTTCCACCAAGGCACATGGTGTGGCTTTGTCATAGGGTGTGTCTGAGGGATTGTTTTATGTGCACTAGATATAATTATTATACCATACACCCATTGGGTGAAATGGTATATTAAAGTCGCCCAAATGTATGTAACAGGCAGAAGGAAGTTTTTTCGGGTATATATTCTTGATCAGCATCAACAGCCGAGACGATCTAGCCATGTCCGTCTGTCCGTCCGTCCATCCGTCTGTATGAACACCTAGATCTCAGAGACTATAAGAGCTAGAGCCACCAAATTTGGTATGTAGACTCGTGTAGTATGTAGAGTGATCAAGTTTATTTCAAATTTTTGCGACGGCCCCTACCGCCACCGCAAATTATATAAAACCGATTTTCTCACACACTATTGCAACTCTCTAGTTGCACAAAATTTGGTATGTATATTTGCTTAGTAATTGCATACATTTTTTATGTGTAAAGATTTTGCCACGCCCCTTTCCGTAATTTGAAAAAACTTGATTATCTCCCGTAATTTTCTACCTTGTGCAATCAAATTTAGCACACTTAAATTTGATACTAATATCAAGCAAAACATTTGATCAAAATGGGACTAAAAATAGCCAAGTTATTAAGGTTTTTCCATTTGGCCGTTGGCTGGTGGGGCCGCTAGGGTGCTCGTATGCTTGAGTGAGTGAAATACAAGCTGCTCGAAATCCTGAGACCTAAGGGTTTCAACTTACGACAATGGTGTTCAAATAGCAGTCAAATTCTAAAAGCAATTCCAAAGGAAGATACGATTGCCGACATCAATCTCGGCGACACACTGGAACAAACAAGTGTCAAAACATTGGGAATCATATGGGCACCCAAAGAAGATCAATTATGTGGAAAGGCTCAAAGGCACTGAAATCGGTGAAATCTTCGATCCTCTAGGCCTATTGGCACCGGTAGTGGTAAGAGCGAAAATGTTTCTTCAACATGTTTGCTACCCAACGAATTGAGATGAATGGTGACCTGCCGACGAATTTGGAGAAGCAATGAGAAGCCTACCAATGCCTGTACACGCATTAAACCACATGAAGATTCCAAGACATATTTTTAATGGCAGGGTCCCCACTACGAAGGAACTGCATACATTTGTTGATGCATCTGAAATGGCGTATGAAGCGGCAGTTTATATCCGGTCAACCTATAAAAATGCGCAAATTTCGGTCAGATTGTTGTGCGCCAAGTCGAGAGTGGCTCCCCTATAAGGAGACGCTGCCCCGGCTGGAACTATGTTCAGCTGTACTTGGAGCTGAACTGACAGATAGACTTCGACAGGATCTCCAATTAGGATCAGAAAGAGTTGAATCATTTCTCTGGTCAGACTCCTTCAGTAGTAATCTCTTGGATTAATTCACGGCCATCACATTTCCAAACTTTTGTGGCTAATCGGTTGACGAAAATACATGCGGTATTATATCCAAGGCAATGGCGTTATGTGTCATCAGCTCAACGCAGCTGATGTTCTGTCTCGAGGCATATCAGCAGCCCAGCTTAGCATATTATATGGACCACTATTTTTGTATGGACCACATTCATTTTACCGGCTACAGCTAATAGTGGCGTATGTGCTACGGTTTTGTCACAAGCAGAACAGGAAACCAAAGACTCAGATAGAGTTGGAAGCTTTGGATCAACCACGAAGAATAATCATGCATATGAATTACGGCACTTAGGGAAAAGACCTGATCAACCATTGGATCGCAAAAGCACGGTGGCAACATTGCCACTAATACTGGATGAACATTCAATAATACGAGTAGCAACTCGGCTACAACAAGCACCAGTATCAACGGAAACAAGGAATCCATATCTCTTGCCGTATAATGATCCGGTGGTAAAAATGATACTAAGGAAACTTCATGAAGAGAATCTTCATTCTGGACATGAGGCACTACGCGAAATAGCTAGGCAACATTACCACATCATTAAGATGAAGCCGATGGTCCGGAATGTGATCCAGGGCTGCGCAGCATGCACCAAGTACCGGCCTTAGTTCTTTAAACAAGTCATGGGCGACATACCTGAGCACCGGTTATCGTTAAAAAATCTCTGAACCACATTTTATAACCTGGACAGAGTCAGTTCATCTCAATTCTATTACGGTTTAGGACACACAAATATGTGTTCCCCGTAGAGATGGGCGTCGGGATCGCGATTATCTGGAGTCCCGTTGGAACCATTTTTTCAAAATCTGCGGGGAAGTTCAAGAAAATGCTTCCCGTCCAATCCCGACCCGAAATCGGGAGTAGCCCTAAATGACTTTTTTCTAAAGGGACCCGATTTGCTCGTGCCCTTTCTGCAGAATGTGTATAACTTTAGAATGAGAGCAATTGGCGTGAGCGGTGACATCGCCGAAATGTTCCAACGAATAGCAGTAAGAGAAAAAGACGCTAAAGCACAACGATTCCTATGGCAAAATCAGACAACAGGCGTCTTAGAAACTTTGCACTTAAATGTGTTGACATTTGTATAGCGCACTATGTGCGCAACCTGAACGATAAAAATCTTGCAGACGAGTTTCCTTCGGCAGCTAAAGCTACTCAGAGAAGTCACTACGTAGACGACTACATCAATTCATGCCATTCAGAAGAAGAAGCCGTTACATCACTCGTTGCAGAGGACGGACGTGTTTTTTTTCCGCTTATCAACTTTTATTTTTTTCTCGCGATTAAATACTTTTCCATAACTTTAAAATTTATTACCGGTTAAATTAATTAATAATAATTTCAGCATCCGAATTTTATTTTCATTTTGCGAATACTTGTTGTCGCTTTTGTTTAAATTTAAATAAAATCAAAACATAAAATGGCTCGCATTAGCAGTGTTGTTGTTTTGCTTATCTCTTTTGCTTTTGTGTCTTTACCGTTTTTAACTAACTCTCGCGCTCTTGCGTACAAATTGTTGTTGCATGTGTTCAATTTGACGCGCTCTCCCGCTCTTTCCTATTCTTGATTGATTTGCGCTCTCGTCTTTTGCCTACCCGCGACTCTGTGATACGTGTTTTTGTTTTTGTGCTTTCATCTCTTTTAATTCTTTAGTTGTGAAGGCTTACTCTGCACATTAACCCTTGTGTCAGAACTGGTCAGTATATTCTTATTCACAGATTTTTTACCTTTAGAATTTCTATTTTTTATTTTTTGTATTTCCTTTTAATTAAATTAAACTTTTTGATAAAATGGTTGTCTGCTAAAAATTTATTGTATAGTTGCCACTAATGCGGTTGACTCCCATGATTATATTCTTTGTTGGTTGTGTGACAATGCGGTTCACGTTAAGTGTGCAGGTTACACAGGCAGAATTAAGGAGTCTATTGCTAAAGGTGGTGGCTTAAAATATGGATGTGATGCTTGCCGGGAGGTCGAGAATGAGATGCGCTCTTTCATGAGGCGGACTAGAGATAGTTTTGACACCTTAAGGGCAGGTTTTAATAAACTCCAAGCGGAGTTTACTGCGGTGGAGACTCAGTTCAGAAGTTTATCGCTTATGAATGAGTCTCCGAAACGTAAAAGGACCAGTCCTTGGGGTGTTTCTGTATCTGTAGATCCGCCAGCATCTCTTATCGTCCCCGACCGGTCTCATGCACCGTCCACTCCTAATGTACAGCAATTGATATCGTTTAAGAGCCCGGTTGTGAATGCTATTAGTAAGGAATTACCGATATCACCTGGGAATGATCTTTTAAAAACGATGCCTATTGTAGTGTCCGATAAGTCCGGGCAATTACCCATTCCAATGGAAATTGCCGATAGTTCTAAAAGTATCGAGGGCCCCGTAAACAAGTTGACTGCTGCAGTGGGTGACTTGTCCAACGTTACTGCTGCTGCTGACGCTTCGGGACCGCGGCCTCTCGTTGGCATACCACCAAAGAAACATATATTTGTTTCTAGGCTAGACCCTGTTGTCACATCTGATGATGTAATAGCCTATATTCGGAAGAAAGTTAACGTCTCGAATATTGCGGTGGAGAAGTTTAAATTCTCTTATTCTCGGGACATTTCGTCCTTTAAAATTAGTGTTTCTGCCTATATCTTCGACACCATATGTCGAGAAGATTTTTGGCCGAAACATATAATAGTTGAGGAATATACTGTAAAAAAAGAAAAATCGGCAACCGATTCGCTTGCCAACAACAACAACTAATACTATTCCTGCCACATCAGCATCTGCTGGTGTGTCAAAAAACTAGCTTCGTCCCTTAACCTGGGTTACCAGAACGTTGGAGGACTGAAATCTAAACTTCCTAATCTCTATGTAGATAGTCTTTCTTTTGAGCATAACATTCTAGCTTTTACAGAGACGTGGCTTAAACCTGATATTGCTGATTCATCGGTTTTTCCCACAAATTTTTCTATATTCAGACGTGACCGGATTTCTCGCATAGGTGGTGGCGTTCTGATAGCTGTTGATGCTGCTTTATCATCTGAAATGATTCAATTTTCTAGTACCCAGGAGATTGAGTTTGTCGGTGTTAAAGTAAATTTTAAATCTTTTAATGCTTTTATTACTTGTTCCTATATTCCACCATTGGCAGACATGGTGGTATATTCAAATCATTTAGAGGCAATTCAGTTTGTCTCCTCTTTGGTCTCCAGTCAAGACATGTTCATAGTTTTAGGTGATTTTAATTTACCCGCTTTAGCATGGTCACCAACAGATGAATGTACAATGTTGCTGCCCTCTTTGTCACATGACTTTATTGATGGCCTTCTAGGCTTATCTTTATCCCAAGTCAATCCTGTCTTAAATTCTAATGGAAAATCGTTAGATCTTATTTTTGTATTGGATTCTTCTTATTGTGAGGTTTCCAGGATCGAACCATTTGTTCTTCCAGAAGACAAATTTCATCCTACATTAAATTTAAAAATTGATCTGCCCTTGCTTTCACCATTACTTGGTTCAAATGAGTTACCTCTAACTAGGTGCTTTCGTAAGACTGACTTCGCCAGCCTTAATGAAAGCATTGCTACTACCGATTGGTCTTATCTGTACAATTGTAGAGATATGGACTCAGCTGTTCGTTTTTATACCATACACCCATAGGGTGAAATGGTATATTAAAGTCGCTAAAATGTATGTAACAGGCAGAAGGAAGCTTTTCCGACCCCATAAAGTATATATATTCTTGATCAGCATCAACAGCCGAGACGATCTAGCCATGTCCGTCTGTCCGTCCGTCCGCCCGTCCGTCCGTCCGTCTGTATGAACACCTAGATCTCGGAGACTATAAGAGCTAGAGCCACCAAATTTGGTATGTAGACTCGTGTCATATGTACGCTTATCGAGTTTGTTTCAAATGTTTGCCACGCCCCCTACCGCCCCCGCAAATGATATAAAACCGATTTTCTTAAACACCATAGCAACTAGAGACACAAAATTTGGTATGTATATTTGCTTAGTAATCGCGCACATTTTGTATTTATAAAAATTTTGCCACACCCCCTACCGCCCCCGCGAATCAAATAAAACCGATTTTCTCAAAAACTAATTTAGCTAAAGACACAAAATTTGGTATGAATATTTGCTTAGTAATTGCGCACATTTTTGATGTGTAAAGATTTTGCCACGCCTCTTTCCGCCCCCGTAATTTGAAAAAACTCGATTATCTCCCGTAATTTTCTACCTTGTGCAATCAAATTTAGCACATTTAAATTTGATACTAATATCAAGCAAAATACCAAATTTGATCAAAATCGGACTAAAAATAGCCAAGTTATGCATATAAACGTTTTTCCATATGGCCGGAGTTGGCCGTTGGCTGGTGGGGGCGCTAGGGTGCTCGAATGCTTGAGTGAGCGAAATACTAAGATATGCTTCTAAAAAGCATGCAAACAGATTTTTTTAAAAATACGAAAATGCATTGGTTATTACAAATTTAAAATATTTGTTTTACTGGTGTATGGTATATCCAAGTCGGCGAGACGACTTACTTACTTCATTTCTATGATACTCTGAATTCACTCTTTGATATTTGTGTGCCTCTTGGTAGGCTGGAGCGGCTTAACAATCCTCCCTGGTTCTCTCGTGAGCTGTGCAATTTGAAAAATGTGAAGACACGATATTATAAGAAGTTTCAAAAAACACGTCGTTCATCAGACTATGCTCTGTATACAGTCGCTCGTTCAAAATTCATGATGCTTAATACACAATGCTATAAGAATTATCTTCAGCGGTGTAAGCTTCAGTTTTCTTCTGACCCTAAACAATTTTATAATTTTGTTAATTCTAAACGTAAGACCTCTGTGCACCCATCTTTTTTGTCTTTTCAAAATAAAAAAGCGAGCACTGATCAGGCAATTGCCGATATGTTTGCGAGTTTTTTCAAAACAACTTATTCCTCAACGGAATATCAAGCAAGTCCGTATCCTTATCATTTAGAAAAGGCTAATTGCATTTTCAATCCAGTGATTGATAAAGGTTCTATTCTTAGCGAACTTAAATTAGTTAAACCCGTTTATTCTCCGGGGCCAGATGGTCTTCCTGGATGTGTACTCAGGTTCTGTGCAAATGCATTATGTAAACCCATTTTAAAATTGTTTCTATTGTCTGTCGAATCTTCCTTTTTTTCCATCTATTTGGAAGGAGTCGTATATCATTCCTCTGCATAAAAATGGCAAAAAGTCCGAAGCCACTAACTATAGGGGTATCTCAAAATTGTCCGCTATTCCGAAAGCTTTTGAGAAAATTATAACTTCTCAATTGCAACATTTTTGCAGCTCTATTATTTCGCCATCCCAACATGGGTTTGTGAAACGTAGATCTACAACCACTAACCTTTTAGAATTTACATCAATAATTATCAAGGGGTTCAAAAATGGTAAACAAACTGATGTCATATACACTGACTTCAGCAAAGCCTTTGATTCCGTTAATCATACCCTATTACTTTCGAAGCTGAGCGACATTGGGTTTCCACCCCTTTTCCTATCTTGGGTTCGAGAATATTTAACAAATAGAAAACAGAAGGTACTTTTTAAGTCTTCTTTTTCCGTTTCCATTCCTGTGACTTCTGGTGTACCTCAAGGTAGTCATCTGGGCGCTCTGCTTTTCACACTATTCATTAACGATCTTCCATCAGTCATTGTTCATTCGCGTGTGCTTATGTATGCTGACGATGTCAAGCTTTGTCTTACGTATAAAGATACAGATTCATTTAGTCGGCTACAATCTGATCTTAAAAACTTTCAATCCTGGTGCCAGTTTAATCTACTAAATCTTAACACTACCAAATGTAAGGTAATGACTTTTTTTCGTAACTCTCCTCAACTGGTCACTTATTTTCTAAACAATAGCCCTTTAGAACGTCTAAATAATATGAATGATTTGGGCGTACTTATGGACCATAAGTTAAATTTTAACACCCATATTTCCACTACGGTCTCAAAGGCCATGAGTGTCCTGGGTTTCATTAAAAGATGGTCAAAAGAATTCGATGACCCCTATACAACTAAAGTTCTTTTTACCTCGCTTGTCCGTCCTATTTTAGAGTATGGATCTTGCATTTGGTCACCTCAATATGAGTCGCACCAGATTAGACTTGAATCCGTTCAAAAGCAGTTCTTGCTATTTGCTCTTCGTGGCTTAAGCTGGGATCGCAATGTCAATTTGCCTTCGTATTCTAGTAGACTTCTCTTGATTAACCTTCCTTCCCTAACTAACCGTAGAACCATGCTTGGTGCAATTTTCATGCACAAGCTCCTAATTGGTGATATCGACTCGCCTGAGTTATTAGCTCAGGTAAATCTGTCGGTACCATGTAGACGGAGTAGACATCCTTTGATACCATTATCCCTTAGTCGTTGTTTTTCTATGCCATGCATGAACCTTTTAGGGCCCTCTGCTCTGATTACAACCTTCTTTTCCCTGTAATCAGCTCAGAGTTTTCTATCAATATGCTTAAAACATCTATCCTATCCCATTTAGTTAATAGATAACTATATTATTATTTGTTTGTCTGTTTCTTGTCTTGTGTATTTGTCCACGCGATTCGCGCCGTGCGTTTTACGGCTGCACCCCTCGGTCGGTCGGGTGGGAGGTGGGCAGTTATCTGCTTGGGCTCGCGCGTAACAGGCTTTGTCCTGGTGTCGTAGGGGCCACTTGAACGTACTGCGCATAGTATCGTCAACGTCCGCTAATAAAGTCCATGCACGCGGGGGCTTCCATATGCGCAAGTGGTGTTCCAAATCCAAACGGGTACTCGCTGTACTTCGCGACACAACAACCTACGAGGAAAAACAGTTCTTTAACAGTGAAGAGATACACTCATGCGGTGGAGCTCACGTCAAGATGCCTTCACCTATGCACTAAAATTTGAACGCCTGAAGCGCAACCTAATAGCGACAAAAGTCGCACCAACCAAAAGGGAAATTTTACAAGTTTTGATGTCAGTTTTTAACCCCATGGGTTTTGTATCCTGTATAATGATGTATCTCAAAATACTGCTCCAACAAGTTTGGTGATCGAAGACTGATCGGAATGAGGATATATATGTAATGTTTAGGATAGCCGAGATATGTGAGCTCACAGAGCCAGAAGCTGGAGATGGGTTCCAAGCAAACTAAATGTTTCGGACATCGCCACCAAACGACAACATAGGCCTGAAACATACACACAATGGTTCGAAGGACCTCACTTTCTAAAACTACCGCCGGCAGATTTGCCGACGAAAACTACAAATGAAAGGACAGTCACGGAGGAACTGCGACCTCGTTTCCTTCACATGCGAAGGGAATCAGCGAGAATCCATTACGAGTTCTTTTCAAAATGGAATCGATTGACAAGGGCAATTGCATGTTGGTTTGTCTATAAAATCAAATGAGAATACAAACCAACTGGCATCCCAAATTAATGAAACCAGAATGTTTTTATACCGGAACATACAACAAAAATGTTACAACGAAGAGCATTACAACAACCAGCGAAAACGGCCACCACTATGTCCACTATGGACGTTACAACTCTTCCTAAATGACCATGGAGTATTGTGTGTACGCGATCGAGCCAGTCGCTTCGCTGGCATCCCTGAGGGACGAATCGCCCTACCCACCCAACACTGGGTTACAAAGCTGATAGTCAGGCACTACCATGAAAAATATTATCACATGAATCATGAGACTACAGTAAATGAGGTGAGCCAAAAATATTTTATTCCAAAACTAAGACCTCTCCTTAAAGGGATTCGTCGAAATTGCCAACAATGTAAGCTGAGTAGTGCTCGACCCATTGCACCCTTAATGACGCCGAGGGCTAGACTGAGTGCATTCAAGCCAGCGATTACGTATATAGGAGTTTATTATTTTGGCCCGCTAACAGTTATCGATGGAAGAAAGTCATTGAAAAGATGGGGCATGCTGATAACCTGCCTCACAATGCGAGCAATAAGCATTGAGATCGTGCATAGTCTAACCACAAACTCATGCTTAAGACGCCATATATCGCGACGAGGCACACCAAAGGAAATATATAGCGATAACGGGACTAATTTTCGATTGACCGATGCCTTTCTTAGAGACAAACTTTATTTGGATGATCCGAAGATGTATCGAGAATTGTCGCAGCAGGACCTATCGTGGTACTTCAACCCACCGTCAGCTCCTCCCATGGGAGGAGCCTGGGAGCGATTAGATCAAGAACCTCTTACGCCAAATCTCCTGCTGCTTGGCTCATCAAATGGAGAAAAACCGATTTTCGATCCGGAACAAATCGACTATAAATGGTCGCTACACCAGAGTGATGTTCGCCAACCCATTTTGGAAACGCGGTCAAAGAGATGCTACCAAACATAACACAAAGGTCCAAGTGGCATAAAAAAATAATAAAAATAATAACAATTGGTGTAGGCGACATCGTACTTATAGTGGACGAAAATCAGCGTCGTAATACCTGGACAAAGGGGCGAGTGGTCGAAGTGACCACTCCAGGCGAGGGTACAGACACAATTATGTGTCCTCCAGACCAGCAGTAAAGTTAGCAGTCCTCGAAATCGGAAAGATGAAGCAAGCTCCAGTAGTTCGCTTGCTGGGTGCGGAATGTGGCCGAAATTCGGGCAATGACGCTCTTTAGAAACTTTAAAACCCTCTCTATCATCTTACTTTTGAGGTACTTTATTATATATAAGTAGACACATAAGCCCACGCTGATCTAACCTAAAGATTAAATGAATTAAATTTATTTCAAAGGCACTGGCGGAGCTAGATTAACTAGTCGAACGAGCAACAGTATAAAACGGCGATACCAACCGCAAACTCCAAGAAATCCTCTAGTTTGTTTCGAATTCCTAGGTAGTGGCCAATTTTTAATACATTCAATCTTTGACGGATCGGTCCAGATAGCTTTACTGTCTATTACATATCCTAAATAACTAATGCTTGCGACGAAAATTGCTCCGCGATTCTTGCTAACACCGAAAGATGAGAAATCCTCTGAAATTATACACAGATCATCCAAAAAGCAAAAAACACAATGACGAAGATCCGCCGGAACTACTTCATCCATTAGACGACTCATAGTAGATGGGACATTACAAAGGCCAAAAGGCATAACTTTGAATTGATATAACGGTCGCCCTGGTACTGTAAATGCAGTAAGAGGTTTGGATGCTTCCGTTAATTCTATTTTCCTTAAATTGATTTTGGAAATATTTGCCTTGGGATATCTTGAAAAAATAATGCTGGGCAAAGGATAAGCATCCTTAATTGTGACTGCATTTAACTTGCGGGCGTCTAATCACAGTCGAACTGTATTAGGCTTTATTACTGGTCGAATAGGAGAGCTCCAGGCGGTTCGATAATTCCTAGTTGAATCATACGATCAATTTCCGTGTATACCAATTTTTCAACAGCTGGACTAATGTTGATGTTTTATTAAGGACGTACGTCCGAAATGATGACTTGCATTGGGAAACATTTGCTTGACGACTTCAAGCTGTCTAACTTGCGAATACGTGAGAGAATAAGAACTAGGGTCAGTCTCTAACTTCTTCTTAGAACCGATCTCGATCGAACTAATTATAGACGGGGCAAGTTCGAAAATTCTCCAAAGTCATGACCTAATATTAATCTTTTCTTCAACGGGAGAATTACAAATAATTTCAACATTCTTTCCAATCTACCGTACCGTACCATCACTTCTAACATACCAATCACATTTTGGCTGTTTCCGTCCGCTGTGCGAACTTGACCTTTAGTTTTTACGAATTGGGGAAAATGTGAAAAATCTGTTTGTGCTAAATCCGAGCCTATACAACTTATGCTGGCACCGGTATCCAATAAACCTAATTCTGTGAACGTAAGAAATGAGTCCCCTGCATTCTCCTATTATCGTTGTCGTTTCTAAAAATTGTTTTAACAAAAGTTTCCTAATTTGTCTTGCGTGATCATAATATTTCCTTAGTCTTAACGTGCGTTTAGACGAGGGTTGGTCAGATCTGAAAGTTCTGAGTAAACGCTCAGGATATGACAAAAATCTTAGTGGAAGTCTGAGAGAATTTCTTACGTTTACTTTATTATTCACAATGTTGATACTTTGTTAAACGTTTTCCGAGTTTGATGTAAATATTGCGGGATTATCCGACGTTGCGTGGATGCACCTGGATGTATTTCAAAATTTCCATCAGCTCCTCTTCCTCAAACTTTATACCGAACTTGTCAATAAAAGAAGCTACCTCATCGTAAAAACAAACAAAAGATTCTCCAGCTTTTTGCTTTCTAGCACGAAACATTTCTTTGCTCCTCAAAATCTAAATAAATTCTTTTACTCCTAGACCTTCCGTAGATCCGTCAAAACGTAGATTCCATTTCTGCATTACATTTGCAATTTTCGCATTTTGAAACAGTTGTAGGGCAGGGCGAACTGTCCAAACTTCACTGGTACAGAAGAGAAACATGTTTGCGTGTTGTCCAAAACTAAGGAACAAATTTAGCATATTTCTTCTTCTTGAGTGTCCGTATTTGGGGGACTATGTTGAACTATTATTTTCCTAAAAGTGACATGACTGGGTACGTGATTTGAAATCGTAACTAACCAAATGAACCTAAAGAATATTTGTAACTTTATTATTTTTGTTTTTGGGCTATGGCATCTACAAAATTATTTCTTTGTCAGGCTTTGGTCTTTTGAATCTTCTGATCGGCACGGATATACTATCTGTATTACCAAGATCCAGACACCAGAACATTTAATCATCCAAATCTTACTATAAAACAATTTGTTCGTGTTGTCTTCGATTTCTTTAGACGTTCAGCTGTCGTACCATGATCTTAAATTCAATCAGTACTGATATCGAAACATCCAATATACAATAATCTAAATTGTTAAGAAAAGTTTGAACGCCTTTACTAAACGAGTGCTAAATTATCGAGGACATTAACTAAACAAGCAATTTATGATACGCTCCTGCAGTACTGACCAGGCGGTGTTGTAGTTGGCTTCGCTTAATTCCAGATCCATAATCAATCGCTCTGCTTGTTCAGAAAGGTTTGATTTATATTGTCTGGACGTTGACGCGTAGACTGCGAAGTACGTACAAGTGGCCAATACGACACCAGGACACCAGAAGCCTGTTTCGCGCGATCAAAAGCACAGAGCGGACCGTGGGGCGCAGTCGTATATAAGACGGCACGATCGCATGGACAAATACAAATAAAACGGACAAATTATTAAATAATTACGAGCTAAATGTGATAAAATAGAGATGTTTAAAAAAGAAAGAAAGGCGGGTTAATGAGAGCATAGGACTCAAATAGGTTAATGCAAAGAATAGTTAGAAATACAGTGTTTCAAGGATAGGGGAATAAAATTTCTGGTAGGTCAACGGGGAACAGAGCTCAGGAGAGTCTATATCACCTATTAAAAGATGGAGGTGACCATATGCAAGATCCGTACTCTAAGATAGGACGGATTAATAAAGTATATAGAATTTTGGTTGTCAACGTCCGCTAATAAAGTCCATGCACGCGGGGGCTTCCATATGCGCAAGTGGTGTTCCAAATCCAAACGGGTACTCGCTGTACTTCGCGACACAACAACCTACGAGGAAAAACAGTTCTTTAACAGTGAAGAGATACACTCATGCGGTGGAGCTCACGTCAAGATGCCTTCACCTATGCACTAAAATTTGAACGCCTGAAGCGCAACCTAATAGCGACAAAAGTCGCACCAACCAAAAGGGAAATTTTACAAGTTTTGATGTCAGTTTTTAACCCCATGGGTTTTGTATCCTGTATAATGATGTATCTCAAAATACTGCTCCAACAAGTTTGGTGATCGAAGACTGATCGGAATGAGGATATATATGTAATGTTTAGGATAGCCGAGATATGTGAGCTCACAGAGCCAGAAGCTGGAGATGGGTTCCAAGCAAACTAAATGTTTCGGACATCGCCACCAAACGACAACATAGGCCTGAAACATACACACAATGGTTCGAAGGACCTCACTTTCTAAAACTACCGCCGGCAGATTTGCCGACGAAAACTACAAATGAAAGGACAGTCACGGAGGAACTGCGACCTCGTTTCCTTCACATGCGAAGGGAATCAGCGAGAATCCATTACGAGTTCTTTTCAAAATGGAATCGATTGACAAGGGCAATTGCATGTTGGTTTGTCTATAAAATCAAATGAGAATACAAACCAACTGGCATCCCAAATTAATGAAACCAGAATGTTTTTATACCGGAACATACAACAAAAATGTTACAACGAAGAGCATTACAACAACCAGCGAAAACGGCCACCACTATGTCCACTATGGACGTTACAACTCTTCCTAAATGACCATGGAGTATTGTGTGTACGCGATCGAGCCAGTCGCTTCGCTGGCATCCCTGAGGGACGAATCGCCCTACCCACCCAACACTGGGTTACAAAGCTGATAGTCAGGCACTACCATGAAAAATATTATCACATGAATCATGAGACTACAGTAAATGAGGTGAGCCAAAAATATTTTATTCCAAAACTAAGACCTCTCCTTAAAGGGATTCGTCGAAATTGCCAACAATGTAAGCTGAGTAGTGCTCGACCCATTGCACCCTTAATGACGCCGAGGGCTAGACTGAGTGCATTCAAGCCAGCGATTACGTATATAGGAGTTTATTATTTTGGCCCGCTAACAGTTATCGATGGAAGAAAGTCATTGAAAAGATGGGGCATGCTGATAACCTGCCTCACAATGCGAGCAATAAGCATTGAGATCGTGCATAGTCTAACCACAAACTCATGCTTAAGACGCCATATATCGCGACGAGGCACACCAAAGGAAATATATAGCGATAACGGGACTAATTTTCGATTGACCGATGCCTTTCTTAGAGACAAACTTTATTTGGATGATCCGAAGATGTATCGAGAATTGTCGCAGCAGGACCTATCGTGGTACTTCAACCCACCGTCAGCTCCTCCCATGGGAGGAGCCTGGGAGCGATTAGATCAAGAACCTCTTACGCCAAATCTCCTGCTGCTTGGCTCATCAAATGGAGAAAAACCGATTTTCGATCCGGAACAAATCGACTATAAATGGTCGCTACACCAGAGTGATGTTCGCCAACCCATTTTGGAAACGCGGTCAAAGAGATGCTACCAAACATAACACAAAGGTCCAAGTGGCATAAAAAAATAATAAAAATAATAACAATTGGTGTAGGCGACATCGTACTTATAGTGGACGAAAATCAGCGTCGTAATACCTGGACAAAGGGGCGAGTGGTCGAAGTGACCACTCCAGGCGAGGGTACAGACACAATTATGTGTCCTCCAGACCAGCAGTAAAGTTAGCAGTCCTCGAAATCGGAAAAGATGAAGCAAGCTCCAGTAGTTCGCTTGCTGGGTGCGGAATGTGGCCGAAATTCGGGCAATGACGCTCTTTAGAAACTTTAAAACCCTCTCTATCATCTTACTTTTGAGGTACTTTATTATATATAAGTAGACACATAAGCCCACGCTGATCTAACCTAAAGATTAAATGAATTAAATTTATTTCAAAGGCACTGGCGGAGCTAGATTAACTAGTCGAACGAGCAACAGTATAAAACGGCGATACCAACCGCAAACTCCAAGAAATCCTCTAGTTTGTTTCGAATTCCTAGGTAGTGGCCAATTTTTAATACATTCAATCTTTGACGGATCGGTCCAGATAGCTTTACTGTCTATTACATATCCTAAATAACTAATGCTTGCGACGAAAATTGCTCCGCGATTCTTGCTAACACCGAAAGATGAGAAATCCTCTGAAATTATACACAGATCATCCAAAAAGCAAAAAACACAATGACGAAGATCCGCCGGAACTACTTCATCCATTAGACGACTCATAGTAGATGGGACATTACAAAGGCCAAAAGGCATAACTTTGAATTGATATAACGGTCGCCCTGGTACTGTAAATGCAGTAAGAGGTTTGGATGCTTCCGTTAATTCTATTTTCCTTAAATTGATTTTGGAAATATTTGCCTTGGGATATCTTGAAAAAATAATGCTGGGCAAAGGATAAGCATCCTTAATTGTGACTGCATTTAACTTGCGGGCGTCTAATCACAGTCGAACTGTATTAGGCTTTATTACTGGTCGAATAGGAGAGCTCCAGGCGGTTCGATAATTCCTAGTTGAATCATACGATCAATTTCCGTGTATACCAATTTTTCAACAGCTGGACTAATGTTGATGTTTTATTAAGGACGTACGTCCGAAATGATGACTTGCATTGGGAAACATTTGCTTGACGACTTCAAGCTGTCTAACTTGCGAATACGTGAGAGAATAAGAACTAGGGTCAGTCTCTAACTTCTTCTTAGAACCGATCTCGATCGAACTAATTATAGACGGGGCAAGTTCGAAAATTCTCCAAAGTCATGACCTAATATTAATCTTTTCTTCAACGGGAGAATTACAAATAATTTCAACATTCTTTCCAATCTACCGTACCGTACCATCACTTCTAACATACCAATCACATTTTGGCTGTTTCCGTCCGCTGTGCGAACTTGACCTTTAGTTTTTACGAATTGGGGAAAATGTGAAAAATCTGTTTGTGCTAAATCCGAGCCTATACAACTTATGCTGGCACCGGTATCCAATAAACCTAATTCTGTGAACGTAAGAAATGAGTCCCCTGCATTCTCCTATTATCGTTGTCGTTTCTAAAAATTGTTTTAACAAAAAGTTTCCTAATTTGTCTTGCGTGATCATAATATTTCCTTAGTCTTAACGTGCGTTTAGACGAGGGTTGGTCAGATCTGAAAGTTCTGAGTAAACGCTCAGGATATGACAAAAATCTTAGTGGAAGTCTGAGAGAATTTCTTACGTTTACTTTATTATTCACAATGTTGATACTTTGTTAAACGTTTTCCGAGTTTGATGTAAATATTGCGGGATTATCCGACGTTGCGTGGATGCACCTGGATGTATTTCAAAATTTCCATCAGCTCCTCTTCCTCAAACTTTATACCGAACTTGTCAATAAAAGAAGCTACCTCATCGTAAAAACAAACAAAAGATTCTCCAGCTTTTTGCTTTCTAGCACGAAACATTTCTTTGCTCCTCAAAATCTAAATAAATTCTTTTACTCCTAGACCTTCCGTAGATCCGTCAAAACGTAGATTCCATTTCTGCATTACATTTGCAATTTTCGCATTTTGAAACAGTTGTAGGGCAGGGCGAACTGTCCAAACTTCACTGGTACAGAAGAGAAACATGTTTGCGTGTTGTCCAAAACTAAGGAACAAATTTAGCATATTTCTTCTTCTTGAGTGTCCGTATTTGGGGGACTATGTTGAACTATTATTTTCCTAAAAGTGACATGACTGGGTACGTGATTTGAAATCGTAACTAACCAAATGAACCTAAAGAATATTTGTAACTTTATTATTTTTGTTTTTGGGCTATGGCATCTACAAAATTATTTCTTTGTCAGGCTTTGGTCTTTTGAATCTTCTGATCGGCACGGATATACTATCTGTATTACCAAGATCCAGACACCAGAACATTTAATCATCCAAATCTTACTATAAAACAATTTGTTCGTGTTGTCTTCGATTTCTTTAGACGTTCAGCTGTCGTACCATGATCTTAAATTCAATCAGTACTGATATCGAAACATCCAATATACAATAATCTAAATTGTTAAGAAAAGTTTGAACGCCTTTACTAAACGAGTGCTAAATTATCGAGGACATTAACTAAACAAGCAATTTATGATACGCTCCTGCAGTACTGACCAGGCGGTGTTGTAGTTGGCTTCGCTTAATTCCAGATCCATAATCAATCGCTCTGCTTGTTCAGAAAGGTTTGATTTATATTGTCTGGACGTTGACGCGTAGACTGCGAAGTACGTACAAGTGGCCAATACGACACCAGGACACCAGAAGCCTGTTTCGCGCGATCAAAAGCACAGAGCGGACCGTGGGGCGCAGTCGTATATAAGACGGCACGATCGCATGGACAAATACAAATAAAACGGACAAATTATTAAATAATTACGAGCTAAATGTGATAAAATAGAGATGTTTAAAAAAGAAAGAAAGGCGGGTTAATGAGAGCATAGGACTCAAATAGGTTAATGCAAAGAATAGTTAGAAATACAGTGTTTCAAGGATAGGGGAATAAAATTTCTGGTAGGTCAACGGGGAACAGAGCTCAGGAGAGTCTATATCACCTATTAAAAGATGGAGGTGACCATATGCAAGATCCGTACTCTAAGATAGGACGGATTAATAAAGTATATAGAATTTTGGTTGTCTTTGGTTGGGATCGTCAAACTCTTTTGACCATCGTTTCACAAACCGAAGAACATTCATAGCTTTACTAACTAGCAGAAATATGAAGATAAAAAGTTATTTTATTGTCCATAAGAACACCTAAGTGATTAATGATATCTAACCGTTCAAAGACATAACTTTACATTTCACACCAATTTTGAATATCATTAAGATCGGATTGAAGCAGGAAAAAAGACGATTTGTCTTTAAAACTAAAGCTTAACATCATCCGCACACAAGAATGTGCCATTACCAATGGTGATCATTTATAAAAAGAGTGAATAGCAATGGACCAAAATGACTATCCTGAGGTACTCCAGAGGTCACTTAAATGGTCTTAGAAAATGAAGACTAAAGGAGGACTTTTTGTGTACGCTTACAAAGATATTGAAGAATCCAATCAAGCAAAATGCGGGGGATCCCAAGTTCGTTCAAATTGTATAAAAGAAGAGTATGAAGTCAGTATAGAAGTTCGCATAAACCCTGTACTGGATAACGATAGGTTGCAGGATATAAATCGATAAATTACACCTTTCGTGCTCCTTGCCAATCTTTAAACTTATTTTCTCAGCTTTTCTTTTCTCATTTTTCTGTGTCTTTAATTCGCTCTTTACTTTATAATAACCTACAGCAACCTCTTCCTTCCGTTCCATTTTCCTATGATAGGAGCATGTCTGGCACCTTGTCAAATAAATCACTTTCAGAAGGAGTGTTCAGTTACGTTAAAAGTTTTAGATTAATTTAAAATTAATTGTAACCTCTCTTTAACTCTTTCAGTCGACCGAAAAACAAATTGATGACGTAAATAAATAATTTTTTTTTTTATCTTAAAGCCGAGAGTTAAGAGAAATTGAAGACAAACAGGAAAAGGAGATACAAACAAGGGAAATATTAAAGCGAGAACATACTCAAGCCAGTAGATTGGCTTCTAGCTTTGTAGAACATCTGGATGGTCATCAGCTTTATGATTCCTTATGGCGGGGCGATGATGACGGCAGAATTCTAATGCTTATTGGTTCTCAAGCCCAAGATTTAGCAGAAGAATATGACAAAGACATATTTGAAATAACCCAAGAAATATACAAACATGGTATGGATCGATTTATTGAACGCGAAAAGGAAATTCAAGATTTTAGGGAAAATCTTTATATTGGCCAAGAAGAATTACAGGCAATGGGACAAAAGGAAATAGAAGATTTTTTACAATTTAAGGAAAAAATTTTTGAAGATGCTCGACTTACTCACCGACAATTAGAACAAAATACTATGCACGGAGAGGACGATGACTCTCCAGAAAATCTTAAGCTCTCTGATATTATTGACAAGCTAAATATACAATTTGAAGATTCTATGAATGATATGTGGCAGGCATTGATGTTACAGGAACTGCATTTGCATGAGGCAATAGAGGTAAAATAAAATGCCATTATTAATCAATTATTAAGATAGTCTATGCTTACAGGATACAACAACAAATTTCCACCGTAGGTTATCAGAGCTTATGTCGAAATTTGTTGAACAGATTCAAGCCTTTTTTGTGCAATTGCGTGAAATAGCTGGCCATTTTTCAGAAAACATGACTGAAATTGTTACGAGATTTATATCTACAAAACTCGCCCTTCAAGATTTTGAGGATGTGCCTATGGAACTTAGAGTATTTATGGAAGACCGTGATGCTATTTTAAATCTCATTGCCGGAATGAAAGACTCGCATACACTAAGAATTGATGAGCGTGAGGACCGCATGGCCACTAGGAGCAAAGACTTTATTGACAACATGATCGATACCTTATATATGTAAGTTTACAATATACTACTTGTAATATATTAAATTAGATAGATCTTTAAAATGTCGGATCTATTCAATGAATTATAATTATAATGTACAGGATTTTCAGTTATTTTAAAATCTATAAGGTGAGATGGTGAGAATCGTAATAAAGTTGAGCATCTGTTAACTGCAACTATTAACTAAGTGCAAACGCCACACAGCTTATCGGTTTGCTTTACATGATATTTTTAACAAATGGGGTTTGGATAATATAATAAGAAAATTAAGGCAAAAGACAATTTTTACAGCTTGGTTTTGGAAAAGTATTCTTTCACACACATGAATTCCAACTGATTGAAAGTATTGGTCTTAAGTCTGAAGAACACAATTGGGGATTGCATCATAACCCCTAAGCTTGTGTGAAATTATAATTATTCGTGTGTGTGTTCAGAAGATTGGTGTGACTTAATTTGATTGCAATTATTGTGCTTGGAAATTCGAAAGTTAAAAATAATTAATTTTTTCCTCGGATAGTATTAATGGTAAATAGCAGAAAACTCCCAAAATAGTATTGTGTCTCATATAGTGCTAATTTATGTATGTATG
Organism: Drosophila insularis; assembly: GCA_018903935.1. NCBI lineage: Eukaryota > Metazoa > Arthropoda > Insecta > Diptera > Drosophilidae > Drosophila > Drosophila insularis. The sequence continues at coordinate 323,627 of JAEIFP010001172.1, read as the reverse complement.
TAGATGCGGCGACCGCGAACCAATGCACTATGGTCAAAAAGTCTGAAATTTAGGCATAAAGTCATTTTTTTTATGTATTCATAACTGAAAATTTAACTTATTTTTTGATTATAGACACATTAGATAAGAACAAAACGTTTTTTAAAAATTTTTCAAATTTGTCATTTAAATTTGGCGCGCAACTAAAGTCAGTTGTTTCAATGCAAGCTTAAATTATCGGTATGCAACCTTAAAATTTATTAAGCTTTGTCATTGTTTTGAGCGTGATTGTTTAAAGAAAAAGAATATTGTAATCATGGTAAGTAAAAGCACAGGTATTTAATATTAATTTTCAGTGTTAGTTTGTCAAGATTGTGAATGTTTAGCTGTGTATGTGCCATTGTTGTTGGTGTCTTTTTACAGGTGAAATTTAACAAATAGAGCCGTGTTTCGTGGTGTATTACTTGTTCTGAGCGCGCTTGAGCGCTCAACCAAAAACGACATGTTCAAGATTAATGTTTATATATTCGTAATGAATAAGTTTCCTCTGCCCCTTTTTGTTCCTTTTTGAATAAATTGACATGTTGCAGCCAAATATGAGTTTCGGCGCTTAACGTTGCTGGAAGTTTGGGACAACAACAAGCGCGATGATGGTGCACTTATCATATGGGTATTGGAAAAAGTAAACAAATCTGATCTCAGTGCTGCTCAGATGGATATATTTACTGAAAAAATCAGGATTTTTCTGAATCACGTCAAAAAATATTTGCCGCAGTGCAACCGAATGTTGCAAAGATTTAAGGCTCGACACGCAAGGTGGCTTTGGCAGTCAATTACTTTGACGTTAGATGAAAATGTGACGGATCTGGCATCTTCATCTGCAATGGGTAGACCAAAGCTAAACTATTCAGATGCTGGAGAGCGCCTAAAAAGAAAGTTAGCATGTGACCTAGCATCGGAAAATAATTTTCCCACGCCTCATTTGCTTCACGCGGCTTCAGTTTCTACAAAGAAAGACAAACAGGATGAATTAGCGACAGTTTTAAAAGTCGTCAGGTATGAAGACTGCTCTGAACTAAAAAAAAACCTTGTTTCCAAATGAAGTCACACCTCTTACTTCGGAAGAAGCACTGGCTCTTTTATTGGAAAATGGATTGACAAAACAGCAGTACATTAACATCCAACAACTTAACAAATCTCGTGGATGCGATATTTTTCCACCGTACTCAACCCTGGAGATGAAAACGGTTTGCAGACCACCCCAAATACACACTTCGGAAAGTTGTGCACAGGTTTCAATGCAAAATATTCTAGACCATACAGCCGAAAGAATTATGGAATTACAAAAAGAGGTTTTAGCTGAAATTGATGATATTTCACATTGCACATTAATAACAAGCTACGGCTTTGATGGATCAACGGGTCAAAGCATTTATAAGCAACAGTATCATTCGGATGAACCTGCTTCCCTTGATCTTTCACTTTTTGTCACCACAATAATACCATTGGAATTAAAAGATGAAAATCAACGTATCATCTGGAAAAACAGAGCTCCACAGTCTGTTAGGTTCTGCCGGCCTTTAAAAATTGAGTATGCAAAGGAAAGCCAGACTAAAATATTACTCGAAAAAAAAGTAAAGGATTATTTATATAAAAAGGGGGACAAAGAAGTTGTCATTAAATATGCTACGCAAATGACACTTCTTGATGGCAAGGTGCTTAACACCTTAACTGGAACGACATCCACTCAGTGCTGCCCAATATGTGGTGTAAAACCAACAGAGCTTATGGAAACCACAGATTTTTATTCAGGAAACTTTGCACCAAGACCTGAAAGTCTTCAATACGGCGCGAGTCCATTGCATGCCTGGATTCGTCTTCTTGAATTCGTCCTAAATGTGTCATATAGGCTCGAAATTCGAAAGTGGCATATTAAGCAGGCTGACAAAATGGAAGTAATGTCTCGAAAAAAGAATATTCAAGACATGATGTGGAAACAAATGGGTCTCCATATAGACATGCCCAAGCAAAACGGTAGTGGCAATAGTAATGACGAAAACATAGCCAGAAGAGCCTTCTCTAATACCCGTTTGTTTTCATCAGTAACAAACTTTGATCAAGCCCTTCTACACAATTTCTTCGTGATTTTGATTACCATTTCGTCTCACTATTCTGTAGATGTTGACAAATTTAAGGAATTTTGTAAGAGCACATTTTCAATGTACTTAAGTATATATCCTTGGTACCCATTGTCTCCGACTGTCCACAAAATATTAGTTCACGGCTGGATGTTTAGGCGAAAATGCTTCAGAAGCTCGGAACAAATATTACAAAAGTGACAGAAAATCACATGCAAGAAAAAATAGCCGACTAAACATCATGGCTGATGTGTTTTATAGAGCAATGGATTCATCAGATCCGCTTATATCAAGCATATGTCTGAATAAAAGACAAAATCAAATCAAACAGAAAAATTTTCCACATATATCTTCTAAAGGCAGTATCTCCGCCGACCCAGAAAACTATGAATTCCGATCCGGAAAATTCAGAATCGGATTCTGATTTAGATCACGAATCTGACTGTGAAGAGCAATATAACATTATTTTAGACAACGAGAAAAAATAAAAAAAATGTATTAAAAAAAAAAATTTTTCATAAAATTTTTTAATGTGCTAGGGCAGGTGGGTGAAGACATGGGCCAATTTAAAAAAAAAAACAAAATCCCAAATTTTATAAAAATTTAGCAAACATATGTACCAAACTTCAAGACTCTAACTTTAAAATTGGACTTTATGCCAAAAAAACCGACTTTCTGACCATAGTTCAATACGAAATTTTCGAAACATATTCCAGTGTCAACGTCGTGCATTCCGCTTAACCTGCCTAACCTGTAACCTAGATGAACAGTAGAAGGATATACTAACCTTCTACAGCATAATTTGCATTTTGTTTTCAGTTAAATGACCTAATTTCAAAGAAAAGGGAATTCAATGTCAGTGAATATTTTCGTTAGTTTAAGAATTTTTATTTTTCGGAATCTAAGTATGCATGTTGATTAACAATGTAACCAGATTCTTTAACCATTAACCATAGAATACATAGATGCGTCAAACTCAAGATTTTTTGATTACAAACGCTAGCTAGTTCGAAAATAGTGCTGCAAAAAATCGATATTTTGAAGTATCGATATTGTCGATTATTTGAGAAAAAAAAACCAATATAATCGATATATCGAAATTTTTGTATACCCTTACAAAGGATGGTATAAAATTGATTGGATGTTTGTAACGCAGAAAAGGATTTTTTTTTCTTTTGTGTTTAGGAATAAAATAAGAACCTTTGTAGGCAAACAAAAACAGCAAAAACTCAATTGAGATCAAACATAAATTATTATTGAAATTCAATTTCATCATCTTCAAACAAAGATATAACGTAACTAAAAATTCATTGCAGTGCTGAGATCGTTTAGTTACTAATTTAAAATCCATTGGTTGAATGTTCATTAATATTACTAAAATATCTACCTTCCAATACATAAGAGGGTCGTCATTTTCATCCAGATTTTGACTCGTGTAATAATTTCTTAGATTCATTATTAAATCAGATCGGTCAGTTCGTATTTTTCGGTCGATATTCCGTTTAACTCGTTTAAAAAAAGGCTGGTTTGACTCATCTGGCTCATTCGGATTTGAGATATCGTCTGGAAGATGCAGTTCTCTATTGAGAATTGTAAGTTCGTTTTCCAGCAATTTGGTTGCTTCATTTATGAAGAATGGTGACGAAAATCCTTCCTTTTTGAATCTTGGATCGAGCAGCGTTCCTAATCGAGTTGCTGTGCGGTACTCATTGTCAAGAAGTCTTGCATTTATTTTTTCGACTAACAGTTCACGCATTAGTAGAACTTCCTCAGTTAAAAGCGTAGTTTTGAATGATTCCATCTTATCTAAGCGTTCGCTGACCAGAGGAATTACTATGGAAACCGTCACGGCATTTCCAGAACATTACTTTTCTGTTGCGACATCAAATGGCAGTAAGAGATGAACGAGATCCTGCATTATAGCGATTTCCTCTGCTGTCAGGTGGTTCGTTTCCCCATTTAGTGTGTTGGTCGACAAAACCGCAGAACGCAACTTGAACTGTTTATCAATAAAATGGCAAGTTACTGTTATGTAAGACACATTTGCCAAAGACGTCCACAAGTCCGTGGTGATTGACAAGTCCTCAATTGCTTTCAAAATTGTTTTCATTGACATATACCTTGTCTCCATTTGAACGTACTTTAATGTAGTTCTAGATGGCAATCCATAGTGTGGATCAAGTACTTGGCAAAACTTGCGAAACGAAGGCTCGTCGACCGGACTAAAGGGTTGTGTACTTGTGGCCACAAAGTGTTGCCGTTTTGTCCTTTTTCCGGACAGATCTGTCCTATTTTTGACTGCGACAGCCGGAAAAATTTTGAAACGTCCCCTGTCCGGAAAAAATGGCTTTTTTTTTTAGTTTGTCCTATTTCTATCCTTTTTTTAATTTTCTGAGTCTCATATATAATTTGTTATTTACAACTGCATGTCATCGCTTTGATCATGATTTTTTGAACATTTTCAATGCAATGCAACCCTGTTTTATATGTGTTATCGAAATCTGACTTATCGAACACCTCTCACTCGAGTTATAATTGTTAAAAGTAAAGGATGCCGAAAGATACGTACAAACAAAAATTTAGAGATTCCTGGATCAAGGAATGCGACTTGAAGGATTGGGTTTGTCGGGATCCTAAAGATTGGTCATTTAAGTGAATTGTGCAAGTTACAATTTGATGCGAAAGAAATACAATTGCACAGGACAAAGTGCACATCAATAATTAAAAAAGTTCTGGCCCCGCACATCGAAGAAGAGTTGAAAATTGAAGTAGGGGAAAACAAGTATAGCTTGTTAATTGATGAGTCGACCGATGTTTCAATTAATAAGATGTTAGGTAAGAAACTATCTTTTAGCACCTAAACAATTTCAATAATTACATTTGAATTTTCTTCAGGTGTTGCCATAATCTATTATAGCCATCAGCGGATGGAAATAACGTCAACACTATTAGGTCTGATTGAACTGGAAAATGGAGACGCAGAGAGTATTGTCAAGTGCCTATTGTCCGAATTAATAAAACGGCAAATTCCGGTTAAAAACCTTTTTGGCATTGGAACAGATAATGCCAGTGTAATGGTGGGTAATAAGAAAAGTGTTTTTGTCGAATTGAAGAAGGTTGTACCGTCCTTAGCATTAATAAAATGTGTGTTCCATTCGGTACAATTGGCGGTGAATGCAGCATGCAAAAAAGCACTGCCAATGTCGCTTGAATTTATTGTCAGCGAAACCTATTCTTGGTTCACAAAAAGTTCAAGTAGACAGATGGCTTACAAAAGATTGTACGAAGCCATAAATAATGATAAGGTATGGTGGAGTTGTTATATTTGTGTTACATATATAAAATTAACATTATTCTTCTAGATTATTAATTTGTGTACCTGTTTTATATATTAACCACGTACTAAACTTGTCCCAAGTAAATATTATATGTTATATGTTGTAGTGTTTGAATTTGAATTAATTTTTGATTTTATATATATTGTTTTTCAATAAGGAACCCCTTCGGATTCCCAGGGTGTGCGATACGAGGTGGCTCTCTATTGAGCATGCCGTGAAACGCATATTAGCTCAGTGGATAGAGTTAAAGCTCCACTTTGAGACATCAGCTCTGGCAGAGAAATGCCACAAAGCAACAATTTTAAGTGATTTATACACGGGCACAAATTATTTGTACCTTATATTTTTAAAACCCATTCTTGAAGTGATGCAACGGATCAATAAAAACTTTCAGTCAAATAAGTCAAACCCGACTAAGCTATTGGGCGACTTAATATTTGGAATAAATTACCTTCGCTCAAAGGTAATACCACCTGACTGCGAAATTAATATTCTAGAAGAACCATTTGAGACCCATACAAAACGTGATTTATATCTAGGATACGAGTTTGAAACTCATTTAAAAAAAATCAAAAACAACATCGATGATGAGGCAGAGTTGACTATTCGTCAACATTGCACGGAATTAATTATTGAATTAATTTGTCAACTGAAGCATAGGTACAAGAATTCTTTTTGCATTATATTTAAATATTAAATAACATTTTTTTTTATAATTTTCAGATTGCCAGATAACTTCAAAATCTTGAAAAATATAGATATTTTCTCAGTCGAAAATATTTTGCGAGCTAACAAACAATCGATAGTAGAAATTTTGGAGATCTTTGATAAAAAAGGCGAAGAAATTGAAAAAATTGTTTGTCAATACAATACAATTCATCTTCAGCGATGGGAAAACCAAGAGAACACGGTAGCGTTTTGGGCAGAAGTGAAAACGTTTATGGATTCTGCTGGCAACAGACAGTTTCAAGATTTGGCAGTATTTGCCTTAAATTTGTTGTCGCTGCCATGGTCAAATGCGGAAGTGGAGCGCGTGTTCAGCCAAGTTAACTTGGTGAAAACAAAGTTAAGGAACAGGCTTCACATCGATACCCTAAATTCGATTTTGGCAGTTAGGTAAGTTGTTATTTTTGGATTACGTCGAAACGGAACTTGCTGCCATAACTATGAAGTGCCTGAAAAATTTTTGCGCCAAATCGGCACAAACATGAATGTTTTAGAATCTGAAAATGAAACACTCGACGAAGTGTTAACAAATTTGCATGAAAATGTATAAATTTACTTAAACTTTTTGTTTTATTGAAGAAAAATTTTTTAGTCCTATTTTTTGTCCTATTAAAAAAAATCTGTCCGTTTTTTGTCCTATTTTCTGGGTCAATCTGTCCTATTTTTTCGCCAAGCCAGCGGCAACACTTTGTGGCACAAGTTCGGCTAACGCTCACTCTCTTGCAGAGATGGATGCATGCGGGTGAGGTGGTTTTGTAAATTTGTGGTACTTCCACTTGTTTTGCATACTTTTCCATACTTTCTCCATACCGCACTAGTGCCATCCTTTGCCTTTTCGAAAAACTTACACACTTTTGACTTTTTTGGTGTTCCCTCGTGCTTATTCTCCTCATCGGAATCAATGGTTTCATCCACTGCCGCGCCGAAAACGAACACAAACTTTATTTTCATGTCATTTCATTGCGGTATGTCAATCATACTTACGTTTTCTGACTACAAACTGGTCCATTTTTTCTATTTTCAGTCATTTAAACTAAAAGAATTCAATTTTAAAAAAATATTTGCATAATTTAATAAATGTGCTACTTACTCAATTGACGCCAAAGCAAAATGTGACCATTTTTCCGATATATCGATATTACCAAAAAAAACATCGATATTATCCGAAAGGTCAAGAAAATCGATAATATCGATACAGCTGCGATATTTTTGCAGCACTAATCGAAAATAATTCAGTCTGCCACAGATCGCAGAACGATGAACACATGTCTGTGTCGCTGTGTTCTCGTTTTGCATATGTATGCGTAGGCTGACGTAAGCAAGCGAAGATGTGCACGTCGCTTTTTCAGTCGCTGGCTCGCAGGCTTTTTGAGTTTTCGACGAGCTAGAGACAATGCGAAAATGAGATGCGTGCTTAACTACAGAACTCGACAACACTTTTTTAAGTAACGACGTGGCTCTGTTGTTAGTGTGCTCGCTTGGCGATCGGGCGGCCGGGGTTCGACTCTCAACTTGGTCAAAGTTTTTTATATATATAAACTAGAATTCTAATTTGGGCCTTGTTTGGGCCTTGAATATGCGGATTATATTCAAGCCATACGAATAAGCTTAAAGAAGCCTCAAATATTTTATCGAAGGAAGTTCAATGATATCATGCTGAACGCATATAATAAAAATATTTTAAAACTACACAGGGCAAATATGGATATCCAATTCATATTGGATGCATATGGTTGCTGTAGTTATATCATAAATTATATAAATAAATCGAATAGAGGAGTATCAGAACGCGAAGCCATGGATAAAAGTACTGCAGGTGGTCATCGAGATCGATCAATTAAGGAAAAACTGCAGTATCTTGGTAGCAAGTTTATCAACGGATCAGAGATTTCAGCTCAAAAAGCCGTTTATAACATTCTAGGACTTTACATGTCAGAGACGAGCACGGAAATATATTTATAAATACCTCTCATTCTGAATAAAGAGTTCATATGATAAAGTCGAAGAAAGAGTTGGAAAGGCTGCCTCATGATTCGACGCATATTTATGTTGCGGGACTTCATGAGTATTACGTACTTAGGCCAGAATTTATGGTCAGTCATAACCAAATTTAAATTATGGCATGCACATGCAATGCGCTTATAATGTTTAAATGCTGCCTTGACATTGGCACTATTGACGGTTATAATATAGCTATTTTGAAAATTTAGTTCCCAATCATATTCTATTGTTATTTCTAAAACACAGCTCAATATGTTAACACTATCGTTTTTGCCAAGTAGAAATTCGCGATTTGCGAGGACCTTTACATTTAGCTTAATCTTCCTGTATGCTTCCGGCAACACAACATTAGTTATCGATTTTGTACTTTTCAGTAGTTGAGAAACATTCTGGTTGCCGAAGTCAGCTCCGCCTAATAAAGATATACATTTTTTATACTAACATGTAAACATAAATCAACGTCGTATACAGCTACGGTTTCAGTATTTCTGTCTGCGGGAGCGCTTTCACTGTATTTCATAAATATACATATTTACCTTCTGTTGTGGAAAACGGTCCTAAGATCTAAATCATTTGTAAAAAATAACAACTGATGCCGAGCCAGTTTTTCCATAACGCTTTACGGAAGTTTTCTTTATAGAAATGTTTCCAGACTTGGTTGCACAGCGTCGCTGTTATTTTGGGCGCATTTATGTCTGTGAAGTCCAGAAGTGCAATTTTTCGGTTTGTATGGCACGATGGCTTTACAAACTTTGCACTGCACAAAATCGATTAAGCTTTTGTTATTATTATATGTAATTTCGTTGTCTTGATTTACAATTTCCATATCTTCGTTGCGCCAGGGGACAAATAGCGTCACAAGTTCTCTGAAGTAATCTGATCTGGATAGGTTTTTGCTGAACCTTCTCCATTTCAGAATATATGGATGCTTTCGTTTCCTCATTAATCCTGATCCATTTTGGAGTTGATATGTGTCAGGTAGCTCATTGGTGTTGTTATCTTCTTCTATAGTCCCATTATTTTCTTCTGCAGGATTTCCTTTTTCGATGTTATCATCATCCTCCATGGCAGTCTCATCCGACACACAGTGTCTTCGAGACAACTTACGTTCATAAAAGGCGGCGAAGTCGGCTAGACATTAGTGTTCCATAGATTCTGGCCTAAGTACGTAATAATCATAAACTCCCGCAACATAAATATGCGTCGAATCAGAAGGCAGTCTTTCCAACTCTTTCTTCAACTTTATCATCCGAACTCTTTGTTCAGGATGAGAGGTATTGTTGGTGTTTAGATTATATAAAATAAGATAACAATAAGAATCATAATATAGAACAAATAGAAATGTATGTCAAGTTAGTATGTAACCTGATTATAGATATCATAAGTCATAAGTAGATCTGATACGGTCAGCAGTTAACAATAAAGACCTAGTTAATTAAGCTGCTATGCAATAAAGACGTATTTTGCTGACCTAACACTATGTCGAACTATGCACTGGTGAGCTCTCTATTTTTACTATAAAAGAAATGTATTATTCTTAGTAAGATCAGATACCAATTGTAGTTACATCGGTTGTGCATCTTTGGCCCCCAATCTCTACCTTTGTAGTCTCACTCCGAAGTCCACCAAATTTATGTGTTGGTTGCGACAACCTTTAGTCACTGGTTTATGTGCTAGTGCCTATTTACATATAATCAAATAAAGATTAATTTAATTCAAGAAATAATAACGTCTTTCATTGAATGAATTTTGCGGAAATAAATCGGATATATCACCTTGAGCGGTGAATATGTGAATATGGAACTACTTGGAAATAGTCATCTTGCTCTTGATATTCGGACTGAACTTCGGACATATTAGCCTGAGGTGCTTCTTGCATTGGAGTACTATATGATTAATTTTGTGCTTCAGCTCCAATGTGGAATTGTCTTTGAATTTTATTCGGAAAATTTATTTTAGGCTGGTTTACTCTTTTCAACAAAATTGGTTGTGAGGGATTGTTATTTGGTCTGTTTATGTAGTTTACTTTTCTAGTCATAATGGAACCGTCTACGGGGGTAGGTTTTGGTTGCAGTCTCGGGGTGAATGGGCTAGGTGGTGCGTTAAAGAATGGCTGGGTTTTGTTTCGGAATAGGTTGCTCTGAGGAATAGTATAGCTCTGGGGAATGTTATTCTGAGGTATAAACGTACTCATCAATTGCAAGGCATGTTTTAGACTAAGAAGCTGCGCCATACTTAACCTGTCTGCTAGGTCACCATTTAGGCCTCTAAGAAAAGTATCTAGCTCTCTGTCCTTTATTTGTTTCGACATGACCATTCTAACTTTGGGACAGTGTCACATATTCTTGATTTGATCAATAATTAAGGACATTTGATTTGAGATTTGGGAACACCTCCTTATTCCATATATCAATTCAAAAACCAGTGGTATTGTTAGCGCTACATAGGAGACGATAACATGGTGTGCCGGCTGGCTGGGGCCTTCTGGTAACTTCCAGTTTTGCTTAGTCTCCAGTTTTCCTTGAATGTTGCTTAACTCGTCGTAGCTTAGCTGCATCTTCGTGAATTGTGTTGTTGTTGGCGCTGCCTTTGTTGGTCCAATGCTGAAGTTGCCAAATCGCACATATGACAATTTCATTGTGTCTGTCGTAGCTATACGGTGACCTGTTATTTTGATAGCAGAACCTCTTGCTGTATACGTCGGGTCTAGAGTTAACAATCCAGTCTTCTTGATAGTGACATCTTGTATATTATCGTCACAGGTCACTGTGAGTTCAATTGGTCTGGTGGTGGCAAAAATCAACTGATTTTTGTGATACATGTCGTACCACACGAATGACCTGTTTATGTGTTGTATTTGACACGTTGATGATTTTGTGTTTTTGAATAACTGGAACTCACAGTTGCTATTAGCCGTAAACGTCATTTGTTTATCAAAACAAATATATTGCTCATTGTTGAGCTGATGGCATCCTTCTAAATCTGCTCTTGAGAGCCCAATGTATTGATTCTGTTCTTTGTTGACAGCAATAATGGGAATATTAATGTTCATAGTTACAATCCCATGAGTTCCAACTGCTGGAATGGGTACTAGGTTATAGAGTTGCACTGTCTGCGTTGCCACTAATGGAAACGTGACTTTAAATATCACATGATTGTTTGCGATTGTGCCTTGTGCCTTCATTAAGCCATATAATTGCAAGACGTCGTTATCTGGAACTGGCAAATCCAAACCAAACGGAAGATGTCTCTTCAGTTGGTTCAGATGTTCCCGAAGCTGGCCTGGTGATAGTAGTAACGGGCTTATTTTGCTATGATGGGCATCCGTAAATACTCGGGAAATTTCGGTTTGAATTCGTTGCAAGTTCCCTGCAATAACTGTCATTTGAGTAGTTAGAGTGATATACCATTGTAATGCCTTTACCGCATTGTCCTGGACCTTAGTTATGTCGTTCATTTGTTGTTCCATTAGTTTCATCTGATTTTCAATTGTGGCTTCGTCTCGCTTGATGATATTTATTGTTGAATCAATCACAGATGTCTGGTTTTGTAGCAATGTCAATAAATAGTCATCATTTGATTTAACCTTTCGTATGGTGCCTGACATCTCTGTTGCAAATACGCCGTTCGCTCTGTTCCCAATTATATCCAAAGGCGATCGTCGTTGGCGTTCTATGTGAAGGAGATCATTTCCTGTTCGTAGCTCTGAGTTGACATGCTCGAAGTGTCACTGCATTGCTGTGCATGCCTCTGGAACCTTCATTAACAAGCATATTTCTCCAACCTTTACTAATCGGTCTGAAAATGTCTTCAGGTCGGCCCAATATGGTTCGAGATCGTAAAATGCTACGATAGTCCAGTCAGACGTTGCCATTCTTCCTGTGCCAATACTTTCGTAGTATATGCCTGGTTTGGGGTTGAAGCGAGTGATGTTGGTCCTTTGAGCAAATGCTATAGGAAGTAACAACAGCATTAGGCAAATCGTTATTGCCAATGGTGGCAGACCGGCTGACAAACGTCTTTTTGTCTTAGGTTCTGCAGTGTCCTCGATACCAGGGTCCTCTTGGGCATTGGTTTCTGTGTCATTGGCTTCGATTTAGCGTTTTATTCCCGTCTCTCTAAGCAAGGAGGCCAATTTATGGATGGCACGCTTGTAGGTGCCTCTGGCTGTTTTAACGTCTACTACGCGGACGTATCCATCCAGGCCTGGATACAATTTGATAATTCGTCCAATCGGCCACTGCAAGATTGGCACATTATCCTCCTTTAGATTTACCATCATGCCTTCTTTGACATTGTTATATGGTTTCTTCCATTTGGATGTACCCTGCAATTCCTGTAGGTACTCTTGAGACCATTGTGTCCAAAATGTATGCTTAAGCCGTTGCACTAATTCCCATTGCTCTGGAATGGATCGCTGTGTTACTGGCTCTGCATCAGGTTGAGCTACTAATGGTTCTCCGATCAATAGATGGCCTGGGGTTAGAGCTGTCAAGACGTTGGGATCGTCTGAGTTTAGGGTTACCGGGCGAGAGTTCAGTACTGCTTCAACATTGACAATAATAGTAGACAGTTGTTCAAACGTTAAATTTGCTGTCGATACGTTTTTCCATAGTAAATGCTTAGCGGATTTCACTGCAGCTTCCCATAATCCTCCGAAATGTGGAGACCGTGGTAGTATGAACTTAAATGGCACTCCTTTTTTGTTGCAAAACTCCTTAATAGTTTCTGCTGCCGTCTCTGAGTGTATAGTATTATTCAGCTCCTTCAGTTGGTTGTTTGCTCCAACAAAGTTTGTTGCATTGTCGCAGTACAATGTCTTCCTCTGCGTAGGTGGACAGGTCTCCGACCAACTCCAGGTGGACTGCAATGTAAGCCTCGTCAAGACGTTTTCCTTGAACTTTATGGTGGATCCAGAATGGTCCACAATAGTCTACTCCGGCGTTGAGAAAGGGTCTATTTTGAGATACCCGCTGCTTAGGTAAGTCGCCCATGACTTGTTTAAAGAACTGAGACCGGTACTTGGTGCATGTTACGCAGCCCTGGATCACATTCCGGACCATCGGCTTCACATTAATGATGTGGTACTGTTGCCTAGCTATTTCGCGTAGTGCCTCATGTCCACAATGAAGATTCTCTTCATGAAATTTCCTTAGTATCATTTTTACCACCGGATCATTATACAGCAAGAGATATGGATTCCTTGTTTAAGTTGATACTGGTGATTGTTGTAGCCGAGTTGCTACTCGTATTATTGAATGTTCATCCAGTATTAGTGGCAATGTTGCCACCGTGCTTTTGCGATCCAATGGTTGATCAGGTCTTTTCCCTAAGTGCCGTAATTCATATGCATGATTATTCTTCGTGGTTGATCCAAAGCTTCCAACTCTATCTGAGTCTTTGGTTTCCTGTTCTGCTTGTGACAAAACCGTAGCACATACGCCACTATTAGCTGTAGCCGGTAAAATGAATTTCTGTGATTTACCTTATATATCCATTCATTCGTGTTGTTGGCAGTGGCAGTCACCATGGTGAATACCTTGGTTTTCTTCTCAGCGGTATCCATCGGGTGCTCTGTAGGCTTAAATGGTGCTGGCCAGCCACGTTGTGATCCATACAAAAAAAAATGGTCCATATCATATGCTAAGCTGGGCTGCTGATATGCCTCGAGACAGAACATCAGCTGCGTTGAGCTGATGACACATAACGCCATTGCCTTGGATATAATACCGCATGTATTTTCGTCAACCGATTAGCCACAAACGTGTGGAAATGTGATGGCCGTGAATTAATCCAAGAGATTACTACTGAAGGAGTCTGACCAGAGAAATGATTCAACTCTTTCTGATCCTAATTGGAGATCCTGTCGAAGTCTATCCGTCAGTTCAGCTCCAAGTACAGCTGAACATAGTTCCAGCCGGGACAGCGTCTCCTTATAGGGGAGCCACTCTCGACAACAATCTGACCGAAATTTGCGCATTTTTATAGGTTGACCGGATATAAAATGCCGCTTCATACGCCTTTTCAGATGCATCAACAAATGTATGCAGTTCCTTCGTAGTGGGGGGACCCTGCCATTAAAAATATGTCTTGGAATTTTCATGTGGTTTAATGCCTGTACATTGGTAGGCTTCCCATTGCTTCTCCAAATTCAGCGGCAGGACACCATCCATCTCAATTCGTTGGGTAGCAAACATGTTGAAGAAACATTTTCGCTCTTACCACTACCGGTGCGAATAGTCCTAGAGGATCGAAATTTTGACCGTCAGTAAAGTAATAGTATGGAACACGATTGTTATTTGATCGAAAATGCTTAATTAATAATTCTTGTGGCATTGCCTTAAACTTATAGATTAATTATGTAATCAAAATTATTATAGTAGTATAAAAGTGGTTAATTTAATAGGGTGGAATACAGTATAATATTTGGTGTGTTCGTTAATTATCTATTTTGTTTGGATAAAGGAGATAGGTTCTAGCCTGGTGATATTGTTTGTTACAAAAATGCTTTGGCTATAATCAAGCAATGAATTTATTATTGTAAGGCACAATCGTAAATTTTTATTATGTTATTCCTTCTATTATTAAGTCGTTGTATACGTCTTTGTAATTTTGATTAAGTTTAGTTTTTAGTAAATTTCATGTTACAATTATGTTTGGTTCAATGTAATTAGTTTGAAAATTCTTATATGTTTAAGTGTATTTACAAGTGGTTGGGATTTGTTTTAAAATGCCTATTATACATTCATTAGTATCTATTTGTTTTGTATTTTTATTAAACAAAGTGTTGTTGTCAAAGTATTTATCGTATGAATTTTCTGTCAAAATATTTTTATTTTCATCTGGATAAGGAAGTATCTCAAAGATAGGGGTTTTTATTATTTCTTGAGGAATGTTTGAAATGATAAATATCTCGTTTGAATTTGGTTTAAGCCAGGTGGATGTTTTTATATTCAATAGTTTTATATTACCTGGGAAAAATAAGGTATGAAAATTGGCGGAATCGGACCAATATATCATATAGCTCAGAAGCAAACATTTTTGCAAAAATTGGAGTATCGCCATGAACTTTACCAATATGATAGTATTATATATAAAAACTGATAAAATCGGATATACAGAACACAAGTTAAAGCCGATATAAATCGGTTCGGCTTGCTGCCTACTACGTCATCATCAAATCAACAGAGCACACGCATGCACACATAGAGACGCAACGCTACATAAACTATATGTGTATGCATGCGAATCGCGGCATGCTTGTAAAAGGGGATGGGGAAGAAGAAGAAGAAATTGAAATGACCACCCGTCTGTTTATTCCTTTTGTATGCCTTTGAGCCTATTCACATAATTGATCTTTGGATGCCCATATTATTCCCAATGTTTTGACAGTGTTCCAGTGTGTCACCGAGATTGATGTCAGCAATCGTATCTTCCTTTGGAATTTCTTTTAGAAGTTGCTGCTATTTGAACACCACTTTCGTAAGTTAAAACCATTAGGTCTCAGGATTTCTAGAAGCTCTTGTCTTATTTGCAGGGCTTCTGGTTCTTGACTTGGATCCTCTCTCCACACAATCATCTGATTGAATTGATCGGCCGGGTTTATTCAAACCTGACGATACATTTTTTGAATGTCCTCAGTGAACACATATTTGTGTGTTCTGAACCGCAGTAGAATTGAGAAGAGTTGGCTCTGTCCAGGATATAAAATATCGTTCAGTGATTTTCCTGATGACGTTTTGGATGGTGCATCAAATACTACTCTTAGCTTGATCGTGGTACTTTCGGGCTTTAGTACACAGTGATGCGGAATAAAGTAATGGTTCTTGGATATTTGCTCCACCATTACATGCTTCATATGTCCAAGCTGTTCATATTCTGACATAAACTTCCTTAAATTAATCAAGTGTAGTACAAATGTTTTATTTGTTAAAAATTGCTGACTGATGCCAAACTATAGTACTCGTGTGTACTACTGGGTTTAGCTAGGTCAGAGATTGCTGACGCCAAATTTAAAATTTTTTTTTTTTTGTTTTTTTATTTATTTTTTATGGGAATGCAACAGAGTTAACCAAACTTTATTTTACATAAAAAATAACTTATTATGATTTGTTGACATAAATCGTTGTTAAATGTTTTTTGAAGAAGTGATCGCCTAGTTGATCAACTTTCATTTAATGGGTATGCACTGCTACCCCGTTGCGGAAAACCAACTACTAGTTTTCCAATAAATTGTTTTAGTCGCCAAGACTTGACTTGGCTTGTATGTATATGGTACGCACTGATTGCCAAGTTAATCAATTGCGATTTTTCAGACGGGACCCCAGATTGATATGGAATGTTCACCAATTTGTGCCCTCGCTTAGGATTGTACTGTGTCCAAAGCGTGCAAAGAAAGTAGTCGCCTAAGTCTGTTAATCTTTCAACTTGGAGCCGCCAATGTCGGGGTCGCAACCAACACATAAATTGGATGGACTTCGCAGTGAGATTACAAAGGTAGAGATTGGGGGCCAAAGACACAGCGATGCACAACCGATGTAACTACAATTGGTATCTGATATTACTAAGAATAATACATTTTTTTTATAGTAAAAATAGAGAGCTCACCAGTGCATAGTTCGACATAGTGTTAGGTCAGCAAAATACGTCTTCATTGCATAGCAGCTTAATTAACTAGGTCTTTATTGTTAACCGCTGACCGTATCAGATTCATCGATATCTATAATCGGGTTACATACTAACTTGACATACATTTCTTTTAGTTCTATATTATGGTTGTCTTATTGTTATCTTATTTTATATAATCTAACCACCAACATACTCCCGGCCGTTGAACACACCTGTTCAACGTTATCCAACGTTGACCGGAAAATTACTGGGGGCTGTGTTTACTGCAGCGGGAGTAGGAATAGGATTGACGATCCCCACGGTTGTCTGCTCTGGACCATTGTGCCTTGAAGTTTGGGAACACCTCCTTATTCCATATATCATCACAAGAAACAATGGTATTGTTAGCGCTACGAAAGAAACGATAACATGGTGTGCCGGCCGGCTGGGGTCATCTGGTAACATCCAGTTTTGCTTAGTCTCCAGTTTTCCTTGAATGTTGCTTAATTCGTCGTAGCTTAGCTGCATCTTCGTGAATTGTGTTGTTGTTGGCGCTGCCTTTGTTGGGCCAATTCTGAAGTTGCCAAATCGCACATATGACAATTTCATTGTGTCTGTCGTAGCTATACGGTGACCTGTTATTGGGATAGCAGAACTTCTTGCTGTACACGTCGGGTCTAGAGTTAACAATCCAGTCTTCTTGATAGTGACATCTTGTATATTATCGTCACAGGTCACTGTGAGTTCAATTGGTCTGGTGGTGGGAAAAATCCACTTATTTTTGTGATACATGTCGTACCACACGAATGACCTGTTTATGTGTTGTATTTGACACGTTGATGATTTTGTGTTTTTGAATAACTGGAACTCACAGTTGCTATTAGCCGTAAACGTCGTTTGTTTATCAAAACAAATATATTGCTCACTGTTGAGCTGATGGCATCCTTCCAAATCTGCTCTTGAGAGCCCAATGTATAGATTCTGTTCTTTGTTGACAGCAATAATGGGAATATTAATGTTCATAGTTACAATCCATTGAGTTCCAACTGCTGGAATGGGTACTAGGTTATACAGTTGCACTGTCTGCGTTGCCACTAATGGAAACGTGACTTTAAATATCACATGATTGTTTGCGATTGTGCCTTGTGCCTTCATTAAGCCATATAATTGCAAGACGTCGTTATCTGGAACTGGCAAATCCAAACCAAACGGAAGATGTCTCTTCAGTTGGTTCAGATGTTCCCGAAGCTGGCCTGGTGATAGTAGTAACGGGCTTATTTTGCTATGATGGGCATCCGTAAATACTCGGGAAATTTCGGTTTGAATTCGTTGCAAGTTCCCTGCAATAACTGTCATCTGAGTAGTTTGAGTGTTAGTTTGTCCTGAACCTTAGTTATGTCGTTCATTTGTTGTTCCATTAGTTTCATCTGATTTTCAATTGTGGCTTCGTCTCGATTGATGATATTTATTGTTGAATCAATTACAGATGCCTGGTTTTGTAGCAAGGTCAATAAATAGTCCTCATTTGATTTAACCTTTCGTATAGTGCCTGACATCTCTGTTGCATACTTTGCAATTATATCTAAAGGCGATCGTCGTTGGCGTTCTATCTGAAGGAGATCCTGTTCGTAGCTCTGAGTTGACATGCTCGAAGTGTTTCTGCATTGCTGTGCACGCCTCTGGAACCTTCATTAACAAGCATATTTCTCCAACCTTTACTACTCCGTCTGAAAATGTCTTCAGGTCGGTCCAATATGGTTCGAGATCGTAAAATGCTACGATAGTCCAGTCAGACGTTGCCATTCTTCCTGTGTTAATACTTTCGTAGTATATGCCTGGTTTGGGGTTGAATCGTTTCTTCCATTTGGATGTACCCTGCAATTTCTGTAGGTACTCTTGAGAGCATTGTGTCCAGAATGTATGCTTAAGCCGTTGCACTAATTCCCATTGCTCTGGAATAGATCGCTGTGATACTCGCTCTGCATCAGGTTGAGCTACTAATGGTTCTCCGATCAATAGATGGCCTGGGGTTAGATCTTTCAAGTCGTTGGGACTTGAAACTCGTCTGAGTTTGGGGTTAACGGACGGGAGTTCAACACTGTTTCAACATTGACAGTGATGGTAGATAGTTGTTCAAACGTTAAATTTACTGTCGATACGTTTTTCATACCACCGCAGTGGTATGAACTTAAATTGCACTCCTTTGTTGCATTGTCGCAGTATAATGTCTGACATCTTCCTCTGCGCCCAATGAAGCGCTGAAGCGCACCTACAAATGAGGAGATGAACAGATCTCCGCCCAACTCCAGGTGGACTGCCTTGTTTGCAAAGCATACAAATACTGCAATGTAAGCCTTGTCGGGACGTTTTCCTCGAACTTTATGGTGGATCCAGAATGGTCCACAATAGTCTACTCCGGCGTTGAGAAAGGGTCTATTCTGAGATACCCGATGCTATCAGGTGTCCGCAGTGAACACATATTTGTGTGTTCTGAAAAGGCAGTAGAATTGAGAAGAGTTGACACTGTAAAAATGGTCCAGGATATAAAATATCGTTCAGTGATTTTCCTGATGACGTTTTTGATGATGCATCAAATAATACTCTTAGCTTGTTCGTGGTACTTTCGGGCTTTAGTACACAGTGATGCGGAATAAAGTAATGGTTCTTGGATATTTGCTCCACCATTGCCTGCTTCATATGTCCAAGATTTTCAAATTCTGACATAAACTCCTTAAATTGGTCAAGTGTAGTACAAATAAGAAAAAGAAATAAATAGAAGTCGCCTTTTTGTTTAGTGTTTAATAATAGTTAATTTTATTTCCAATATTCGTGTTCTTTTTACACAGATATACGCCACGACAGAGAAACCAATTTTTTTATTTTGTTTTATTTGTTAAAAATTGCTGACTGATGCCAAACTATAGTACTCGTGTGTACTACCTGGGTTTAGCTAGGTCAGAGATTGCTGACGCCAAATTTAAAATTTTTTTTTTTTGTTTTTTATTTGTTTTTTATGGGAATGCAACAGAGTTAACCAAACTTTATTTTACATAAAAAATAACTTATTATGATTTGTTGACATAAATCGTTGTTAAATGTTTTTTGAAGAAGTGATCGCCTAGTTGGTCAACTTTCATTTAATGGGTATGCACTGCTACCCCGTTGCGGAAAACCAACTACTAGTTTTCCAATAAATTGTTTTAGTCGCCAAGACTTGACTTGGCTTGTATGTATATGGTACGCACTGATTGCCAAGTTAATCAATTGCGATTTTTCAGACGGGACCCCAGATTGATATGGAATGTTCACCAATTTGTGCCCTCGCTTAGGATTGTACTGTGTCCAAAGCGTGCAAAGAGCAACCTATTCCGAAACAATAACCAGCCATTCTTTAACGCACCACCTAGCCCATTCACCCCGAAACCGCAACCAAAACCTACCCCCGTAGACGGTTCCATTATGACTTGAAAAGTAAACTACATAAACAGACCAAATAACAATCCCTCACAACCAATTTTGTTGAAAAGAGTAAACCAGCCTATAAATTTTCCGAATAAAATTCACAGACAGTTCCACATTGGAGCTGAAGCACAAAATTAATCATATAGTACTCCAATGCAAGAAGCACCTTATAAGCACGTTTATACCTCAGAATAACTTTCCCCAGAGCTATAATATTCCTCAGAGCAACCTATTCCGAAACAATAACCAGCCATTCTTTAACGCACCACCTAGCCCATTTACCCCGAAACCGCAACCAAAACCTACCCCCATAGACGGTTCCATTATGACTTGAAAACTAAACTACATAAACAGACCAAATAACGATCCCTCACAACCAATATTGTTGAAAAGAGTAAACCAGCCTATAACAAATTTTCCGAATAAAATTCACAGACAGTTCCACATTGGAGCTGAAGCACAAAATGAATCATATAGTACTCCAATGCAAGAAGCACCTCAGGCTAATATGTCCGAAGTTCAGTCCGAATATAAAGAGCAAGATGATTATTTCCAAGTAGTTCCATATTCACATATTCACCGCTCAAGGTGATATATCCGATTTAATTCCGCAAAATAAAGAGGTATTCAATAAAAGACGTTATTATTTCTTGAATTAAATTAATCTTTATTTGTTTATATATAAATAGGCAATAGCACATAAATCAGTGACTAAAGGTTGTCGCAACCAACACATAAATTGGGTGGACTTCGGAGTGAGATTACAAAGGTAGAGATTGGGTAAAGACACAGCCATGCACAACCGATGTAACTACAATTGGTATCTGATCTTACTAAGAATAATACATTTCTTTTATAGTAAAAATAGAGAGCTCACCAGTGCATAGTTTTAGTATAGTATTTGTTCTATATTATGATTCTTATTGTTATCTTATTTGATTTATATCAAGATTATTCTAAACACCAACAATACCTCTCATCCTGAACAAAGAGTTCGGATGAAAAAGTTGAAGAAAGAGTTGGAAAGACTGCCTTCTGGTTCGACGCATATATATGTTGCAGGACTTTATGACTATTACGTACTTAGGCCAGAATCTATGGAACACTAATGTCTAGCCGACTTCGCCGCCTTTTATGAACGTAAGTTGTCTCGAAGACCCTGTGTGTCGGATGAGACTGCAATGGAGGATGATGATAACATCGAAGAAGGAAATCCTGCAGAAGAAAATAATGGGACTATAGAAGAAGATAACAACACCAATGAGCTACCTGACTCATTGATCAACTCCAAAATGGATCAGGATTAATGAGGAAACGAAAGCATCCATATATTCTGAGATGGAGAAGGTTCAGCAAAAACCTATCCAGATCAGATTACTTCAGAGAACTTTGACGCTATTTTTCCCCTGGCGCAACGAAGATATGGTAATTGTAAATCAAGACAACGAAATTACATATAATAATAACAAAAGCTTAATTGAGGCCAACAGGAAGAAATATGATATAATGCAGCAAGAAATATTTGAGCAAATTTACAGGATGTTCAAAGGGAAAATAATGAAGATAATGAAAACCAGGAATCTTCCGCTTCGCAACTTTTTGAGAAGGAATTTAGAGGATTTGCCATCCCAGAGGTAGCAAGAGACCAACATGTTTTTCAAGAAAGCAAAACCAATTATAACTGAATAGTGCTTCCAGGGCCAAGGAAATAATAACCCGATCTTCATTGTTGAATTCAAAATATGAACTGATTTTATTTACTAAAGTTCGGAGTTTATATAGGGAATCTTAGGCTCCAGGAGGTCACAATTGTTCTTAGGAGATCTTATTCTAGTGCGACTAACCCCCACGTATTCGGGGGTTGAAAAATTATTATTATTTTGGGCACGTCGTTGGCCACATTTTTCTGTGGGTACATACATATGTACATATGTGCATACATATTTATGTATTTATGTTTGTACATACATATCTGCATGTTCATACGTATGTAATAAATAAAATATAACAGCATAGGTGCAAGGAGTATCGTTTGAAGATTGTACATAGAAGATTGCCCCAATAGGCAGTCCAGCCCTGTCGTTCGCAGCAAACACACGCATTTTAAATTGCGATATTCATATGTAACTCTGTATCACTTAATCAATAAACACTCCAAGGACATATTTTAAAGTATATAAATATTTATAGATTTAAACGATATAAAAAATTTTTTAAATAATATTTTGCTTCTTTTAGTGTAAATATGACATTTTCATAAATGTATGATTTTCATAGGTGCATTTTTATTTAACAGTAACATGGAATTATATTTTTCAATCATAACGTATTGAATTTTAGTTTTTAATTAGGGGATTGTTCTACCTATCGATTATTTCGATAACATATATGAAAATAATCAGTACTCAGAAAATTGACGACAAACGAATATCTTATTCGTCGGCAATTATGGTGTCAAATGTTAAAATTCTAGTGATTTTCGATAAACTAGTCTTGTGTTACTTGGGATCCCGGGATCGAGATCGTAGGCAAGAAGCATTGGCACGTGCTAGTCGTCGAGCCAATAGAGCCTACAGACAGCAGGAACAGCAGGCCAATACTGCTCAGCATATTTTTTTTTGACGCCAAGATGATGTGTACAGGCAAGGAGAGCGCGAACGGGACGCAGAAGCCCACTTTGTTGCTCGCCAAGATCCTGTTTATGCTTCGACGCAGCAGAAGCCAACACTGCTCAGCATATTGCTCGGGGACAGGATGACGCGTTCAGCTCGAATTCTGGCTCAACAGATACAGGATCTGAATGAGGCACGGGTAATAAACTTTCGGAAAAACTCTCAGAATCGAGTAGCGGAGTCCCATAGACAATCCCAAAGAAATAGAGACGCCAGAGGTGAAATGTCTCCTGAAGAGATGCAGGAACAAATAGTCTTATAGACACAGCAGCAAAGAAACACCGTATGTCAAGCGTACCTAAGAACTATCAAGATGGGCCCTACGGAAATATGTACGAGGTGTGGTAGCACATTTTTTAAACATAACGTAAAGAGTTTGTGCAAAAATCAAATTTCTTTTAAGTTTCCCCATTTGGATATTTCGAAAGCGTTCTATTTGTCATTAACATTCCCTTCTAAAAATTATACTTATTTATTTTGCTCTACCTGCCACAGAGCAATAAATACTGGAAAAATTCCAAACATATGTCTTTCAGAACGTTTTGCTTTCGCTGAAACTCCGGAATGCTTGATTGATATATCTTGCCAAGAAGAAAGACTTTTTTCGGCACTGATACCATTTATGCGAATAATTTACGAAAGGCAGTGTGCGGTAGGAGGAGCAGTAGTCAATGTACCTATATCCGTCAACGATACAGTAACAGCTCTGCCACGCACCTTTGATAACACCCATGTGGTGCAAATACTCCTAAAACGGAAGCTAGAGTACAGACACAGTTTCATGACTGAGACTATTCGACTAGCAAAAGTTATGGCTGCATTAACATTTTAAGACAGCACGGAGCTATACAAAAAGTATTTTGGTATAGTACTTCTGTCGTACCTAACTGGCTTGGCGAATTCGCAAGTAATGAGGAAGTACCATTTATTGCTGATGACCGAGATCGGCCAATTGTGGAGCAACTCCTTACCGAACCAATGGAAATCGACCCTGAATCAGAAGGAAACGAGGAAAAAGACAATTAAAATACCGGTGGTCAAGAAACTTCATTAGAAAATGAGCACGAAAATGCTGAAGAGTTGTCATTTCCGTCCATTTCATGCGGACAAATTTTCCAAACTGTACCAAAAATCTTGCACATGTAAGTTAAGACCAAGCATGCTATAAACTTATAAATATTTTATGACCGCGCCCACACTCATCTTACAATAGTCAAGACTCGTCATAATGGGCATCGGCACAAACAATAACTACCAGACTTAACATTCCTAAGGGAATGGTGTCGAGTCGCTCAATTCTACAATGCGGCAACAAACAGATCAAGTTCGGTACACCAGACTTCAAGTCGCCTAAATCAATTCATCGATAAACAGATCCCACGCCAGCGTTGGACTTTTGGACTCAGCAGACCAACGACGCCTAATACCAGAGGCTTCATCCAAACATAATCGATCAACCCAAAATCAGTCTTCAACTTCGTAACTTCGTTGGAGCTCCGCGATCCTTGTTCATAGTAGTCTTCCAGTAAATTGAAAGATTTGTGAACGTAAAACTAATAAACAAGGAAAGTGTTAATTGGACCCAGTGATCGTGACCAAGAAAACGCGTTAAATTCCTTAAGTGTCGACGAAAAAAAAAACACTGTATTGAGCCACACTAAGAATCAGACAGGGTTAATTCAATCGCTGCAATTTCCTCCAAGATCCGTTCCGAGGAAAACTGATAACCCGAAAGTGTTTGCCCAGGAGCGTTAGTACCTTCAACGTTGGAAAAGCGAGCCCTCCTACAAGCCGATCAGTAAAAGCACCGAAGATGTTAGTAATAATGTAAGTTCAGTAAAATAAAATTAAGAGAAAATTATGAATCAAAACGAAAGTTAAAATTTAAAAAGAAAAAAACGAAACAATAATTATCTAAAAAAAAAAAAAAGAAAATCAATCAGTTAAGTCCTAAAAGGAAACAAAAGAATCAAAAAAAAAAAATCAATTAGTTAAGTTCTAAAAGAAAATAAAAAAAAAAAAAAAAAAAGAATCAAAAGAAGAAAATCAATAAGTTCAGTTTTCAAAAAAAAACAAAAAAAAAAAAAAAAAAATCAACTAACTCCTAAAATATTTACCCTTACTAACAACTATTCTTACAAAAAAACCTGATTACATATTCGACGCGATTGTGTTACGTATCTGTTTTCGAGTGAAATAATACTTCCCTTCTGAAATTGAAAATGCCTGATGATAGTTGGATAAAAGTCTCAGTTCTTCAGCCAGGAAATCGTCAAGCTACAGAGCCAAATGGCATCAACCTCAGGTTCTGCAGATAAAAATATAGAAGCAGTTTCCATCCGAGGCTTAGATGCAGCTATAGATGTTAAATTAGCAGCTAGAATGGAGAATTATATTGAGCGCTTAAACTCTTCACAATTAGAAAACCCAGTATATAAAGATTTAACCCCAAATTTAAATGACAATTGAAACGATTTGGAAGGGGTTCCGGATTTAGTGAAAGGACTTAAAGAATTTTCAGGTAATCAAGCAGAGTTCACAACATGGTTTTCTACAGCTTCGTGCATAATGGAGGTTTTTGCTCCCTTACAGGGAACACCAAAATATTTAGCGGATAGACGAGACTTAGGTACACTAGATACCAATTATTTTCCATGAGCCAGAAGAATAGTACAATCCATGACTTCTATTTTGCAGTCCACCATCAAATGTCCTTAATTATTGATCAAATCAAGAATATGGGATACTGTCCCGAAGTTAGAATGGTCATGTCGAAACAAATAAATGACAGAGAGCTAGATACTTTTCTTAGAGGCTTAAATGGTGACCTAGCAGACACGAGTACGTTCATACCTCAGAATAACTTTCTACAGAGCTATAATATTCCTCAGAGCAACCTATTCCGAAACAATAACCAGCCATTCTTTAACGCACCACCTAGCCCATTTACCTCGAAACCGCAGCCAAAACCTACCCCCGTAGACGGTTCCATTATGACTAGAAAAGTAAACTACATAGACAGACCAAATAACAATCCCTCACAACCAATTTTGTTGAAAAGAGTAAACCAGCCTATAACAAATTTTCCGAATAAAATTCACAGACAGTTCCACATTGGAGCTGAAGCACAAAATGAATCATATAGTACTCCAATGCAAGAAGCACCTCAGGTTAATATGTCCGAAGTTCAGTCCGAATATCAAGAGCAAGATGACTATTTCCAAGTAGTTCCATATTTACATATTCACCGCTCAAGGCGATATATCCGATTTAATTCCGCAAAATAAAGAGGTATCACAAACCATCCCCAAGATCCTCTCCCACAAACTGAGGATACTGTTAATTTTTTTAGGATGAAATGTTCCTCCTTGCCGTACTTTGTAGTTCGGGACAAAGACGGAACAGTATACAATTTCTTAATAGACACCGGTTCAAATAAAAATGACATCTAACCTGAAATAGCCAGAAATGTAAAATCACACTAGCACAAGTTCTGTGCGAGTGGACGCACCCTAATTTCAGAATATGTCCACTTGGGTCTATGTCCATGAAATCTTAGGTAATGATACATTAAAAGAAATTAATGCCATTATAGATGTGGGACAAAATCCCTCAGATTCCTCTAAAGAAATCTGATATTGAAAAAACGGCATTCGCTGTAAACGGAGGGAAATACGAATTTACCAGACTCTCCTTCGGTTTAAAAAATTCCCCATCAATATTTCAAAGAGCCCCTGATGACATATTAAGAGAACATATAGGAACATATATATGTTTATATCGATTATATCATAATATTCAGCAAATCTGAGGAAGAACATTTTCGTCAATTCGCCGAGGTATTCTCTACCTTGTCAGAAGCAAATAGGAAAAAATACAAGTAGACAAATGTAAATTCCTCAAACATAGTGTTGATTTCCTAGGCGTAGTAATATCAAGGGAAGGTGTTCAGACCAACCCAGAAAAAGTGCAGGCTATCCCCACACCAAAGAACCTAAAATAACTAAGGTCCCTCTTGGGTTTAGACGGCTATTATATGAGATTCATTAAAGATTTTGCTAAATTAGCAAGACCCCTTACAGTTTTATTGCGTGGCGAACATGGCAGAACTAAAAAGAGTGTTTCCAACAAAATCGAAATTCGTTTTGGTAAAGAAGAACATGACTCTTTGAGAAAGTAAAAAATTCATTAATTTCAAAAGACGTAGTATTAGCACACCCCGACTTCAATCAAGAATTTCATCGGACTACGGATGCCTCGAATATAGCAATAGGTACGTCACTAGAACAAAACGGCAGACCGATTACATTTATATCTAGGGCGTTATCTAAAACAGAAGAAAATTATGCTACAAACGAGAGGGAAATGTTAGCCATAGTATGGTCCTTGGAAAAATTGAGGGTGTACCTTTATGGTAAGTCAAAAGTGACCATCTACACTGATCATCAACCGCTTACCTATGCACTTAGCCCGAAGAACAACAATGCAAAGTTGAAAAAGTGGAAAAGTTACCTGGAGGAGTACAATTATGAGTTGAAGTATAAACCGGGTAGCTCAAATGTAGAGTAGCAGACGCACTTTCTAGAAATCCTACTAGCATAAATGCTAGCAGCACGTCAACAGCCACTGTGCATAGCGATGACAGCTCAGGTCATGAACTTATACCAACAATGGACATTCCCATTAACGTCTTTAAAAACCAATTAATAATTCTCACTGGCGATAACGAATCAACGACATTCGAATTACCGTTCCCTACATACCATAGACATACAGTAGTAAGGAGAAACTATTCAGAGAGTGATCTTGTAACAATTTTAAAAGCAAAAATGGATCCTAGAATGGCAAATGGTATTTTCACTTCCGAAAGTATTATGGGAAAGATCCAATCTATATTACCGGAACATTTTATGATTCACGCAGATTCAAACTACAGATGTCCATGACCATAGCCAACAGCAAGAAATCATAGCAAAAGAACATGTTAGAGCCCATAGAAACGCATTGGAGAACAAAAAACAAATTTTATCGAAATTTTTTTTCCCCGGTATGAAAAAGAAAATAGAAGCAGTAGTAAAAGCCTGTCAAACATGCAAACTTTCAAAATACCAAAGACACCCCCCAAATCAAGAAATTCAACCATCACCCATTCCTAGTTATCCAGGAGAAATCGTACACAGAATAAAATTATCCTAACAGCAATAGACAAGTTCTCAAAGTATGTGCAAATAAAACTAGTTAATTCAAAAGCAGCGGATTCCATTCCATTCGATTCCATTCGACATTCGCAGAAATTATGAGATGTTTAAAGATTGAGCATCCTGAGTTGGAATTCGAAGACCTAATATTCAAAGCCGTAGTATAATAAAACGATCTATAGCACCACTAATAGAAAACCAATAGAAGCATTCTAGCACACTCACCAGAAAAATTAGTACTCGAAAGGCAAAAAATTTAAAGGAAAATTTCAGATAAGCAAGATTCCTATTTACAATATCACAACAAGAAAAAAGAACCTATAAAAATTTACGATCCAGGTGACACAATATATGTTAAGGTCAACAGAAGGTTAGGTTCTAAACTAACTCCAAGATATAAAAAAGATAAAGTAGAAGGTTTGAATACAAAGGTTAAAACAGGCAGGATAGTGCATAATAATCAGCTAAAATACTGATCAACATCCTTTTTTGACAGGTTAATCGTGTTACCAGCCTGCTGGGCACACACGACCATCTTAGATTACTCAAAATCTAGGGTAGTAATGTTGGAAACCGGAATAGCAGCAAGGCAGAACGTTACCTTTAAGATCATCCACGTCGTAGAAATAGAAAAGTATCAACAGGCATTGTCGGTATTGAAGGAGGTTGTACAAAACAAAACGAAAACAAATCCTTACTACCCTTTCCCAATTTACGAAATAACTCGAATCGAGAATGAAATTGAACGACTAAAGCCAATGAGATTCAGAGCCAAACGCTCTCTCGATATACTTGGAACAACGTGGAAGTGGCACGCGGGTACTTCAGATCACCAAGATCACAAGATTGTAATCGATAAAATCAATGAACAGCTAAAGAATAATAACAAACAAGAAATAATACACAACCTAGTAGAAAATAAGATAAATGATTTGGTCAAAATAACTAACTCTTTGTTACTTAAAAACAAACCCGAAACAGAAGATAAAGCAAAAGAAATAGAAATGTCAAAATACAAATTAAGTTTATTAAGAGAAGAAATTACTAATGTCATTTATGCAATAGATTGGGCCAAGGCCAACACCATAAACTCTTTAATTCTATCACCAGCAGAAATAAATATTATTGAATCAATTGCAGAACAAAGCCTAATATTTGTAAATATTGAAGAGCTAATAGAATTTGCCGAAGTAAGCATTGCATCTGACGGCAGAGCCCTTCTTTATATTGTTAGTATTCCTACGGTAATAAAAGAACAATGTATAAAAATTATTCCACTACCTATAAAAAATGAAAAAAAACAATAGAAAACATAGATAATGGACATATACTAAAATCTAATAAACAATACTTCGGGTTAATTAATTAGAACAAATGTAAAAATCGGAATAATAAGATACTATGTAATGTGGAAGATTTAATTGACTTAAAGAATAGCAAATGTATAGGAGCGTATTTTCAAAGGAAAAAAACAAATTGCCAAACTACGAATAATCAACATGTTAAAACGCATTCAAAGGTGGCTCCAGGCACACTTTTGCTAAATCAATTTAAAGGAACTATCAACATTGACGGAGAAAATCTTACGTTGGACGGAACCTTCGTGATCCAGTCGCAAAACGCAACCATCAATATAGACGATTCGTGGTACATCATGAAGACCAAACGTGAAGTCGAAGTCCAGCCGCCACCATTACAACTCATATCAAATAAACAACACCAAGGCGAGATCTTATTTTTGGAAATGATTAAAGAACTACATCTGATTAATACAGATAATTTGGAAAAAATTCAAACTAATAACGTAATCATTTCATCATCCTACTGGATCATTTTAGCACACCTGCGTATTACAGCAATAACTTACTGAGTCATCAAGAAGCGATGCATCCACAGACCAGCAGAAAGCAATAATAACACAAACAATAAATACCAGACTAAACATTCCTAAGGTAATGGTGTCGACTTCAGTACATCAGACAGCAAGTCGCAAAATTCTACAATTCGACAATAAACAGATCAAGTTCGGTACACCAGACTTCAAATCGTTTAAATCAATTCATCGATAAACAGATCCCACGCCAGCGTTGGACTTTTGGATTTAGCAGACGTCGCTGTCACCAACGACGCCCAATACCAGAGGCTTCATCCAAACATAATCGATCAACCTAAAATCAGTTTTCAACCTGAGTGCAACTGTAACTTCGTTGGAAGTTGTTCATAGAAGTTGTCTTAAAGTCTTCCAGTAAATTAAAAGATTTGTGAACGTAAAACTAATAAAGATTTTTAAATAAATTTTATTTTTTTCTTACGGAGATCAAGGAAAGTGTTAATTTGTACAAACGATACGAAATGACTCGCATAAAACATGTCATTTCTATTTGCCTAAGGAAATAGTCAGGCACGGCTCATGTTACCGCGGCTAACATGATAGATGAATCCTTCGTCAGCAGCTTGCTCGATGGATATCATATTCTTAAAGGCTTGCGTTCCTCTCCAGCAAGAGTAAAGATATTTTTGGCGATTTTGAACTGTCTCATTATTATTGGAGGATAGAATTTCAACAACGTGGCTCACCACATCCACTCATGCGATGTATTGGCTAAACGGAGCTCCAAAAATCGAGAATACCATATTGGATGCATATGGTTGCTATAGTTATAACAACATTGCTACGCGAAGCCATGGATGAAATTTCTGCAGGTGGTCATCGAGGTCGATCAATTATGGAAAAACTGCAGCATCTTGGTAGCAAGTTTATCAACGGATCAGAGATTTCAGCTCAAAAAGCCGTTGTGGTGAATTTTTGAAGAGAAGGAAGTAATTGATTCTACGAGTTGTAAATGTACTTAACGGAACCCAGTTATGACGACAGTTGGAAGTTTGGAAGCGTTTGATTTGGGACAGCCAAATAAATGGGGCTCATATTTGGAGCGATTTAAATTGTTCCTGCTTGCCAATGATGTCAAAGTCGAGGGTCGCAAAAAACCATCTTTCCTCACATTGGTCGGAGCACCAGTCTACGATTTTTTGACATCATCACCAAACCAGCTCAGTACATTACTATTAGACCAAATTGAGAAGATTCTAACTGATCATCTTTGTCCACGTCCATCGGAAATCGCCGCATTTTATCATTTTCACATACGTGATCAACATCCGGATGAGACCGTCGGAAACTATCTCGCAGCACTGCGGGCATTGGCAGTGGGTTGCAATTTTGGAGCAGCGTTGGACAGAATGCTGCGTGATCGTTTTGTATGCGGCATGACGGATGAAAGCTTACAGAGAAGTTTTCTTGCAGACACTGAATTGACAGTGCAGAAAATTTTGGAGAGCAACTACTACTGAAGCTGCAGCAGCGAGTGCAAAGGCTATCAGACAGCCTAATGAGGCTATCCACAGCATCAAATGTCAGCGCCCTCAACAACAACATAAAGGAAAAGGACAACAATGTGCGGGTTGTGCCGGTCCACACGGCCGGCAGCAATGCACTTATCGTGATGCAATATGTCGCGGCTGTGGCCGGAAAGGCCATCTTAAGGGTGTCTGCCAGAATAACGAATCGTCGAACGATGTTCATCCAGTATAGGGCAAAAATTCGCGCGGAAAATCGGTTAACCTCATATCTAATCTGGTGAGCCTGAGGAAACGTATCACGGTACAGATTAATGGTCAATCGTGTACTTTTAAAGTGGATTCTGGATCTGACGTAACTATGATCGCACTTATGATCGTATCTGGCCAACAACCAAGCCAAAGGTTTACAACTACCATCCGGGGTTTTCGTGACTACCAACACAACCCAATCCAGATACTAGGAGTTTTTGATGTATCAATTCATTACAACGGTCGTAATATTGATAATCTACCAGTCATCGTCACTTAAAGCGGTTGTAGAGACTGTTATCCGACCATTTGCCGATAAAGTCGCGGCAATCAAAGACGCACCAGCACCTAAGGATAAAAAGGAGTTGCAGGCTTTCTTAGGACTACTAAATTTTTATCACTCATTTTTGCCACATAAGGCAACAGTGGCAGAACCCTTATATAGTCTTTTGGATAAAAATGCATTTTGGAGGTGGGACAAACAGTGTGAGAAGTCTTTTTCTACACTTAAGGAACTCATTGGGTCAGACGACGTACTAGTGCACTACGATGGTTCATTGCCACTAGTCCTAGCTTGTGATGCGTCACCATATGGACTCGGCGGAGTTTTAAGTCACAAAATGCCAAGTGGGGCGGAAAACCCATCTCTTTTTACTCCCGTACCTTATCCAAAGCTGAGCGAAATTATGCTCAGATTGATCGAGAAGCTATTGCCTTGGTATCATGAGTAAAGAAGTTCCACAACTAAGTCTACGGTCGTACCTTCACACTAATCACCGTTCATCGACCTCTGTTGTGTATTTTTACCACATCGAAAACAATTCCAAGCATTTCAAATCAGATGCTACGTCGATCTTTGTTCCTGTCAGCATATACTTTCGGGCTAGTACACCGCTCCGGATTGAAAATGGGCAATGCCGATTTTCTAAGCCGTTGTCCACTGTCAGCAGCATCGGACCCTGTTAGCATCGACGATGTGCTTATGATCGAATTAGCAGCAACGCCAATCGTAAGTGCTGAGGCGATTGCCGCTCAAACATCGAAGTATCAAACTGGGTGTTAAGGGGATGGCCTGACATGAAATTGGAGCAATCAGATAATGCATATCCATACTATTGCCGTCGGGAACAGCTCTCTACAAATAAAGGAGTTTTGATTTGGGGAAATCGCGCCGTAGTTCCACCAAAATCCACAGCAACAATTTTAGCTGCTCTACATGCCGCTCGTCCAGGCATTGTAAAAATGAAGGCGTTAGCGCGTAGCTACGTTTGGTGGCCAAACATTGACGCAGAGATTGAGCTCATTATTAAGAAATGTATTCCATGCCAGCAGAATCGTAACGCGGCCTTGGTCCCGTCTACACATCGACTTTGCAGGACCTTTTCAAACTAATGAGTAAGGAAAACCAATTCGCCTTGCTAATCGCTCGGCAGTTTGGCTTCTAAAAGGCAATGCAATGCTGTTGGATGTTGGGGGGGACCTCCCCCTCATCCACGACATTTCTTTGGTCGTGGATTCTTACTCTAAATGGCTAAAATATTTGTTAGAACATTAAATGTTGACACTTAAAATTTATATTAAAAAAAAGTTGCATATCTATATGTCTATATATATGTGAGTAAAGTTGGATTTGGAGTTGGTTTAGTTTTCAAACGGCCACAGCACGTCTATCGAGCAGAGTATCAAGTATCTTATCCATGTGATCGCTGCAATTGGCCAGACAAACATCCGCATATTCACTCAAGAAGTACATGAAGCTCTCCAACTGTTCCATGGAGCAAGTGCGAAAACCATTATCCTTGCCAATATTGTCAATGGCACGAATGATGCCCCGCAACTTGTGAACATATTCGGGTGTATTGCGGCAATGTTCGAGCGAGTCATCGACCAGATTCGAAGGCTTTGAGTAGCTGCGAATGCGTTCCTCCACATTCTTCAGTTTGGTCTGCTGCTGCTGCAGAGTTTGCAGCATTTGTGGCATGCTCATGGGAGTGGCAATCTTCTTCTCAAACAGATCATCCAAGGGCACAGCTTCGTAGTCAATGGAGAACATATCTGGGGAAAATGATAGGCGACCACTATTGTTGGTAAAGCTATCCGATTCGAATTCAGTTTGATCTAGATCGCGGTTGTTAGCTCCATTTGTACAGTGGCTACAATCAAAGTTCTCAGGCAACTGTTCGCTAAGCATGGGTTACCAGATCAGTTAGTGTCAGACAATGGCACAGCATTTACCTCCGAGGAGTTCAAGCCATTCCTCCACAACAATCTAATTCGACACATTAGATCAGCACCTTTTCACCCAGCAACAAACGGCCAAGCAGAGCGAATGGTGCACACCACCAAAAACTACCTTAAAAAACTATCTCCGAACTAATAATATGGATCTAAGCCTTGCTCAATTTTTGTTTAATCAACACATAACTCCACATGCAACGACAAATCGCTCGCCATCTCAGCTGTTGTTTAATCGGGAGTTAAAGTCCTATTTTGAGTTAACTACAGCCACAAGAAATTTCTAATGGAGCAGAGCCATTTATTAATCAATCGAAATGTTTTGATACAGGCAAATCTGTTTGGGTACGAAACGATGCACCGGGTCCAAGATGGATAGAAGCCTAGATATCCGAGCAAACAGGACCAGTGTCTTACAAAGTTCGTTTGACAGACAATCGCATCATGAAGCGTCATTATAACCAAATTCGAAGCCGAGTTGAACAAATAGATGTAAACATATAACAAGCGGTACCATCAGCAACTGATGACAATACGGAAGATCCTGTTTCCAGTAACCGCTCTAGACAAGAGAGTCCTACTCTAGATGATCCACAGTCATTGCATGCCTCACCGATGCTACGACGTTCTGCTCGCATGAGACGACCCACTCAATTCTATGAGTCATCTGTGTGTTAAGAGATGTTGTGTATGCAGCCCTATCATGCGTAAGCCATCTGGCAACGCTATCTTGGCGCCCCAATAGGCAGTCCAGCCCTGTCCTTCGCAGCAAACGCACTCGTTTTAACTTGCGATATTCATATGTAACTCTGCATCACTTAATCAATAAACACTCCAAGTAGATATTTTGAAGTATATAAATATTTATAGATTTAAACGATATAAAAAATATTTAAATAATATTTTGCTTCTTTTAGTGTAAATATGACATTTTCATAACAAATCTATGATTTTCATAGGTGGATTTTTACATAACAGCAACATGGAATTATATTTCGAATGTTCTAAATTTTTCAATCGTAACGCATTGAATTTTAGTTTTTAATTAGGGGATTGTTCTACCTATCGATTATTTCGATAACATACCGATAGACGCCTTAATACTGACAAGCGATACTTAAAATACTAACAATCGATACTTAAAAATACTGACATCGATATAAGTGTAAACATTTAACATAAGTAATAAATAACTCGGCCGTCCTGACGAGGAATCGACCTCGATTCTAGTTGCTAACAAAAGGGGTACATAATAACATTAAGTGGCTAGTGTCGCCTTTGTTTGGATATCAGAAGTGCAATCTTGATCATGGGCTACCCATAATTTTAATTTGGAGGCTTCTAGTACCCCGTGATACGGCAGTTGGGTAATCTGGGAGCCTTCCACATCCCGGATAACACATCGGTCATTCGGAAGTTTTTTATGAACAACGAAGTATCCACATTCTTAATAAGTACGAAATCCCCCTCATTAAAACTAACGGCAGGGAGGTGATGCTTCGCATAATACTCCGCACTTGAGACTTGACAATGTTACGGAAGGCTACTCTCCGGACGTCAACCTCTGAGGCATCTATCTCGGCCGTCCTCTCACCTAATCGCTCGGTTAGTTCATCCACTACAACACCTCGTTGTTCAACCCCGAATAGGAGTATAGAAGCGGCAAATTTTGTTGTGGAGTGGACGGAGTTATTTAATGCAAACTCTATGTTCGGCAGTTGTTGGACCCAATCCGCGTGGTCCACTGGTTCCGACAGTTAACCTAGCATAGGGCCCAAGACAAGGTTAACCCGCTCGACTTGGCCGTTGGCCCGGGGTGAGGCAGAGGCATTCTGCACATGAATTATATTATAAGCCCTCAGAAATTCTGTAAATTCGGAAGAAGTAATGCAGGTACCGCGGTCGCTGATAATTCGGCGGGGTCTACTATAATTTGCAACATACTGAGATTTTAACGTCTGACATACTTAACGCGAATTAGTAGTGACAGCAGGGTACAGCTTCACGAATTTAGTGAACGCGTCAATGACAACCAAAAGATACTTTTTCTTAGAGCGTATGGACGGAAGGGGACCTAGATGATCAATATGAATGGTATCCAACGGAAGGGGCACTTTCCAAATACTGTGGAGCGTGACACGGTTGTCTTGAGCGGAAGCGGAATAGTAAATACACTTGAGGCAGTTTTTAATATAATTGTTGACGTAAGACTTCATACACGGAAACCAGTAGTATTTCTTGATTTGGGTACAACATTTCTCCGTGGCCATATGGCCAAGCTTTTCATGCACTATTCGAATGACATGATTTATCATTTCGGAAGGTACATAAAGTTGGGGTACACTAGATACAGACGATACACTACCCCGTCTCGCAGTTCGAAATCTGCTATTTCATGTTTTTCTAAAACGTCTCGGAGTTTGACAATCTCAGTGACGGTTCTGAGTTAACTGCAGTTGGAATTCGAAGTTTAAATCGTCAATGTATGCGGCAGTTTCTATTCTGCTCAGAGCATCGGCATGGGGCATACTAACCCCCAAACGGTGTACAATCGTGTAGTTGTAATTTTTAACAACAGGGCCCAGCGAGCAATTTTCGCGGAATGTCCACCGTTCCTCAGTGTCAACGCCAGGTAATTACAATCCGTAACGATTCTGAACGGGATGAACTTAAGGTACGTCTCAAAACGTTTCAGGGCATATACGATCGCTAACGTCTCTAGTTCGTAACTATGTAATTTCGATTCGGCGGCGGAGGCTGTCTTAGAGAAGTAAAACACTGGATGAAGTTTACAGTCGGTTTGTTTTTGGAGGAGCACTGCTCCGAAACCAGTTGAACTAGCGTCGCAGTTGAACTAGCGTCGCATTGTAACTCTGTTTCAGACCTCGGGTTATATATGGACAACACGGGGGATTCAACCAGTTCGGATTGATTCGAGACACTCCTCGGAGAAGACGTAAGGGTTATCTTTTCTCAACAATCGAGACATCGGATATGCAATCTTGGCGAAGCCAGGTACAAATCGGCGGAAGTACGAAAACAAACCTAGGCAGCGCTCTAATTCCTTGCCATTCCTTGGGCTGGGCAATTCACGTATCGCCTGGAGATGAGCTGGTTTAGGCGTGATACCGGCAGAATTGGCTAAGTAACCCAAGTACTCTAGTTCCCTATACGCAAAACGGCATTTGGCCAGCTTGAGGCATAGCCCGTTCACTCTTAGCATATACAGTATTACCTTTAGTTTCTCCAGATGGGTTTCAAAGTCATGCGATGCGACCAGGATATCATCCGTGTATATCACCAGTTGACCTCGGTTTATAAATTTCTTAAGGACAAAATAAACGAATCTAGCGAACACGGAAGGGCCATTACAGAGTCCGAAGGGCATGCGTACATATTCAAACTGGCCATCGGGGGTTACAAAGGCGGTGTATTTGATTGAATCTGGATGCATTTTCAGATGGTGGAATCCTTTCTTCAAGTCCAAGACAGTGAAAAATGATTTACCACCCAGATGTTCGATGCAATCGTCTAACAGAGGAATCGGAAAATGATCCCGAACAGTAAGTTTGCTCAATGAAGCGTGCATTCGGCGAAATTGCCCGAGTGTGGCGGACAGCGGTATCTCAACTCCGCTTGCGCGCAGAGCTCTCACCATCTTCTCTTTGGTAAGTGGAGCTGGTCAGGACAATTTGACCTGAAATAATTAAACTTATCAGAAGATTTGGCGTGTACAAAAATACAATATATGTATTGCCGGGTAGGTATCACACTTCTGAGATATAAAAAGCCAATTATTTAACCCAAACGATAATTAATTGGGCGATGGCAGAAGATTTATTTTTTCTTTTTCGCAGCTAGTGCGTCTGTCTTGTCTGTGTGTTGCCGGAAGAAGAGAGAGAGAACTTCCAGTGTGGCATTAGGCCGCATACCGATAGACGCCTTAATACTAACAATCGATACTTAAAATACTAACTTACTACTAACAATCGATACTTAAAAATACTGACATCGATAATAAGTGTAAACATTTAACATAAGTCATAAATAACTGGCATCTTACAATGTATTAGAAAATATTCAGTATTCAGAAAATTGACGACAAACGAATACCTTATTCGTTGGCAATTATGGTGTCAAATGTTAAAATTCTGGTGATTTTCGATAAACTAGTCTTGTGCTACTTGGGAAAAATACTATCTGGTTTAGTATTATTTAGTATTTTTGTAGTAATTTAATTTAATAACAAGTGTATTTTCGGCTTGGTCACACTAAAAAACGAATGAAAAACAATAATTGCGCGATTTCCAATTGATTTTAAATAAGAAAGAAAAACTTTTAAATTTCATATAAACTTTGCGTTTTTGAAAAGTGATAAATTTCGCGTTCGCGAGTGGAGTCAGTGCTACTTTTTAATAACGAAGTTTGGGATAACATAGCCAATTAATTTTTTGCGTTTGTACTTTGTCAAGACTTCTCTCTTTCTAACTATTAATCATTATTAATCATTATTTTTTAGCCAAATTTTTATAATATAGCATAATTTTGAGGTTCTAACATGCTTCGCTTGTCGAGAAAATCTGCTTAGCAACGGCGACGAGAAGCTGCAAATCGGACTCTTACGTACCGCCAAGAAAATGACAATGAGATTCGCCAGAGAAATACGCAACGCATGGCAAATAATCGGCAAAATGATTTGGGATCCCAGGAATGAATCGTAGGCAAAAAGAATTGGCACGTGCTAGTCGTCGAGCCAATAGAGCCTAGAGACAGCAGGAACAGCAGGCCAATACTGCTCAGCATATTGTTCGACGCCAAGATGATGAGGCCAACACTGGTCAGCATACTTCTCGGAGACACGATGACGCGTTCACGCAGCGCGAGCGTGAACGGGATGCAGAAGCCCGCTTTGTTGCTCACCAAGATCCTGTTTATGCTTCGACGCAGCAGAAGACTTACACTGCTGAACATGCTTCTAGCAGAGAGAATCAGGAGTATAGAGAAGGAGACCGTAATCGTGATGCAAATCTCCGTCAACTTGCAAGACAGAATCCAATCAGAAGAAGGCGGGAACAAAATTTAAATTCGTCCCAAAGAAAAATTACTCCAAGCTCGAATTCTGGCTCAACAGATACAGGATCTGAATGAGGTACGGGTAATAAACTTTCGGAAAAACTCTCAGAATCAAGTAGCGGAGTCCCATAGACAATCCCAAAGAAATAGAGACGCCAGAGGTGTAATGTCTCCTGAAGAGATGCAGGAACAAATAGTCTTATAGACACAGCAGCAAAGAAACACCGTATGTCAAGAGTACCTAAGAACTATCAAGATGGGCCCTACGGAAATATGTACGAGGTGTGGTAGCACATTTTTTAAACATAACGTAAAGAGTTTGTGCAAAAATCAAATTTCTTTTAAGTTTCCCCATTTGGATATTTCGAAAGCGTTCTATTTGTCATTAACATTCCCCTCTAAAAATTATACTTATTTATTTTGCTCTACCTGCCACAGAGCAATAAATACTGGAAAAATTCCAAACATATGTCTTTCAGAAGGTTTTGCTTTCGCTGAAACTCCGGAATGCTTGATTGATATATCTTGCCAAGAAGAAAGACTTTTTTCTGCACTGATATCATTTATGCGAATAATTTACGAAAGGCAGTGTGCGGTAGGAGGAGCAGTAGTCAATGTACATATATCCGTCAATGATACAGTAACAGCTCAGCCACGCACCTTTGATAACACCCATGCGGTGCAAATACTCCTAAAGCGGAAGCTAGAGTACAGACACAGTTTCATGACTGAGACTATTCGACTAGCAAAATTTATGGCTGCATTAACATTTTAAGAAAGCACGGAGCTATACCAAAAGTATTTTGGTATAGTACTTCTGTCGTACCTAACTGGCTTGGCGAATTCGCAAGTAATGAGGAAGTACCATTTATTGCTGATGACCGAGATCGGCCAATTGTGCAGCAACTCCTTACCGAACCAATGGAAATCGGCCCTGAATCAGAAGGCAACGAGGAAAAAGACAATTAAAATCCCGGTGGTCAATAAACTTTACTGGAAAATGAGTACGAAAATGCTGAAAAGTTGTCATTTCTGTCCATTTCATGCGGACAAATTTTCAAGGCAAAAACAACTTATGGTCGCATAGCAAAGTCTCAACTTCGTTACGACAACAGACGCTGCGCAAAGCTATCAATAATCTTGTACATATAAGTTAAGACCAGGCATGGTATAAACTTATAAATATTTTACCGCGCCCCCACTCATCCTACAATAGTCAAGGTTCGTCATAATGGGCATCGGCACAAACAATAACTAACAGACTTAACATTCCTAAGGGAATGGTGTCGAGTCGCTCAATTCTACAATGCGGCAACAAACAGATCAAGTTCGGTACACCAGACTTCAAGTCGCCTAAACCAATTCATCGATAAACAGATCCCACGCCAGCGTTGGACTTTTGGACTCAGCAGACCAACGACGCCTAATACCAGAGGCTTCATCCAAACATAATCGATCAACCCAAAATCAGTGTTCCAGCTGAGTGCAACTTGTTACTTCGTTGGAGCTCCGCGATCCTTGTTCATAGTAGTTATTTTAAAGTCTTCCAGTAAATTAAAAGATTTGTGAACGTAAAACTAAAAGATTTTTAAAGTAAATTTTATTTTTTTCCTACGGAGAACAAGCAAAGTGTTAATTGGACCCTGCTAAATAAAACTTGATCGAGTGTTAGTGATAGATACCAGTGATCGTGACCAAGAAACCGCGTTAAATTCCTTAACGAAAATAAAAACACTGTATTGAGCCACACTAAGAATCAGACAGGGTTAAATCAATCGCTGCAATTTCCTCCAAGATCCGTCCCGAGGAAAACTGATAACCCGAAAGTGTTTGCCCAGGAGCGTTAGTACCTTCAACGTTGGAAAAGCGAGCCCTCCTACAAGCCGATCAGTAAAAGCACCGAAGATGTTAGTAATAATGTAAGTTCAGTAAAATAAAATTAAGAGAAAATTATGAATCAAAACGAAAGTTAAAATTTAAAAAGAAAGAAACGAAACAATAATTATCTAAAAAAAAAAAAAAGAAAATCAATCAGTTAAGTCTTAAAGGAAACAAAAGAATCGAAAAAAAAATCAATTAGTTAAGTTCTAAAAGAAAATCAAAAAAAAACAAAAGAATCAAAAGAAGAAAATCAATTAGTTCAGTTTTTAAAAGAAACCAAAAAAAAAAAAAAAAAAAAAAACAAAAATCAACTAACTCCTAAAATATTTACCCTTACTAACAACTATCCTGTGAACCAAAAGCCATTTCCAACGGCGCCGCAAACTTGCCTATTCTTACAAAAAACCTGATTACATATTCGACGCGATTGTGTTACGTATCTGTTTTCGAGTGAAAATACTTCCTTTTTGAAATTGAAAATGCCTGATGATAGTTGTGTAAAAGCCTCAGTTCTTCAGCCAGGAAATCGTCAAGCTACAGAGCCACAAATGGCATCAACCTCGGATTCTGCAGATAGAAATATAGAAGCAGTTGCCATCCAAGGCTTAGATGCAGTTATAGATGTTATATTAGCAGCTACAATGGAGAATTATATTGAGCACTTAAACTCATCACAATCAGAAAACCAAGTATATAAAGATTTAACCCCAAATTTAAATGATAATTGGAACGATTTGGAAAGGGTTCCGGATTTAGTGAAAGGACTTAGATAATTTTCAGGTAATCCAGTTTTTGAGACAAAATTACCAGTCATGCAGATTCAGTGTTAAAAGCAAATGATACCGCATTGCATTGGGATGCAATCTCTAAATGCCTTTTAAAAGAGTATTCGGATAGACGAGACCTAGATACACTAGAATACCAATTATTTTCCATGAGCCAGAAGAATAGTACAATCCATGAATTCTATTTTGCAGTCCACCAACAAATGTCCTTAATTATTGATCAAATCAAGAATATGGGACACAGTCCCGAAGTTATAATGGTCATGTCGAAACAAAGGACAGAGAGCTAGATACTTTTATTAGAGGTTTAAATGGTGACCTAGCAGACAGTTTAAGTATGGCGCAGCTTCTTAGTCTAAAACATGCATTGCAATTGATAGAGTACTTTTATACCTCAGAATAACTTCCCCAGCCAACAATAACCAGCCATTCATTAACGCACCACCTAGCCCATTCACCCCGAAACCGCAACCAAAACCTACCTCCGTAGACGGTTCCATTATGACTAGAAAAGTAAACTACATAAACAGAGCAAATACTAATCCCCCACAACCAATTTTGTTGAAAAAAGTAAACAAGCCTATTACAAATTTTCCGAATAAAAGACAGTTACACATTAAAGCTCCAACGCAAGAAGAACCTAAGGTTAATATGTCCGAAGTTCAGTCCGAATATCAAGAGCAAGATGACTATTTCCAATATTTAATTCCGCAAAATAAAGAGGTATCATAAACCATAGTCCAAGATCCTCTCCCACAAACTGAGGATACTGTCAATTTTTTAGGTTGAAATGTTCCTCTTTGCCGTACTTTGTAGTCCGGGACAAAGACGGAACAGTATACAATTTCTTAATAGACACCGGTTCAAATAAAAATGACATCCAACCTGAAATAGCCAGAAATGTAAAATCAATAATTTTTTTTCTATTGCCAAATTTGGAATCGTTTCATGGAATCTTAGGCAATGATACATTAAAAGAAATTAATGCCATTATAGATGTGGGAAAAAATCTATTATATGTCAACAACTCTCACGTTGTTAAAATGAGACAAATGCAAACTAAGCAGGTCCCCACGA
This sequence comes from Drosophila insularis, assembly GCA_018903935.1. NCBI lineage: Eukaryota > Metazoa > Arthropoda > Insecta > Diptera > Drosophilidae > Drosophila > Drosophila insularis. The sequence continues at coordinate 280,846 of JAEIFP010001172.1, read as the reverse complement.
TCAATTCAGATCAAAAAATATAGGATGGTCATTGACTATCGGAAATTAAATACAGTCACCATTTCGGATAAATATCCTATTCCAGAAATTGGAGAGATGATTGCTCAGTTAGGCAACAATAAATATTTCTCTGTTCTCGATTTGAAAGGTGGATTTCATAAGATTCCTCTAAAGAAATCTAATATTGAAAAAACAGCATCCGATGTAAACGGAGGGAAACACGAATTTACCAGACTCTCCTTAGGTTTGAAAAATTCCATTGAGGATCCACCTTTACGGCAATTCAAAAGTGACCATTTACACTGATCATCAACCGCTTACCTATGCACTTAGTCCGAAAAACAACAATGCAAAGCTAAAAAAGTGGAAAGTTACCTGTAGGAGTACAATTACGAGTTGAAGTATAAACCGGGTAGCTCAAATGTAATAGCAGAAGCAATTTCTAGAAATCCTACTAGCATAAATGCTAGCAGTACGTCAGCAGCATAGGGATGAAAGCTCAAATCCTTACTACCCTTTCATAATTTACGAAATAACTCGAATCGAGAATGAAATTGAACGACTAAAGCCAATGAGATTCAGAGCCAAACGCTCTCTCGACATACTTGGATCACCAAGATCACAAGATTGTTATCGATAAAATCAATGAACAGCTAAAGAATAATAACAAACAAGTAATAATAATACACAACCTAGTAGAAAATAAAATAAACGATTTGGTCAAAATAACTAACTCTTTGTTACTTAAAAATAAACGAAACAGATGATAAAGCAAAAGAAATAGAAATGTGGAGATTCAGCTTTATCCCGGACGAGCCTCCTAGTTGTGGAGCTTCAACCTTTACCTGGATGAGTCCCCAACTTGAAGAGATTCGATTCGCACACACTGGGTTTTATTTTTATCAGCTTTATTGTATTATATTAGTTCATTAGCTTAATAGTAAAATTATTAATTACTTCACAATGTTTCTCTTTATTTTTCGAATTCGCTCCGAGTGCACTGCTCACACTTCGAGACGCAACTTTTTCGGCTCACTCTATTCGACTGACTCTCTCTTCCAACTGACTGACTACTTCCCACCATCGTATATCGTTTTAATCGATATTACATCGATACCTATTCTCACTCGAAGTCACCTCTACCATACCGCGATCCTACATTCGGCCATCCGACCTCGACATTCGCCCCGAATGATGGACACCATTTTTTCATATACTCTGCCACGGTGGTAGTCGATTTCGGACCTTCTCCATCTCCTACTTTCTCAACCGCATAGCGACCATGCCTCATTTTCCGAACAACCCGATAAGGTCCCAAATATTTCCCCTTAAGCTTAAGGCCAGAAACAAACTGCGTCCGCTTGACAGCCACCAGCTCATCAACCTCATATTCACTTGCAGATTTTCAACATTTATTAAACGTTTTACGGTTTTCTTCTTCCATTTTACCTATGTTCGTTTTCGCTGTGTCACGTATTTCGGACTTATTGTTTTGTAACTCGATTAATAACTCTTCTTCCAACATACTCTTTAGTTCTAAATCGTAGCTAGTCCTCATCTCAGTACCAGTTAATATCTTAAAGGGTGATATCTTCGTGCTTCTAGGTGGTGACGAGTTTATAAACTGTTGCACCCTACCTACGTGCTTATACCATGCTCCGGGATCACTGGCACACAGTTTCGTCAACAATGCTATAACAATCCGATTAACTCGCTCTACTTGCCCGTTTCCTCTTGGAACTCCTGTCGCAATCACTAAATGTTGTATCTTTTGCGACTCGCAGTACTCTTTGAAAATGTGAGACGTAAAAGCGCTACCTCGATCACTAACGATCCTCTTTGGATTTCCGAACAACTCAGATTGTTTCTGCAATCTCTCAACAACCTCTTCCGAACCTGTACTTTTCGTCGGATATAACCATACGTATTTCGAAAAAGCATCGACTACTACCAATATGTGGTTATATTGTTTCTTGGTTAACTCCATTGGCCCGACATGGTCTGCGTGAAAAGTTACCAAGGGCTCATCTCCTTTATCAATAACATTCAAGAAACTTTCCTTTCGACCCTGTTTCGACTCGCTCACGATACATTCCATACACGAGCTCACTACCTCACTACTACCTCTACTTTGCTCAACAGGCCAGGTATATAATACTCTCTTTCCACTAGATCAACCGTTTTTTTAACTCCGAAGTGCCCTTGTCGATGAGCAACCAATATTATCTCTTGCTCCATGCTAGTAGGTATTACAATAAGCTCCTTAACGGGATCTTTATACAATATTCCGTACTGAACGTAATAGTCGGCGTGCGCTCCCTTTTCTAACACTTTCAGAATCGTGCTGATCCATTCATCTTTTCTCTGTGCAAATTGTATTTTACTCTTCAAAGAATCTCCTGACAGTAAACAATATACCCTACTTAATGCGTCGACATGTTTCATCTTTACCCCTGATCTATGCTCAACTTCGAAATTAAAGTCTTGCAGGAATATAGCCCATCGGGCCACCCTTAGCGGAACGTCACGTTTCTTTATCGTCATCGCAAAAGCATTACAATCGGTTACTATCTTTATCTTGATGCCCATCACATATATTCTCCACTTTTTTATTGCTTGAATTATAGCCAGTACCTCTAACTCGTACGAGTGATATTTTTCTTCAGCTGGGGTAGTTCGTCTGCTCATGTACTCTACCGGATGGTATTGTTGATCCTCCGAATCTTTTTGAAGTAAAATCGCGCCGTACCCATACATACTCGCGTCACAATGAACTTCTGTCGCACTTCTAGGATTGAAAAGACGTAAAACCGGTGGATTACTCAATCCCGCTTTTAACTGTTCAAAAGAAGCTAGCTCTTCTATGCCCATTTTAAAAGGTACGTTAGCTCTCAACAAATTTGTCAACGGCCTGGCTATCGTAGCGAAATCCTTCATAAACCTGCGAAAATATGAAGTAAGACCCAAATAACGTTGGACTCCTTTCACATCCCGAGGAACTGGAAAATTCTCAACGGCACTTGTCTTCTCCTTTGACGGTTTGATGGTGCCATTTTCTATGATGTATCCCAAAAAATTTACCTTACGCTGAAGAAATTGACATTTTTTCCATTTTATCTTTAATCCCGACTCTTCTGCTAAACTTATAACTCTTTTCAACCTCTCAATACCCTCAAACTCATTTTTTGCTGGAATAATAATATCATCCATATACAACATCAATATGCCTTCATTAATCAACGGTCTCAACATTGCAAAAATATATCTAGTAAACACAGCTGCTGAATTATTAATGCCGAACGGTACAAAATTGAATTCAAATTGGCCATTTTGGGTAACGAACGAAGTAAGTTTCTTTGAGTTTTCTTCCACTGGCACATGGAAATAGCCATTACACAAATCAAGAGTTGTAAACACTCTTCCTTCTTGTAGCCTATGTAATACATCATCAATCACTGCCGTCGGAAAATTATCTCTTATAATTTTCTGATTTACCCTTCTATAATCGCAACATAATCTCTTTTCTCCATCTTTCAATTGGAGAAGAATACTCAGATAGACTATGGCGAATTATTCCTTCTTCTAACCAATCTTTGACCTGTTGATCGACTCTTTTCTGATCTTCATACGATAAGCGTCTTGGTTTTTGATATACCGGTATTCCATCAGTAAGTATAATCTTCATTTCCACTGGACGGTTAGCTGGTTTGACCGGACTATAATCCGAAATGATTTCTAGGACTTTAGACTTCAACTCAATGCTCAAATGGGAAAGCTCTATCTCTGACGAGAAGTTTTCGACTCTCGTAGTCAATATCTGCCCAAACGTGTTTTGTAACTCTTCTATGGGACTTACATCGCGTACTGGGGGTGGATCTCGTGGATTACTGTAACGAGTAATAACTTGATTTCCCCCAACCGATTGATTATTCCCGTAAAACACTAATCCTTGCTTTCCCATTGCAGCATTTACGACCTCAAATACGTCATTTCCGATTACCCCATCATATAATGTATCTCTATCTCTCACTACATGGAAACACATCTTAATAGCAACACCATCTAAAGCCGTATCCAACTCAAAAGATCCTTTGGTGTAGATTTTCTTACTTCCTATTCCCAATAACTCTTTCACATCCGAACTCAAGGGAACTGGGTAAACTCGTTTGTACGCGCTCTCACTTATAGTCGAGATATCACTACCTGAATCGAAAAACGCTGATATAACCTCATTGCCAAAACGAACATCTTTAAATACACGATTATATAATTTCTGAGTAAATTGCTGCACTTTATGACTATCTTTTTCGAACATTTTTCCCTGCATGCTACTCTGATTCGCCTTATGACCTGGCTGGTTACATTTAAAACACTTAAACTCGCTTTCTTTACAGTTTTTCGCTATGTGATTTCTTCCTCCGCACTTGTAGCATCTTGGCTCATTTAAAGCAATATCCTGTTGCTTCTTCTCGAATTTTGATGATCTAGACCATTTTGACTCTTTCTCAGGAGATATTTTCTCGTACATTTTCATGTTTTCTCGTAATTCTCTAAAATTCCTGGCTTGATACAACACAGTCTTGTTTTGCTTCGAATCTGGTATACCCTCTATTATATATTCTATAACACTTTCTTCGTCTAATGTGCTCTTTTTCGCCAAACTTTTCATTTCATAAAAATATTCGATCAAACTTTCACTCTGTTTTTTCTTTCTATTCTCAAGTAGCTTATGTACTTGTTTTGCGGACAACTTCTCCGAAAATTCTCTCTCTAAAGCTGACTTTAGACTAATCCAATCGGTAAGACCGTCTTCGCTACTGACAAACAATTTCGCAGCCCCTTTTAACAATTGTCTACTATAGATGTATTTCTGTAAATCGTTCCATTTGACTGTCTCTGCACAGTTCTCAAAATCTGCAAGCCAATTGTCGACATCTTGCTGCTGGCTGCCATCGAATACAGTTAACGAATCTTGTATATCTCTTAGTGTAAACGCCATTATACTCTGTACCTCTTGTTGATTGTTTACTACTAGTGAGTCCTCGTAGAAGGATGCTTCCTCAACTCCTGACTCGAAAAAAGATATTAGTCTCCCTTGTAACTCTGCCTTGTTTCCCTTAATACTCAAGTTATTTTCTTTCAACTTTTCTTTAAGCTCAGATACCGTGAGTTGCAAGATTTCGTCGTGTGGCATAATTTAAATTCAAACAAATTATATAACAAATTTTAAATATGTATCTTAAGCTAACGTTAGTGGGTTAAGTTAATTGATATCAATCTACAATGTTATACAAATGTTTTACTCTTCGGTTATGGCCCTTTCTTGCTCGGTTAATACTTGCTCTTGTATCTCGACTCCGTTGCCGCCCCTCTTGTAAGGCAAAACCGCTGCGTACGCCTCTGTCCTCGATCGTCGCGTCACACACACTTTTGGGATTGATGCCGCCGTCGGTGTGAATGTTGCTCTCTGAACACTCTTTGTGTCTTGCTGCCTCGTCGCTGCTCTGCTCTCGATTGTCGCGTCACACACACTCTTGGGGTTGATGCCGCCGTCGGTGTGAATGTTGCTCTCTGAAAAATCTTTGTCGTCGTTTGTGTGAATGCTGCTCTCTGGATACTCTTTGTCGTCGTTTGTATGAATGCTGCTCTCTGGATACTCTTTGTCGGCCTCAATAATGCACTCTAGGTTTTACTACTTCCACCTGCGATGGTTGATGCCGTCGTCTGTGTGATTGCTGCTCTCTTGGTGTAACGTCTGCTTGATCGCCGCTCTCTGGATACTCTGTAAGTTTCGCCACTCACCCTTGCGATGGTTGATGCCGTTGTCTGTGTGAATGCTTCTCGTCTCGGTTTTGCACTCTCTGTGCCTCGTCGTTCGCACAGTCTGTACCTCGTTGTTCACACTCTCTGTGCCTCGTTGCCTCCTCTCTTAGGTCTTTCTCTTGTTGCTTCTTCGTTTTCCTGCTCTTCTCATCACGTCACGCACACTTCTGGGGATAATGCCGCCGTCGGTGTGAATGTTGCTCTCTCGTCTCGTTCGCACACTCGTATTTGCACACTCTTTGTGCCTCGTTGTTTGCACTCTCAGGGCCTCGTTGCCTACTCTCTTAGGTCTTCGTCTCGTTGCTGCCTCGTTCAGCTTTGCACGATCATGTCGTCGTCTCTCTGGTTCGTTGCCGTGTTGCCGTCTCTGTCGCTCTTGTGGATTTCCCTTTTTTATCTTACGAAATGGCGCCAAAAATTTTCAGTGGACGCTCGATGTGCTTTTTTATACCATACACCCATAGGGTGAAATGGTATATTAAAGTCGCTAAAATGTATGTAACAGGCAGAAGGAAGCTTTTCCGACCCCATAAAGTATATATATTCTTGATCAGCATCAACAGCCGAGACGATCTAGCCATGTCCGTCTGTCTGTCCGTCCGTCCGTCCGTCCGTCTGTATGAACACCTAGATCTCGGAGACTATAAGAGCTAGAGCCAACAAATTTGGTGTGTAGACTCGTGTCATATGTACGCTTATCGAGTTTGTTTCAAATGTTTGCCACGCCCCCTACCGCCCCGCAAATGATATAAAACCGATTTTCTTGAACACCATAGCAACTAGAGACACAAAATTTGGTATGTATATTTGCTTAGTAAACGCGCACATTTTGTATTTATAAAAATTTTGCCACGCCCCTTACCGCCCCCGCAAATCAAATAAAACCGATTTTCTCAAAACCTATTTTAGCTAGAGGCACCATAGTTGGTATAAATATTTGCTTAGTAGTTGCGCACAGTTTTGATGTGTAAACATTTTGCCACGCCCCCCTCCGCCCCCGTAATTTGAAAAAACTCGATTATTTCCCGTAATTTTTTACCTTGTGCAATCAATTTGGCACACTTAAATTTGATACTAATATCAAGCAAAACACCAAATTTGATTAAAATCGGATAAAAAATAGCCAAGTTATGCATATAAACGTTTTTCCATATGGCCGGAAGTGGCCGTTGGCTAGTGGGGGCGCTAGGGTGCTCGAATGCTTGAGTGAGCGAAATACTAAGATATGCTTCTAAAAAGCATGCAAACAGATTTTTTTAAAAATACGAAAATGCATTGGTTATTATAAATTAAAAATATTTGTTTTACTGGTGTATGGTATATCCAAGTCGGCGAGACGACTTACTTACTTCATTTTTTTTTTCGTTTGCCAAGAATCTCTGCTGCTGTCTCACTCTCTCTTGTGTGCGACTTATTCCAAGAATTAACTGAATTTCGCAATTTTTCCCATGGATTTAACGTTTTTTTTTTTTTTTTTTTGTACAACAATTTGATGACCTATGTACAATAACGGATCTCAGACTGCAACAATTTGATGATTGACGGATAGTCCTACCGTCAAACGTTTCCGGACGAGCCCCCAAGTTGTGGAGATTCAGCTTTATCCCGGACGAGCCTCCTAGTTGTGGAGCTTCAACCTTTACCTGGATGAGTCCCCAACTTGAAGAGATTCGATTCGCACACACTGGGTTTTATTTTTATCAGCTTTATTGTATTATATTAGTTTATTAGCTTAATAGTAAAATTATTAATTACTTCACAATGTTTCTCTTTATTTTTCGAATTCGCTCCGAGTGCACTGCTCACACTTTGAGACGCAACTTTTTCGGCTCACTCTATTCGACTGACTCTCTCTTCGAACTGACTGACTACTTCCCACCATCGTATATCGTTTTAATCGATATTACATCGATACCTATTCTCACTCGAAGTCACCTCTACCATACCGCGATCCTACAGAAATGTCAAAATACAAATTAAGTTTATTAAGAGAAGAAATTACTAATGTCATTTATGCAATAGATTGGGCCAAGGCCAACACCATAAACTCTTTAATTCTATCACCAGCAGAAATAAATATTATTGAATCAATTGCAGAAGAAAGCCTAACATTTGTAAATATTGAAGAGCTAATAGAATTTGCCGAAGTAAGCATTGCGTCTGACGGCAGAGCCCTTCTTTATATTGTTAGTATTCCTAGGGTAATAAGAGAACAATGTAAAAAAATTATTCCACTACCTATAAAAAATGAAAAAAACAATAGAAAACATAGATAATGGACATATACTAAAATCTAATAAACAATACTTCGGGTTAATTAATTAGAACAAATGTAAAAATCGGAATAATAAGATACTATGTAAACTGGAAGATTTAATTGACTTAAAGAATAGCAAATGTATAGGAGCGTATTTTCAAAGGAAAAAAACAAATTGCCAAACTACGAATAATCAACATGTTAAAACGCATTCAAAGGTGGCTCCAGGCACACTTTTGCTAAATCAATTTAAAGGAACTATCAACATTGACGGAGAAAATCTTACGTTGGACGGAACCTTCGTGATCCAGTCGCAAAACGCAACCATTAATATAGACGATTCGTGGTACATCTGAACAATACAGATAATTTGGAAAAAATTCAAACTAATAACGTAATCATTTCATCATCCTACTGGATCATTTTAGCACTCCTGCGTATTACAGCAATAACTTACTGAGTCATCAAGAACCGATGCATAAACAGACCAGCAGAAAGCAATCCACCAATGGTCCTGCAGATCACACCCGTACATTATGTGGTACCGACCGAGGACGCCCGCATTTAAGAGGGGAGGAGTTAAGATCAGGCATGCTATAAATATTTTATGACCGCGCCCACACTCATCTTACAATAGTGAAGACTCGTCATAATGGGCATCGGCACAAACAATAACTATCAGACTAATCATTCCTAAGGGAATGGTGTCGAGTTCAGTACATCAGTCGCAAAATTCTACAATTCGGCAATAAACAGATCAAGTTCAGTACACCAGACTTCAATTCGCCTAAATCAATTCATCGATAAATAGATCCCACGCCAGCGTTGGACTCTTGGACTCAGCAGACGTCGCTGTCACCAACGACGCCCAATACCAGAGGCTTCATCCAAACATAATCGATCAACCCAAAATCAGTCTTCAACCTGAGTCTTCAATTCAGCACAGTGGGAACTTTTCAAGAGTAAAGATATTTTTGGCGATTTTGAACTGTCTCATTATTATTGGAGGATTGAATTTCAACAACGTGGCACACCACATCCACTCATGGGATGTATTGGCTAAACGGAGCTCCGAAAATCGAGAATACCAAATTCATAGAGAAAGCAAATGTCGGTCTAAATTTCCCTACCCGCCAATGCCAAAAACTAGAATTCTAATTTGGGCCTTGTTTGGGCCTTCAATATGCGCAGTATATTCAATCCATATGAATAAGCTTAAAGAAGCCTCAAATATTACTTCGAAGGAAGTTCAAGGATGCATATGGTTGCTGTAGTTATATCATAAATTATATAAATAAATCGAATATAGGAATAAAGCAAGTTTATCAACGGATCAGAGATTTCAGCTCAAAAAGCCGTTTATAACATTCTAGGACTTTACATGTCAGAGACGAGCACGGAAATATATTTATAAATTCCTCTCATTCTGAACAAAGAGTTCAAAGAGATGATAAAGTCGAAGAAAGAGTTGGAAGGGCTGCCTCATGGTGAAGACCCACATCAAGGGGTGTAAAGTCTGCATCGTTCATCGTCGACGACTACAGACTCAAATGATGGGTGATATCCCTCGAGAGCGCATCACGTACTCCAGGCCCTTCACCCACACGGGCATTGACTTCGCAGGGCCTTTCGAGATCAATGACTAAACCGGGCGTGCGTGTCTCATTACTAAGGGTTATGTCTGCGTCTTTGTGTGTTTCAGCACGAAGGCGATCCATCTCGAGGCTACCTCCGACCTCACCACTGAACGGAGACAATGCCCATAACGCATTTACTCCGACAATGGCAAAACCTTCGTAGGGGCCTGAAAGGCGCTCGAAAGGACGCCACCAAGCTTAATAAATTGAAGGCATTTCCCCATATCCCATATATTTTATACTGGCAGTTCATTCCGCCGGGCGCCCCCCATATGGGAGGACTGTGGGAAGCAGGGGTCAAAAGTTTTAAGACCCTATTTTACAAGTCCTTGTCTAATGTTAAGTACACGTTCGAGGAAAATTCCACTCTCCTGTGTAGGATCGAGGCGTGCCTAAACTCCAGGCCAATTTCTCCCACGAGCGAGGACCCAGAGGATCTGCTGGCCCTAAGCCCGGGACATTTCCTGATTGGAGGACCGCTCTTATCCATTGCGGAACCTGGTCGAGCCTATGTCACTAATCAACCGATGGCAGCGACTGAAGGCAATCCAGCAGGCTTTCTGCCGCCGCTGGAAGAGTGAGTACCTCAAGGAGCTCAACAAACGGAATAAGTGGAAATCACCGGCTCGCAGTCTCCAGACCGGCGACCTCGTGATCGTGTCCGAAGATAATCTCCCTTGCAACGAGTGGCGCTTAGAGCGAATTAAGCGCACTTTTCCCAAGGCTGATGGTCCGAGTGGCTGATGTCACCACAGCGCGTGGGTCTATCCGAAGACCTGTTCTTCAAATCGCCTCTCCATAGCGACATGGCCCCACGCCTCTGCCGCACCACGATCTGTTCCACACGGTACGAACACGTACCGAGGTTCCGCCGGGTCTGTCTGGAGGTTCACGCACTCCGGCAGTGTCAGCGCCTCCTGAACCTCCGAGGGGAAAAGCAGCTCCGGGCGGTGCCTATAAATAATTACTGTTCCATTTGCTTGGCACACGAGCACTCACGACGCGTGCCGGTGTCGCCATGGTTGCCGACGATGCGGTCAAAATCACCATACCCTGCACCGCCACAACCCCGTTCACGATCTTCTTCCGACCGCTCCGCTTCTCCAGAAGGCGCACCCGAGATCTCTCTCTCCTCCCTGCTCCACGCCAGGACGACGACTGTAATGCAACAGCAGTCCTCCGGTTGGGCAATGGCTCGAAATCCTTCGAGACCCGCGTCCTCCTCGATGCGTGTGCGGCTGAGAGCCGCATCAATCTTTCATTTGCCCGGTCGTCCCTGGGGTTGGCTGTGACCAAGGTCGGGGTCGACCAAGCCTGCACTGCCGTCCTCAAGTCGAGGTCCGACCGTACGTTCCAGCGGAATGTTATATTCCGGGTCGAAGAGGACCTGCTCATCCGCATGCCATCCGGGAAGTGTCGGCGCCGGTCCGTGAGAAATTCGCCACCCTGATCCTGGCCGACCCCAATTTCTATCGGCCGGAGTCGGTGTCCGTGGTGCTTTGGGCAGACCTCTATCCTGAGGTCGTCCAACCAAGCTCTATGCCCGGACATAGCGGGCCACCTGTGAATATTTAATAAAGCATAAGTTTTTAACCGAATTCATCGGGCGTTCTTAATTCATCACTCGCTCACCATACCCAGAAGAAATTTGCACCAGCCAACTACTTGTATTTTATTTTGATCCTTCCGCCCCTCCACGAACACCCCCTTTAAAGATTTTTTTACCACCATTATTAAATCAACCTTACCAGGTTTGCCATTACGTAGGATTGCCATTTTGATATATCCACGTTTACCGTTTTTAATGGAAGAGTTTTCATTAATTTTGGCAACACAATAATCCCCTCAACCTTAAGATATCTTTTCCAGGGATTTCGCGTCCTCATATCTTTTAATACCCTTGAAAAAAAGGGTATATTAATTTTGGTCAAAAGTGTGCAACGCATAGATCGAAGCATTTTCGACCATATAAAGTATATATATTCTTGATTAGCACGACGAGACGAGTTCATATAGCCATGTCCGTCCGTCCGTCTGGATCAACGCAAACTCCTCCTAGACCGTAAGATCTACAGAGTTGAAATTTTGCATGTAAGTTTGTATATACTGCAGGCATTGTATACCTCGGATTCAGCCGGATCGGGCCACTATGTCGTATAGCTCCCATACAAACGGCAAAGTCACGAACAGTGACTTCTCAATAACTACGTTATGTTCTGAGCTACTCTCGTGAAATTCAATACTGGTGAGTTTATTTCACTTGTAAACGACTGTGATCAAGATCGGATGACTATATCATGTAGCTCTCATAGGAACGATCTTCCGAAAACAGTGACTTTTATCAATAACTTCGTTACTTTTTACACGATTGGCATAAAAATGCATATTTATTAGTTTAATATGCCTATCAATGACTGTGCCAATTTTTATTAAGATCTGGTGAATATATCACATAGCTCCCATAGGAACGAAAAACAGTGACTTTTGTTGTATATTTTTACCACAATTCAAGTTAAAGAAACTTAGTAAAGTTGCAAGGGTATATAAACTTCGACCCGGCCGAAGTTAGCCCCGGCTCTCTGGTTTACCTTATATTTTGATTTTGTGGCTTTTATTGAGGACACGCCCCTTAATTTTGTATGTTGTTTTACTTTAGGTAGTTTTAATATTTGAGCTGCCTCTTCAGACAAAATGGTGCTCTGTGAACCGTTATCAATAAGAGCTATTACAGTCTTATATCCTCCATTTACATTTTTTACTTGTATTAGGGCTGAAGCCAACAGTGTTGGTTGAGCCGTTACACAAGTGTTAACTCTCTCCTGTATTTCTTCAAAATATAGTAGCGTATGGTGTTCTTTCTGCACAATGAACAGACCATCTCTTTAGTGCATTGTTTATTGCTTGAATGGTTCAAGCATCGTGTCCAAAGCTGTACTTTTTTGGCCGATTCATACCTTCCTATAGGTGTCAAACCTTTAAATTTATATCACTTATATGCTTTATGCCCAGCAATTTTGCAAGTCGGACAGTTATTTTCACTTAGCGAACAATATCTTTACTCCAAGTACTCCATGTCATCAGATAGCATTTGTATTTGCCTTGTTTTTCTACTCTGACTCTCATACAATTGTACAGCCTCTCTATCAAATTTTCGAAGTATGTGTTGAGCGAATATTAGACGAACTTCATCGGGCAAATTTGCTTTAATTTTAATTAAGTGCACTGACTCATTAACTGTTGATCATCGGTAGATCAACGAATCGATTTAATTGTTCGGAAAATACCCTCCGATTATTTTCATTCCCAAGCAGCATTATTAGCGCGGATTTCAAATAATTAAACTTAAAAGCTGGACTCAGATCCTCTTTTTTTTCAATCAATTCCCCAAAGAATTCTACAGAAAATGTGGGTACCTGAAGTACTGGCAACATCGGTAGTTCTTCTTTCATGGTAACAAGGTATTCTGAACATCGAACTCCAATTCCTCTATTATCTCTTTAAACGTTTCATTCTTCACATAAGCTTGATACATCTGTACCGTTTCAAACAAGAATTTTATTTTGTTACTATTTATTTCGCCTGTTCTCTTGTCATTTGCTTCAGAATCTCACTTGCTTCGTTAAGAAACATACTAGTTAACTTACTAGCATCATAATCTTCTAACTTCTTTAACCTTTTATGCAACTCGTGATGCTTCGTTAATTTTCAGTTTTGGTAGGGAACATTTTTGTCTTATGGGTATATTAGGATACCGAAATAAGTATATTATAATAATAAAAATAGATTGATGTACTTATAACTATTTTAATTTATATTTTATCTGATGATGCTGACGTTGACGCCGTTCGCCACTGTTGTCCGCCAAGTAGAGTTTGCCGATAGTCTGCCGCTGCTTGCCTGCCAATGGGTAGGGTTTGCCGATAGTTTGCAGGTAGCTCGCCGTTTCTTTACATTCGGCTCGCCTCCAGTCGCCTCTTCTTTGCAACTATCTTGTTGCTCTGCTGCGGTTTCTAGTTTCCGATTTGCAACTATAAATAGACACTTTCGATATTAGGGCTTCGAACACGCCACTAGCCAAACTGACTTTCTAATCGAATGCACGCACTTTTTATTTATTGAGCAATAATATTTTGCTTTTATTTTATACTCTGTCTCTTACCACTGGTGGGGGAAAACAAGAGTTATTTTATTTCGCTACCTATAGCTGATCTTAGCATTAACACTTGCATAAGAATTCAGACTTTAAGGACCTGATTAATCTCTGAGTCTCTTACCACTGGTGGGGGAAAACTATAGAGTTCCATTTTCTCGAAGAACCATAATGAATAGGGCTTCCAGAGCGAAGGAAATAATAACCCGATCTTCATTCGTTGAATTTAAAATATGAACTGATTTTATTTACTAAAGTACGGAGTTGTTTCCATATGGAATCTTGGGCTCTATGAGGTCACAATTGTTCTTAGGAGATCATTTTCTAGTGCGATATCGACGTTGACGATACTATGCGCAGTACGTTAAAGTGGCCCCTACGACACCAGGACAAACCCTGTTACGCGCGAGCCCAAGCAGATAACTGCCCACCTCCCACCCGACCGACCGAGGGGTGCAGCCGTATAACGCACGGCACGAATCGCGTGGACAAATACACAAGAGAAAAAACAGACAAACAAATAATACTATAGTTATCTATTAACTAAATGGGATAGGATAGATGTTTTAAGCATATTGATAGAAAACTCTGAGCTGATTACAGGGAATAGAAGGTTGTAATCAGAGCAGAGGACCCTAAAAGGTTCATGCATGGCATAGTTAGAAGAACAACGACTAAGGGATAAAGGTATCAAAGGATGTCTACTCCGTCTACATGGTACCGACAGATTTATCTGAGCTAATAACTCAGGCGAGTCGATATCACCAATTAGGAGCTTGTGCATGAAAATGACACCAAGCATAGTTCTACGGTTAGTTAGGGAAGGAAGGTTAATCAAGAGAAGTCTACTAGAATACGAAGGCAAATTGACATTGCGATCCCAGCTTAAGCCACGAAGAGCAAATAGCAAGAACTGCTTTTGAACGGATTCAAGTCTAATCTGGTGCGACTCATATTGAGGTGACCAAATGCAAGATCCATACTCTAAAATAGGACGGACAAGCGAAGTAAAAAGAACTTTAGTTGTATAGGGGTCATCGAATTCTTTTGACCATCTTTTAATGAAACCCAGGACACTCATGGCCTTTGAGACCGTGGTGGAAATATGGGTGTTAAAATTTAACTTATGGTCCATAAGTACGCCCAAATCATTCATATTATTTAGACGTTCTAAAGGGCTATTGTTTAGAAAATAAGTGACCAGTTGAGGAGAGTTACGAAAAAAAGTCATTACCTTACATTTGGTAGTGTTAAGATTTAGTAGATTAAACTGGCACCAGGATTGAAAGTTTTTAAGATCAGCTTGTAGCCGACTAAATGAATCTGTATCTTTATACGTAAGACAAAGCTTGACATCGTCAGCATACATAAGCACACGCGAATGAACAATGACTGATGGAAGATCGTTAATGAATAGTGTGAAAAGCAGAGGGCCAAGATGACTACCTTGAGGTACACCAGAAGTCACAGGAATGGAAACGGAAAAAGAAGACTTAAAAAGTACCTTCTGTTTTCTATTTGTTAAATATTCTCGAACCCAAGATAGGAAAAGGGGTGGAAACCCAATGTCGCTCAGCTTCGAAAGTAATAGGGTATGATTAACGGAATCAAAGGCTTTGCTGAAGTCAGTGTATATGACATCAGTTTGTTTACCATTTTTGAACCCCTTGATAATTATTGATGTAAATTCTAAAAGGTTAGTGGTTGTAGATCTACGTTTCACAAACCCATGTTGGGATGGCGAAATAATAGAGCTGCAAAAATGTTGCAATTGAGAAGTTATAATTTTCTCAAAAGCTTTCGGAATAGCGGACAATTTTGAGATACCCCTATAGTTAGAGGCTTCGGACTTTTTGCCATTTTTATGCAGAGGAATGATATACGACTCCTTCCAAATAGATGGAAAAGAGGAAGATTCGACAGACAATAGAAACAATTTTAAAATGGGTTTACATAATGCGTTTGCACAGAACCTGAGTACACATCCAGGAAGACCATCTGGCCCCGGAGAATAAACGGGTTTAACTAATTTAAGTTCGCTAAGAATAGAACCTTCATCAATCACTGGATTGAAAATGCAATTAGCCTTTTCTAAATGATAAGGATACGGACTTGCTCGATATTCCGTTGAGGAATAAGTTGTTTTGAAAAAACTCGCAAACATATCGGCAATTGCCTGATCAGTGCTCGCTTTTTTATTTTGAAAAGACAAAAAAGATGGGTGCACAGAGGTCTTACGTTTAGAATTAACAAAATTATAAAATTGTTTAGGGTCAGAAGAAAACTGAAGCTTACACCGCTGAAGATAATTCTTATAGCATTGTGTATTAAGCATCATGAATTTTGAACGAGCGACTGTATACAGAGCATAGTCTGATGAACGACGTGTTTTTTGAAACTTCTTATAATATCGTGTCTTCACATTTTTCAAATTGCACAGCTCACGAGAGAACCAGGGAGGTTTGTTAAGCCGCTCCAGCCTACCAAGAGGCACACAAATATCAAAGAGTGAATTCAGAGTATCATAGAAAAAACGAACAGCTGAGTTCATATCTCTACAATTGTACAGATAAGACCAATCGGTAGTAGCAATGTTTTCATTAAGGCTGGCAAAGTCAGTCTTACGAAAGCACCTAGTTAGAGGTAACTCATTTGAACCAAGTAATGGTGAAAGCAAGGGCAGATCAATTTTTAAATTTAATGTAGGATGAAATTTGTCTTCTGGAAGAACAAATGGTTCGATCCTAGAAACCTCACAATAAGAAGAATCCAATACAAAAATAAGATCTAACGATTTTCCATTAGAATTTAAGACAGGATTGACTTGGGATAAAGATAAGCCTAGAAGGCCATCAATAAAGTCATGTGACAAAGAGGGCAGCAACATGGTACATTCATCTGTTGGTGACCATGCTAAAGCGGGTAAATTAAAATCACCTAAAACTATGAACATGTCTTGACTGGAAACCAAAGAGGAGACAAACTGAATTGCCTCTAAATGATTTGAATATACCACCATGTCTGACAATGGTGGAATATAGGAACAAGTAATAAAAGCATTAAAAGATTTAAAATTTACTTTAACACCGACAAACTCAATCTCCTGGGTACTAGAAAATTGAATCATTTCAGATGATAAAGCAGCATCAACAGCTATCAGAACGCCACCACCTATGCGAGAAATCCGGTCACGTCTGAATATAGAAAAGTTTGTGGGAAAAACCGATGCATCAGCAATATCAGGTTTAAGCCACGTCTCTGTAAAAGCTAGAATGTTATGCTCAAAAGAAAGACTATCTACATAGAGATTAGGAAGTTTAGATTTCAGTCCTCTAACGTTCTGGTAACCCAGGTTAAGGGACGAAGCTAGTTTTTTGACACACCAGCAGATGCTGATGTGGCAGGAATAGTATTAGTTGTTGTTGTTGGCAAGCGAATCGGTTGCCGATTTTTCTTTTTACAGTATATTCCTTAACTATTATATGTTTCGGCCAAAAATCTTCTCGACATATGGTGTCGAAGATATTGGCAGAAACACTAATTTTAAAGGACGAAATGTCCCGAGAATAAGAAAATTTAAACTTCTCCACCGCAATATTCGAGACGTTAACTTTCTTCCGAATATAGGCTATTACATCATCAGATGTGACAACAGGGTCTAGCCTAGAAACAAATATATGTTTCTTTGGTGGTATGCCAACGAGAGGCCGCGGTCCCGAAGCGTCAGCCGCAGCAGTAACGTTGGACAAGTCACCCACTGCAGCAGTCAACTTGTTTACGGGGCCCTCGATACTTTTAGAACTATCGGCAATTTCCATTGGAATGGGTAATTGCCCGGACTTATCGGACACTACAATAGGCATCGTTTTTAAGAGATCATTCCCAGGTGATATCGGTAATTCCTTACTAATAGCATTCACAACCGGGCTCTTAAACGATATCAATTGCTGTACAGTAGGAGTGGACGGTGCATGAGACCGGTCGGGGACGATAAGAGATGCTGGCGGATCTACAGATACAGAAACACCCCAAGGACTGGTCCTTTTTACGTTTCGGAGACTCATTCATAAGCGATAAACTTCTGAACTGAGTCTCCACCGCAGTAAACTCCGCTTGGAGTTTATTAAAACCTGCCCTTAAGGTGTCAAAACTATCTCTAGTCCGCCTCATGAAAGAGCGCATCTCATTCTCGACCTCCCGGCAAGCATCACATCCATATTTTAAGCCACCACCTTTAGCAATAGACTCCTTGATTCTGCCTGTGTAACCTGCACACTTAACGTGAACCGCATTGTCACACAACCAACAAAGAATATAATCATGGGAGTCAACCGCATTAGTGGCAACTATACAATTATTTTTTGAGCAGACAACCATTTTATCAAAAAGTTAAATTTATTTTAAACAAGGAAATACAAAAAATAAAAAATAGAAATTCTAAAGGTAAAATTTCTGTGAATAAGAATATACTGACCAGTTCTGACACAAGGGTTAATGTGCAGAGTAAGCCTTCACAACTAAAGAATTAAAAGAGATGAAAGCACAAAAACAAAAACACGTATCACAGAGTCGCGGGTAGGCAAAAGACGAGAGCGCAAATCAATCAAGAATAGGAAAGAGCGGGAGAGCGCGTCAAATTGAACACATGCAACAACAATTTGTACGCAAGAGCGCGAGAGTTAGTTAAAAACGGTAAAGACACAAAAGCAAAAGAGATAAGCAAAACAACAACACCGCTAATGCGAGTATTGTTTTAAGTTTTGATTTTATTTAAATTTAAACAAAAGCGACAGCAAGAATTCGCGAAATGAAAATAAAATTCGAATGCTGAAATTATTATTAATTAATTAAATCGATAATAAATTTAAAAGTTATGGAAAAGTATTTAATCGCGAGAAAAAATAAAAGTTGATAAAAACAAAAAAAAACATCCCCTCCCTCCGAAAGGGAGAAAAATACCATTATCCAACCTTAATGCCCAGGTCAAACCTTATAACCCCCTTTTAAGAGTAGGGGGGGGGGGGGAGGGGGGGGAAAGAAGAGTTTTTTTTTCTATTTTTTTTCCGCTCTTATTGTGGGGTTTACCAACGTGGCGGGTACCAACCCAAAAGTGACTAAAATATTGCTCTGTGCTCCAACAGGAAAAGCCGCTTTTGGAATTGGAATTGCATTCGCTGGTTTCATTACCGGTGAACCAGTCTTCAGTTGAGTCCAAACTGTCCATCATGTGTCTCCACACGAGACAGTCTTCCTTCTTTGTACAGTCTCAGGATTAAGTTGCTGGAAGAAGGAGATCGCAGGGGTAACGAGAGAGTATCAACCCCAGAAGAGCAACTGGCATACCAGGCAAATGTGTGAAAAAATACAACTCGTATGAAGAGGTCTCTTCGATGCTTCGAGCTGGTGTGTGGATTCAGGAGCAACGGCTCATTTATGTCGCAGGCGCAGTATGTTTGCGAATTATGTTGCGCATGAAAAAGATGTTGTATTGACCAACAACCACATCATAAAGGCAGTTGGCAGAGGTGACGTGCACGTACAAACAGGATTTTGGAAGCTGAAACTGGAAAAGGTTTTGCATTTACCAGGGTTGGAGACGAATTTTATGTCGGTTGATCGAGCAGTCGATAGGCGTTGCACTGTGATTTTCGACAAAAATTCTGCGACGGTTCGCCAAGACGGCGAGATGGTACTAACAGCGGAGAGACAAGGAAGGCTCTTTGTGTTTAAGGAGACAGACAATCGATGCTTTGGAGCGAGACAGATAAGTGCAGAAGATTGGCACTACAGGTATGGTCATTTGAATTATTCAAGTCTAATGAATATTGTTAAGCGCAAGATGGTGGATGGCATGGAAAATGTGGATTTCTCTGAAAAGATGCCATGTGTGACTTGTATGAGAGGCAAAATTCATACTCAACCAACCGTCTGAACTTAGAGCTCAGCATATTTTGGAATTGGTACATACCGATGTATGTGGGCCTTTTCAGAAACGTTCTCTAGGCGGCCCTCATATTTCTTGACATTCATAGACGACATGTCGAGACGAATATTTATTGTCTAAACTCGAAGGATGAAGTATTCGAGAAATTCGTGGAATTTAAAGAGATGATTGAAAGACATACTGGTCAAAAATTGAAGGCAATAAGAAGTGACAACGGCGGAGAATTCATCAATAGGCGTTGTTTATGAAAGGACTGCATTTATCGATAAGAGTTTTGTAAATGTAAGAATACATACATACATAATCATCATACACATATGTACATATATAAGCATTGTACACAGACATATTTGCACGCTGCTGCGTCGGCGCTTTTCTATTTTGTTCAGTAATAAATTGGCACTCCACTGATTCAGTAGCAAAGATCACGAGGAATTTATATCGATTTAATTTCAAAGTACAGTCCACCGCTAGACCAAATCATATTTTGGTCATTCAAGCCGAATAAGGGAATCGGTTTCGTTCGGATAAGGTGCTTCTTTCGATTTTCTTTGGATCTATTGGAAAGTTTCGTGAGTTATTACTCTGGAATAGTTGTCTGCAATGGAAGAACCGAAGGCGTTGGTGCGTCGTCGGAGCCGACTCAAGGCCAGCATCTTTCTATAGCCCTACTGGAAGATGTGGACGGCTATGTGGATCCAGACGTCGATCACGTGACCTACGAGGAGAAGTACTTGAAGGCATATTCTTTACTTCTAGAAAAACAACGGCTAGTAAGCAACAAGCATCATTGTCTGACGACGACAATGGCGCCATGGGTCTGCGCGCATATAACGACGACATCGTTCACTCAAAAGTTTCATGACTTGAAAACACTGATCGTCGATGATGCTGCCAACTTGGTGCGGCATATGGCGATAACTGACACGGCTTACAACACTGCTTGGGAATGCTCTAAGGACAGGTACAATAGGCCACGCCATATTGTAAAGTCATTTTTGGAACAATTTATGGGTCTACCAATGACAAACAAAATTAATGTGTCCATCTTACGAAAGGTATCAGATGGCACAAACGAGATTGTTCGCGGTCTGGATGCAAACAATCAAACAGGACGGGACTGCTGGATACAATATCTGGAATTGAAAAAGCTTGACGCTGATACACGGCGCAGGTGGATTGAGCGCAGCATGGGCATCGAGGCGCCCACACTAGAGGAATTCTTCAAGTTCTTCGATGATCGTTGTGAGGAATTAGAACTCAGCAAACGGGAGATTGCGGTTGGAGGCAAGACGCCAGCGATAATCACACACACAAAACGGGTCACCGACTCGATGGTTGCACTTCAAGATGGCAGCTGCACCAAATGTCAGGCGACAGATCATAAACTGTATGGCTGTCAACAATTCTTGGATGTAACAATCGCACAATGTCTTACGTTCATCAAGGCATATGGTCATAAACTGTCCATCATCATTCGTATGCAAGTATTGTAAAGGTAAGCACCATTCTCTGGTCTACGATCCAGGTAACTCAATAGCTTCAAGGAACTTGCAACAAGGAAGAAGGGAGAATCGGCGTAGTCCAAACACTTCTCATCACGATTTGTCTACATCAAGTCTAGTGGCTCATAACGGGAGTGCACCAGCAACGGTTTGTTCGCAAAGCTCTGCGAAAATGACAACAGAAATAGGTTTAAATCGAAGCATATTGCCTACTGCAACGGTTTGCGTTCAAAACGTAAATGGAGACTTCATCACATGTCGTACATTACTAGACACTGGGTCAGAGCTTTCATATATATCTGAACGGTTAAGCTAACATTAACGCTTTGCTCCAGAGGTTTTGGGAGCTAGAGGACATTAGTTCCACATCCAAATTGGAACCTGATGATGAACAAGTAGAGAAACACTTTCTCGCTACACACACTCGAGATGACAAGGGGAAGTACATCGTTGAACTTCCATTCAAGGTCACTTATCCTGAATTTGGGGATACTCTACAAGGAGCTCTTAATCGTTTCCAATCGGTGGAACGACGGTTACAACAAGATGAAAATCTAAGAGCAAAATATGTCAACTTCATGAAGGAATACCTTGATTTGGGGCATATGCGCGAATTACCACCAGATGAAGTCAATAATGGGCAACGGTTTTATCTACCACATCGGCCGGTTTTGGGTCGGAAACTGAGAGTATTTTTCGACGGATCATTTTGCGACACCAAAGGCAAATCACTGAACGATTATCTCGGCCTAGCAATGAACACGATCTATTTTCAGTCTGCTTGCGCTTTCGGATGTATAAATTTGTATTCTCAGCCGACATAGTCAAGATGTTTCGGCAGATTTGGGTGAACAACAAACACCGCGACTTCCAGAGAGTTGTCTGGAGAGAAAGGCCTTCGGATCCAATCAAGCACTATCAACTTTGCACCGTAAGTGACGGCACCTCATGTGCACCATTCCTGGTGGTTAGGGTATTAGAGCAACTGATTATCAGCACGACTTCTTAAACGCTGCAAAAATCTTACAAGATGATTTTTATATGACGATGTGCTCACTGGGTCAAACAGTGAGGAGGAACTGGTACAAAATCGAAAGGAACTCATTTAACTTATGTCTTGTGCAAATTTGGAGCTTGGGAAATGGGTATCGAACACACCTCGCATACCAACGGAAGGAACTGATTCCACAAAATGATGAAGGTTCTTGGACTTTACTGGCAACCTGATCTTGATACATTGTCTTATGCCGATTGTACAAAACGACAAGTTTTATCGGATGTCTCACGGACTTTGATCCACATGGGCTTTTGGCACCAATTGTGGTCCAATTCAAAATACTCTTTCAACAATTATGGCTTCTCGATTTGGGATGGGATGACAATCTCCCTAAACTGCTAACGGAGAATTGGCTCAATGGCGAGCTGATTTGGATATTCTACAACACATTCAAATACCCCGGTTAGTTGTTAACGACGCACACAACATTTAATTGCATGGATTCTCCGATGCATCTATGAAGGCATACGCTGCTGTAATGTACAGCAGAGTAATCAACAATGATGGCTCGATTTCGACCTCGATTATGGCTGCGAAGTCTAGGGTGGCTCCCCTAAAGCAGCAATCTCTGACTCGCCTAGAGCGATAAAGGCGGCACTTCGACATCAAAAGGTCATGGTTTTTGCATGGTGCAATTCCACAATCGTACTCTATTGGCTATTATACGCACCCTCACGACTAAGGACATTTGTTGGGAACAGAACTTCGGAAATTTTGGACATTATTCCAAGGCATTATTGGCGTGATGTGGATTCCAAATCAAATCCAGTTGATTGCGCATCCAGAGGTCTCATGGCGGCAGACCTAAAGAACTTTCAGTTATATGGAATGGCCTGTCATGGCTACGTGACGCGGATCGATTTATGGTAAGGTTAAACAACTCACAAGTCATCTTTAAATATTTCAGAGAAGGCTATGCGAAAGGAGGTCAAAATCAATTGTCTGACTGCATTGGTAGATGCAGCTCCTGATCATCCACTTGATTGTCTTGTTCAACGAGTATCTTCTTGGTTGACGCTCGTTCATACGGTTGGCTATATTCTACGTTCTCTACAACGCACTAAGGGTTCATTTGGGGACAAAGGCTCAAAGTCTCTTACGTTTGAAGAAATCAGCGCGGCATGCATTGTATGCTTGCGGCACGCGCAAATTTGCTTCCAGGATGACTATGAATTGCTACTCGTAAATAAACCATTGCGAAGTCGATCTCAATTGGCTAAACTCTCTCCCATAATCGACAAGGACGGACTACTCAGGGTTGGAAGACGCTTGCGACACTCGCAACTGTCTTTAGAGGCGAAATCTAATCGCATCACCAAGCTGATACTTGAGTACGAACACAGGGTCAACCTGCACCCTGGCGTCTCATCACTCTTTGTAATGGTACGGCAAAGATTCTGGATTTTTGGCGCAAAGAACTTGATAAGGAAAGTCACACATAACTATTTGGCTTGTTTTCGACAACGGCAACATACATCACAACAAAGGATGGCTGATATACCCAGCATTCGTGTCACTCAGGCTCTTCCATTTGTAAACACTGGATGTGACTACGCTGGCCCAATTCTTCTTAAGGATGGGAAAGGGCGTAAACCCCGCATTGGTAAGGGCTACATATGCCTATTTGTTTGCCTTGTCACATCGGCAATCCATCTGGAACTTGTAACGGATCTGAGCACCGACTCATTCTTGGCCGCGCTAAGACGTTTTGTCTCCTTGCGGGCAAGTGCGATAAAATCTATAGCGACAACGGAACGAACTTCGTTGGGGCTAAACGCTCGCTTGATGAACTGCAGAAGCTGCTGGCATCTCAACAACACATTGAAAAGGTTACGAACACTCTGGCGAATGATGGCATACAATGGGTATTCCGCCACATGCCCCTCATTGGGGAGGAAAATGGGAATCTGCAGTTAGATGCGTAAAGCATATTCGCCGAGTCATTGGGAAATCTACCCTCACCTACGAGAAGATGCGAACTCTACTTGCACAAGTCAGCGCAGTGGTCAACTCCCGACCTTTGTGCAACAACTCGGACACAGATGTCAATTATTTGTCGCCAGCGCACTTCTTGATCGGCAGGCCTCTCACAACCATACCAGAGGCAGACTTAGGCCACATCCCTATCTCCCTAATCTATGATGCAAGGCTTCTGGGAGCAATGGAGTGTCTCACCGCATTCCAAAGTGGAACACTATAGCACCAAACATATCGGAGGGAGATGTGGTGCTTGTAAAGGAATGTAACACCCCACCAGCTCATTGGCATCTGGCGCTGGTTCTCGAAGCCTACCCAGGCAAGGATCAATTGGTTCGAGCGGTCAGACTCAGGAGAAATAACTCGGCCAATCACCAAGGTTGGGGTATTGCCCAGTTCAGGATGTTTATGAACGGATTGCCTTTATCGATAATGAGACTTGTAATTGTAAGAATCAATTAACACACATACATAATCATCCTACACATTTCTCATTTTGTTCAGTAATAAATTGGCACTCAACTGATTCAGTAGCAAAGAGTCACAAGGAATTTATTTGGTCCACTGCTAGACCAAATCAGGCGTTTTGATGCGTACTTAAAGGATCATGGAATTGTGCGTCAGTTGACGGTTCCATATAGCCCTCAACAGAATGGAGTGGCTGAACGAGCAAACCGGACGCTTGTCGAGATGGCAAGATGTTTGTTTTTACACTGAGAAATTGACGAGTTTCTCAACAGCGGCTTTAGTTGGTATGACGCCTTATTAGGCATGGACTGGAAGGAAACCCAATGTGCAGGGTTTGCGCATTTTTGGATCATTAGATAAGAGGCCAAGGGCAAAGAATATCGGCTCGTAATATATTCACTGGTATCAAAAGCATACAGGTTGTATGACAAAGAAAAGCGAGAGGTCATTGAGAAAAAAGATGTTATGTTTAAGGATCAGAATGATATGGTCTCGATTTTTGAATCCCCAGTTGCTGCACAAACAGTCACAGGTTTGGATATGCGGCGGGACGAATCAAGTAAAGATGATATGGAAAGCGAGAAATTTGTTAGCGCTGACGAATCCGATAATGAACATTTAGGGCAGAGCGTTGATGAAGCTGGCCAAGCAGAAGAACAAGAACCGGAACAAGAAATACGGCAGGAAGGGCAGATCGGGCCTGGAAGGCCACGTTTGATCCGCACCGGCAAGCCAGGACGTCCTAAGAAAATGTATAATCGTGTAAACAAGTTATAAGCAAACATTTGAAGAAGCGATGAGAGGCACGCAATCTTCATTCTAGAAGAATGCTATTAATATCGATATAAAAGCTTCTGCTCTCTGACGTGACGGTCGTGTTTTTGTATAGCGCCTGAGTTTTTATTAATATTTATTGTTTCTCTCAATTTTTAATTGTGCCTAGTGTGTTTACGCTTTCGCTGGTGTTCTTCGCTTGACACCCTTGTGTTTTATTTCCCTAATTCGCCAAATTAAATAGTTTAAACAGTTTTTTCTGTTTCGAGATTAGTGTTTGGTACATTTAATTTTTTTTCTCTTGTTTTTCTCTCTCGTTAATGCTTCTGCAGTTGCTCCCCTCATCGCCCCCATCATACCATCAGTGCTAGTGGTTTTGTTGTTCTCTCTGCTTTGTGCTTGTGCTTAGTTTCTCTCCCGCGTAATTTTTGTAAGGCCGCCTCTCAAAGCTCGGCTTATAACTGTTCTTGCACTCTCTCTTGTGCACTCTTTGTTTTATTTGTAATTATTGATTTTTTATATATAAATTTATTTTTTTTTTTTTTGCCTTGTGTTTCTTTTGGTTTTTCAATGGCTTGTTGTCTACCCACTTGCAAACATTCTGATCGTTTTGATGACAGTATAGAGGAATATCTTGTTGGCTTTGTAATAATCTTATTCACTTAAAATGTACTGGCCTGAATGGCCGCGACTACGACAAATTTTCTGGTTTGTCTGTGTCTAAGCCTGAGCTTGGCTTAATGCGCTGGACTTGCCCATCTTGTGCCAGCCAGCAGCTTGATTTTAGCCGTATGTATAGGGATCTTCGTTTAAAGTTTCTTTCTTTAAACAAACTGGCCAAACAGCTGTCTAACGAGTGTGACTCTAGCGTACATTTATTGTCGCAATTCAAATATGTTCCACCTTCTGAGAAGTTGACCAAGAAATGTACGGTTTAGTTGCCTCGTAAGCGCTCGCCAGCACTCTCTATTACATCGTCTCCCATTTTACTTTCGTCTACACCATCTTCTTGTCCCTCTTTATGCTCTTCTTTTCAGATTAAAGTACCCATTACAAGCACTGGTGTACCTCAATCTATCCCTCACGGGAACTCTGGTCAATCACAGGATCATGCTGGCTCTCAATCACTTGCGGATCCCAATGCTCCTCCGCCTCCACTAACTGTAGTGCCTCATCGCCCACAATTATTTATCTCTAGGCTTGCTCCAGATACTTCTGAGTCGTCTGGGGTAGCTTACATTGGTAATATTTGCCCTGCTAAGGTTTTAGTTCAAAAGTTTAAGTTTTCTAGGCCTCGCGAAATCTCCTCTTTTAAAATTACAGCACCAAATGAGTATTTTTCAGCTATGGTCGACACTAATTTCTGGCCAGAGCGCCTAGTTGTACACGAGTTTGCGCCCAATAAGCGCTCCCGTTCGTTGCCTGTCATCTTTCCTAATTTATCTTCTGCTTCAAAAAACTAATAAAGTCTAGTCTTTGCATTCATTATCAAAATGTAAGAGGACTTATACCAAGCTCTGGAACCTGTTCTGTGATAGCCAAACCTTTTCGGCTGACATATTAGCTTTCATATATTTCTCCAACTTCTGATATCATGACCTATATGCACCATGCTGATGCTTTGCAAACTATTTTTAATAGTCTTAAAGATCGTGATTTCCTTATAGTTTTAGGTGATTTCAACTTGCCTAATATTTCTTGGCTTGTTGATGATAATCTATCTTTCTTAATTCCTTCATCTCAACATGTTTTTCTTGATTGCCTACTTGAATGTCTGCTATATCAGTGGAATTCTTTCCTTAACTCTTCTAAAAGAATCCTTGATCTTGTTTTTGTCTCTGATCCCACTGTTATCCCAAACACAGCCCCTAGTGAAACCTGAAGTTCCTTATCACCCTACCATTGAAGTTACTATTTTTTACAATTCCGTTACTAAATCACTTAATAACATCGCAAATTCTCGTCGTAGATGTTTTCGTAAAACAAATTTCAATCTTCTTAATAGCCTTATTTTCTCTTTTGATCGGTCATTTCTATTTGAGTGCTGTGATATAGATTGTGCAGTGAAGTTTTTCTACTCTGCTCTTAATTCTCTAATTGATAAATGCGTTCCTTATGTGAATGTCTCTACCGTCTCCAGCGCGCAAGTCTGGTTCACACGTAGGGTCTCTAATCTCCGTAACATTAAATCGAGATATTTTAAAAGATTTAAAGAAACTGGTTCGCGACTTGACTATGCAAATTACTGTATAGCCAAATCTCAATTTTGTCTTTTAAACACTCAATGCTACAATAATTATATCGTTCGCTGTAAGGTTGAATTTTATAAGAACCCCAAAAGATTTTACAACTTTGTTAATTCCAAAAGACGTTCTAATGTACTACCTTCCACCTTCAGACTTAGTGACCAG
This sequence comes from Drosophila insularis, assembly GCA_018903935.1. Classification (NCBI taxonomy): domain Eukaryota; kingdom Metazoa; phylum Arthropoda; class Insecta; order Diptera; family Drosophilidae; genus Drosophila; species Drosophila insularis. Next base: position 252,843 of record JAEIFP010001172.1, on the reverse strand, counting down.
ACTGCTTATAATGACTCAGATATTGCAGATCTGTTTGCTAAATTCTTTCAGTCGACTTATTCTACTACTGTTTCGGATCCCACACCCTATCCCTTTTCAATCCCACATTTAAATTGTATGCTTTTTCCTAGTATTACTGAAGACTGTATTATCTCTAGCTTGTCATCTATGGCGTTTTCCTTCGTTCCCGGTCCTTATAATATACCTAGTTGCATCCTTAAAATGTGTTCGATTTCCCTATCTAAGCCTTTATCTCGGTTATTCTTTATATCGAGTGAGACTTGTAGCTTTCCCGATATTTGGAAGGAGTCTTTTATTATTCCGCTTTTTAAAAAGGGTAGCAAATCGGATGTTTCTAACTACCGTGGCATTGCCAAACTTTCGGCAATACCATACTGTTTGAGAAAGTTATTACGTCTTCCCTTCAACACCTATCCAGTTCCACTATTTCTCCTTGTCAGCATGGCTTCATGAAAGGTCGTTCGTCGCTTACTAACCTTTTAGAATTGACTACCCTTGTACACCATGGCTTCCGTAAAAAGTGTCAAACTGATGTTATTTATACTGACTTTAGTAAGGCTTTCGATAATTTAACATCAGGGGTTTTTCCCCGAAACTGTTGGCTTGGTTAAAGTCGTATCTTATTGGCAGAACCCAAAAGGTGTCTTTTCGTTCCTCGATATCTAAAACTGTTCGAGTTACGTCAGGTGTACCCCAAGGCAGTCATCTGGGCCCACTGTTATGTACACTGTTTATAAATGATTTACCTTTGGATTTGGTGCCACGTTAATAAATTACACCTTAATGCCTCTAAGAGTTTTTTTATGACTTTCAGACGTTTGTCTCCGTTCCTAGCACATTACTCTATTAAGTCTGTTCTGTTAGATTGTGTACCATCCTTCAAAGACTTAGGCGTTATGTTTGACCAAAAAGTTTCAAACTTTCAGCCTCAGGGATATGTGAACAAGGCAAATTCACAACAGGTGTTGAGGCTATAGATGATTTACTTATAGCTTGCCAAAAGATGACTGATCGAGAGTTTTTGGGCATGCAAGTAGACCGGAATGGTGATACAGGCAGTATCGTGATTAATCAGGCTCAGTACATAAAGGGCATGCTTCAAAGACTGCACGGAAGTGTGTCGAGCTGTTGCTACTCCATTGGATGCTGGTTTCCAAGTGGCGTGCAGAGACGAGAAAAGGGTCATACAGGATGTGACAATGTATCTGTTTAAGATTAAACATCGTGTTTATCTGAAATGGCTTCACCAAATCAGATTTACCAAAGAAATATACAAAACGGAACATAAACAAAAAAAGTCATTAAGATTCATATATCAAGTATTGCTTAAAACCAAACAAAACATGCATCCACACTCTGTGGAAGACACTTAAGATTATAACAGCGGCGCGGTGTCAAGTAGCCATTTATATACAGTTTATATTTTGAATTCAACGAATGAAGATCGGGTTATTCTTTCCGTCGCCCTGGAAGCCCTACTCATTTTGGTCCTTTGATAAAAAGGAACTCTGTAGTTTTCCCCCACCAGTGGTAAGACACTCAGAGATTGAATCAGCTCCTTAAAGACTGGATTCTTATGGCAAAATAAAATAACTCTTGTTTTCCCCCACCAGTGGTAAGAGACAGAGTATAATATAAAAGCAAAATATTGCTTAATAAATAAAAAGTGCGTGCGTCCGAATTTATAGGCAGTTTGGCTAGTGGAGCAACTGTAGTAATTTCGATGGCGGGAGTGTATTTGTGCGTGGCGTATTCGAAGCCCTAATATCGAAAGTTAAAAAAAATTTTTGTTGTGATATATTCACATTGAGTTGCAAGTAGGCAACAAAGAAGCAGCAGATCAGCAGCAAGGCAACTACTTAGAGTTGTAGAGACGCAAGGAAAGTCCTGCCAAGAAGATTAATAGAGTGCCCCAAAGACTGCCTTGGGTCCGGTACCGGTACCGCCTGAGCCCATAAGCCCTGTGCGAAGACCAGCACTGGAACCATCTAGCGCGACAAGCTAGACCCTGGACGCAGTAGGACAGGTAGCGCTACAAAGAGCGTCCAACAATTAAATACATCATAAAACAAAAAACATTGTAAGAAATATTGTGAAATTGAGCGGAACCTTATCTGCCCGATAGCAGTATAGCCTGTAAAGCTATGCGAAACATTAGGTAGGAAGATCACTGCGATGATCGAAAAAAAAAACATACATACTAAAAAAAAAAATAAATTATTGTCACACATACCTACACCATATAAAATGTTTTCTAATAAGGCTGACAAAATGTTAGGGAAGCAGTTAGAGTTGCATACAAGGTTAAAGCAGTTAGATATACATAAATAGGTTCAAGCGCTGCCGGCAGCGCTGCTTGCTGCCTACTACGTCATCATCAAATCAACAGAGCACACGCATGCACACATACAGACGCAACGCTACATAAACTATATGTGTATGCGTGCGAATCGCGGCATGCGTGTAAAAGGGGATGGGAAAGAAGAAGAAGAAATTGAAATTAGATTTGAAAGGTTCTGTGCATTAATGAATTGGTAAGTTACATAAAAATATTATGGCCATGGACTGCAAGGGTATATAAACTTCAACGTAGCCGAAGGTAGCTTCTTTGATATTTTTATACCATACACCCATAGGGTGAAATGGTATATTAAAGTCGCCAAAATGTATGTAACAGGCAGAAGGAAGCTTTTCCGACCCCATAAAGTATATATATTCTTGATCAGCATCAACAGCCGAGACGATCTAGCCATGTCCGTCTGTCTGTCCGTCCGTCCGTCCGTCCGTCTGTATGAACACCTAGATCTCGGAGACTATAAGAGCTAGAGCCACCAAATTTGGTATGTAGACTCCTGTCATATGTACGCTTATCGAGTTTGTTTCAAATGTTTGCTACGCCCCTTACCGCCCCCGCAAATGATATAAAACCGATTTTCTTAAACACCATAACAACTAGAGACACAAAATTTGGTATGTATATTTGCTTAGTAAACGCGCACATTTTGTATTTATAAAAATTTTGCCACGCCCCCTACCGCCCCCGCAAATTAAATAAAACCGATTTTCTCAAAAACTAATTTAGCTAGAGACACAAAATTTGGTATGAATATTTGCTTAGTAATTGCGCACATTTTTGATGTGTAAAGATTTTGCCACGCCTCTTTCCGCCCCCGTAATTTGAAAAAACTCGATTATCTCCCGTAATTTTCTACCTTGTGCAATCAAATTTAGCACATTTAAATTTGATACTAATATCAAGCAAAATACCAAATTTGATCAAAATCGGACTAAAAATAGCCAAGTTATGCATATAAACGTTTTTCCATATGGCCGGAGTTGGCCGTTGGCTGGTGGGGGCGCTAGGGTGCTCGAATGCTTGAGTGAGCGAAATACTAAGATATGCTTCTAAAAAGCATGCAATCAGATTTTTTTAAAAATACGAAAATGCATTGGTTATTACAAATTTAAAATATTTGTTTTACTGGTGTATGGTATATCCAAGTCGGCGAGACGACTTACTTACTTCATTATTTTTTTTTATAAGCTAGATCGTGTTGGTGGTCGTGGCGTCCTAAGTTTTTTGCGTCATAGTTACATGTTGAAATTTTAGCTTATAAATTTCTTGTTCCTTTATTGCGCCGTCTTCTGATATTGTGACCTACATACATGCACCATGCTGATGCTTTGCAAACCATTTTTCATTTTAACTTGCCAAATATTTCTTGGCGCTTAATAATAATCTCACTTAATTCCTTCGTCTGAACATGTTTTTCTTGATAGCTTTCTTGAAGTGGGATCTTTTTTGTCTCGGATCCCACTGTTATTTCGGTATCTAGCAACAAGACCCTTGTGAAGCCTGAAGATAGTTATTACCCTACTATTGAAATTATTATTTCTTACAATTCCGTTACTAATTCATTGAACAATATTTCAGTGTTTCGTTGTAGATGTTGTCGTAAAACGAATTTTAATCTTCTTAAAAATCTTATATTACCCCGCGATGGTATAATAAAATTGGTCAGATGTTTGCAACGCACAGAAGGAGACGTTTACGACCCCATAAAGTATATACATTCTGGATCAGCAAGAGAAGCTGAGTCGATATAGCCATGTCCGTCTGTGCGTATGCCTTTTACTCAGCCGTCTTAAATACTATCGGGCTGAAATTTTTTTCTGTGCTTTTTATTACCATAGCCAGATCAAGTTTAATGAAGTAAGTAAGTCGTCTCGCCGACTTGGATATACCATACACCAGTAAAACAAATATTTTAAATTTATAATAACCAATGCATTTTCGTATTTTTAAAAAAATCTGTTTGCATGCTTTTTAGAAGCATATCTTAGTATTTCGCTCACTCAAGCATTCGAGCACCCTAGCGCCCCCACCAGCCAACGGCCACTTCCAACCATATGGAAAAACGTTTATATGCATAACTTGGCTATTTTGATTCCGATCAAATTTGGTATTTTGCATGATATTAGTATCAAATTTAAGTGTGCTAAATTTTATTGCACAAGGTAGAAAATTACGAGAGATAATCGAGTTTTTTCAAATTACGGCGGCGGAGGGGGGCGTGGCGAATTCTTTACACATCAAAACTGTGCGCAATTACTAAGCAAATATTTATACCAACTATGGTGTCTCTAGCTAAAATAGGTTTTGAGAAAATCGGTTTTATTTGATTTGCGGGGGCGGTAGGGGGCGTTGCAAAATTTTTATAAATACAAAATGTGCGCGTTTACTAAGCAAATATACATACCAAGTTTTGTGTCTCTAGTTGCTATGGTGTTTAAGAAAATCGGTTTTATATCATTTGCGGGGGCGGTAGGGGGCGTGGCAAACATTTGAAACAAACTCGATAAGCGTACATATGACACGAGTCTACATATCAAATTTGGTGGCTCTAGCTCTCATAGTCTCCGAGATCTAGGTGTTCATACAGACGGACGGACGGACGGACGGACGGACGGACGGACGGACAGACAGACGGACATGGCTAGATCGTCTCGGCTGTTGATGCTGATCAAGAATATATATACTTTATGGGGTCGGAAAAGCTTCCTTCTGTTTGTTACATACATTTTGGCGACTTTAATATACCATTTTACCCTATGGGTGTATGGTATAAAAATCTTTAGGATCGGACCACTGTATCAGCTATCACAGCTTCACCAGCTGTTGAAGTATCGCCATGAAGTTTACTAAGGTGATAGTAATTGTAAAAAAACATCAGATCCCAAAATTTCAATCTGATAGGATACATAGAACACAAGTTACAGTCAATATAAATCGTCTCTGCTCAGCCGATGCCGGCAGCGCTGCGTGCTGCCTACTACGTCATTGTTCGAATCATCAGAGCACACGCATACACACACAGACGCAACGCTACATAAACTATATGTGTATGCGCGCCATTCGCTGCACGCGTGTAAAAGGGGATGGGGTAGAAGAAGAAGAAATTGAAATGATATTTCAAAGGTTCTGTGCATTAATGAATTTAATGAGTTACATAAAAAGAGTTTGGAACATGTAAAAATATTATGGCCATGGACTGGAACGGCATTTCTATTTGAGTGCTGTGATATAGATATAGAAATTTTACTACTCTGATATTAATTGTCCAATCGATAAATGCGTTCCTTATATGAATGACGGTGGAGACCGTCTCCAGTACGTCGGTCTGGTCTTATTCGCGTCAGTTTGGAACTTGTAGTAGCCCCCTTAAAAAATAATAATCTCAATTGCATTGCGATGCATTTTTTGTTTGCAATAATAAATGATAACCCCATTTGCGTTCTACGGACATGTCTTTACTTGGTCCGGTTTTTACTCTCATTTCCCACAGCGAATACAAAGTACAGCATGTATAAGCAAAGAAGACAGCATGGAAAAGATCCTTTAGAATTCGTTCGCATGCATTTGGTTAGCTTAGAAACCAAATCTTTGGTACATGATTTATCATTTTATTTGAAACTAAACGACCTGAATGGCTTGGTTTTACGGCTGAGATATCGTATGGGACGGAGTAACTGATCACTAGCCTATCCTTTTGTAGAAGAACTCCCCCGTAACCATACATAGACGAGTCAGTATGTACTTCAGTTACCGCCTTTGGGTTATAAAATCTTAAAACTGGCGCGCTAATCAAGGCAGCCTTTAGCTGTTCAAATGCGATTTTCTGATCGTCACTTAACACAAACGTTGCATCTTTTCTAAGCAAGTCTGACAGTGGTTTCGCTATTAATGCGTAAGACTCTATGAAACGAAGAAAATATGAATTTAATTCCAGGAACCTTTGCATACTCTTACAATTCTGCGGTTTTGGGTAGTTTTTCACCGCCAGCGTTTTTGATTTAGAAGGCCTTATACCCTTTTCAATAATTTATCCCAATATCTATACTTTCTTTTAAGAACTGACACTTCTGCCATTTGATCAGCAAACCAAACTTTAGTAGCCTTTGGAAGAATAATAAGATCATCAATATACTAACGACTTAAATCAATAAATGTCGTAAAAATGTATCGGGAAAATACATGAGGAGAATTTAATTCCAAATAGAACATACAAAAACTGGAAATGACCGCTATAAGTCACAAATGCAGTATATTTCCTTGAGTTGAGTTCTACCGGAGTACAAAAATATCCATTATCAAGATCCAAAGTTGAAAACACTTTTATTACCTTGTAACCTCTAAATTCTCTTACAATCTTAGCATTCAAACGTCTATAATCACAGCAAAGTCTTTTACATCCATTCATTTTTGGAACAAGAACTATAGCAGACGCATATTCTGATCCCTTAAAACATTTTCTCGGCTGTTAAAATATTTCTGTTTTTCTATTATCCCTCTCATTATGATTTTTGATCTTTCAGCTGAATGATTAACTTTACTTGATACAAGTTATTTTTGTTAGCTTTTGAATCGGGTATTCCTTCTATGAAATATTCTATAAGACTAGCTTCATCCAAATTTATGGAACTGCCTATTTCCTTCAGACTAAAAAGGTATTCACGAAAATCTTCATTTGTGCGTTTGCGTCTGTTTCGCAACAACTTATGTAATGATAGCCAATCAGACACTCTTTCTATGCATAACTTTTGCTGCTCCCTTGTTTTCAGAAATGACCATTTCGAGATATTGAAGATGAATCCAGCCCTTGTCAGAACGTTCAATACTTAATGCCATAACAAGCTTGCTTCCTTCTAGCGGCTGTTCAGTTAAAATGATATCTGCACTTTGTTGCTACTCCATTGGATGCTGGTTTCCAAGTGGCGTGCAGAGACGAGAAAAGGGTCATACAGGATGTGACAATGTATCTGTTTAAGATTAAACATCGTGCTCATCTGAAATGGCTTCACCAAATCAGATTTACCAAAGAAATATACAAAACGGAACATAAACAAAAAAAGTCATAAAGATTCATATATCAAGTATTGCTTAAAACCAAACAAAACATGCATCCACACTCTGTGGAAGACACTTAAGATTATAACAGCGGCGCGGTGTCAAGTAGCCATTTATATAGAGTTTATATTTTGAATTCAACGAATGAAGATCGGGTTATTCTTTCCGTCGCCCTGGGGCTTCCAGGCTTCATTTTGGTCCTTTGATAAAAAGGAACTCTGTAGTTTTCCCCCAACAGTGGTAAGACACTCATAGATTGAATCAGCTCTTTAAAGACTGGATTCTTATAGCAAAATAAAATAACTCTTGTTTTCCCCCACCAAAATTTTTGTTGTGATATATACACATTGAGTTGAGGGTAGGCAACAAAGAAGCAGCAGATCAGCAGCAAGGCAACTACTTAGAGTTGCAGAGACGCAAGGAAAGTCCTGCCAAGAAGATTAATAGAGTGCCCCAAAGACTGCCCTGGGTCCGGTACCGGTACCGCCTGAGCCCATAAGCCCTGAGCAACGACACATCAAAAAAAAGGGGGTCGAGCTAAAGAAGACCGACAGCGGCGCCCCAACAGCCTGTGCGTAGACCAGCACTGGAACCGTCTAGCGCGACAAGCTAGACCCTGGACGCAGTAGGACAGGTAGCGCTACAAAGAGCGTCCAACAATTAAATACATCATAAAACAAAAAACATTGTAAGATATATTGTGAAATTGAGCGGAACCTTATCTGCCCGATAGCAGTATAGCCTGTAAAGCTATGCGAAACATTAGGTAGGAAGATCAATGCGATGATCGAAAAAAAAAACTTATATACATACTAAAAAAAAAATCAATTATTGTCACACATACCTACACCATATAAAATGTTTTCTAATAAGGCTGACAAATTGTTAGGGAAGCAGTTTGAGTTGCATACAAGGTTAAAGCAGTTAGATATACATAAATAGGTTCCAGCGCTGCCGGCAGCGCTGCTTGCTGCCTACTACGTCATCATCAAATCAACAGAGCACACGCATGCACACATACAGACGCAACGCTACATAAACTATATGTGTATGCGTGCGTATCGCGGCATGCGTGTAAAAGGGGATGGGAAAGAAGAAGAAGAAATTGAAATTAGATTTGAAAGGTTCTGTGCATTAATGAATTGAGTTACATAAAAATATTATGGCCATGGACTGCAAGGGTATATCAACTTCAACGTAGCCGAAGGTAGCTTCTTTGATATTTTTCTTATAAGCTAGATCGTGTTGGTGGTCGTGGCGTCGGAGAACTCCTAAGTTTTTTGCTTCATAGTTACATGTTGAAATTTTAGCTTATAAATTTCTTGTTCCTTTATTGCTCCGGCTTCTGATATTGTGACCTACATACATGCACCATGCTGATGCTTTGCAAACCATTTTTCATTTTAACTTGCCAAATATTTCTTGGCGCTTAATAATAATCTCACTTAATTCCTTCGTCTGAACATGTTTTTCTTGATAGCTTTCTTGAAGTGGGATCTTTTTTGTCTCGGATCCCACTGTTATTTCGGTATCTAGCAACCAGACCCTTGTGAAGCCTGAAGATAGTTATTACCCTACTATTGAAATTATTATTTCTTACAATTCCGTTACTAATTCATTGAACAATATTTCAGTGTTTCGTTGTAGATGTTGTCGTAAAACGAATTTTAATCTTCTTAAAAATCTTATATTACCCCGCGAGGGTATAATAAAATTGGTCAGATGTTTGCAACGCACAGAAGGAGACGTTTCCGACCCCATAAAGTATATACATCCTGGATCAGCAAGAGAAGCTGAGTCGATATAGCCATGTCCGTCTGTGCGTATGCCTTTTACTCAGCCGTCTTAAATACTATCGGGCTGAAATTTTTTTCTGTGCTTTTTATTACCATAGCCAGATCAAGTTTAATGAAGTAAGTAAGTCGTCTCGCCGACTTGGATATACCATACACCAGTAAAACAAATATTTTAAATTTATAATAACCAATGCATTTTCGTATTTTTAAAAAAATCTGTTTGCATGCTTTTTAGAAGCATATCTTAGTATTTCGCTCACTCAAGCATTCGAGCACCCTAGCGCCCCCACCAGCCAACGGCCACTTCCGGCCATATGGAAAAACGTTTATATGCATAACTTGACTATTTTTATTCCGATTTTGATCAAATTTGGTATTTTGCTTGATATTAGTATCAAATTTAAGTGTGCTAAATTTGATTGCACAAGGTAGAAAATTAATTATGGTAGAAATTTTACTACTCTGAAATTAATTGTCCAATCGATAAATGCGTTCCTTATATGAATGACGGTGGAGACCGTCTCCAGTACGTCGGTCTGGTCTTATTCGCGTCAGTTTGGAACTTGTAGTAGCCCTCTTAAAAAATAATAATCTCAATTGCATTGCGATAGAAATTTTTTTGTTTGCAATAATAAATGATAACCCCATTTGCGTTCTACGGACATGTCTTTACTTGGTCCGGTTCTTACTCTCATTTCCCACAGTGAATACAAAGTACAGCATGTATAAGCAAAGAAGACAGCATGGAAAAGATCCTTTAGAATTCGTTCGCATGCATTTGGTTAGCTTAGAAACCAAATCTTTGGTACATGATTTATCATTTTATTTGAAACTGAACGACCTGAATGGCTTGGTTTTACGGCTGAGATATCGTATGGGATGGAATAACTGATCACTAGCCTATCCTTTTGTAGAAGAACTCCCCCGTAACCATACATAGACGAGTCAGTATGTACTTCAGTTACCGCCTTTGGGTTATAAAATCTTAAAACTGGCGCGCTAATCAAGGCAGCCTTTAGCTGTTTAATGCGATTTTCTGATCGTCACTTAACACAAACGTTGCATCTTTTCTAAGCAAGTCTGACAGTGGTTTCGCTATTAATGCGTAAGACTCTATGAAACGAAGAAAATATGAATTTAATTCCAGGAACCTTTGCATACTCTTACAATTCTGCGGTTTTGGGTAGTTTTTCACCGCCAGCGTTTTTGATTTAGAAGGCCTTATACCCTTTTCAATAATTTATCCCAATATCTATACTTTCTTTTAAGAACTGACACTTCTGCCATTTGATGAGCAAACCAAACTTTAGTAGCCTTTGGAAGAATAATAAGATCATCAATATACCAACGACTGTGCCATCTGCAATTAAATCAATAAATGTCGTAAAAATGTATCGGGAAAATACATGAGGAGAATTTAATTCCAAATAGAACATACAAAAACTGGAAATGACCGCTATAAGTCACAAATGCAGTATATTTCCTTGAGTTGAGTTCTACCGGAGTACAAAAATATCCATTATCAAGATCCAAAGTTGAAAACACTTTTATTACCTTGTAACCTCTAAATTCTCTTACAATCTTAGCATTCAAACGTCTATAATCACAGCAAAGTCTTTTACCTCCATTCTTTTTTGGAACAAGAACTATAGCAGACGCAAATTCTGATCCCTTAAAACATTTTCTCGGCTGTTAAAATATTTCTGTTTTTCTATTATCCCTCTCATTATGATTTTTGATCTTTCAGCTGAATGATTAACTTTACTTGATACAAGTTATTTTTGTTAGCTTTTGAATCGGGTATTCCTTCTATGAAATATTCTATAAGACTAGCTTCATCCAAATTTATGGAACTGCCTATTTCCTTCAGACTAAAAAGGTATTCACGAAAATCTTCATTTGTGCGTTTGCGTCTGTTTCGCAACAACTTATGTAATGATAGCCAATCAGACACTCTTTCTATGCATAACTTTTGCTGCTCCCTTGTTTTCAGAAAAGACCATTTCGAGATATTGAAGATGAATCCAGCCCTTGTCAGAACGTTCAATACTTAATGCCATAACAAGCTTGCTTCCTCCTAGCGGCTGTTCAGTTAAAATGATATCTGCACTTTGAAGCGTCTACGCCTGCGGCGTTGGCAAAGAATCTCGGCAATGTGACCTCACGCTTTTGTTGTTCTGATGTTGAAGCATGCATTGTCTTTACAAGATCCAACGCGCCACTGTTCTTCAGTAAATATAGGGTGTGGCACCGATCCCACTTCTGATGTCGGAGCGTCACCTGCGTTGTTTAACTCACTCATTGTTTTTTTTACTGTTTTTTTTTTACTTTGCACTTATTTCACTTGTACTTTTGAACTGTGTGGCTAGTTCCCGTGGAGTTTGTTGACTGAGCTCTCTAGCTTGTGGCCCCCCTTTATATAGGACCTGAACTAAAGACAGCTCTCGACATTTGTTGCTAAGGTTGCTTAGATGCTCAACCAGGGCTACAACTGACACACCTGTCAATCCATTGGAACTAACTAGTAGGCTTTGACTTATTAGTCACTTAACCAACACTATCCGACATATACATACATAGAAGTGTTTTCAAACTTGACTTTTGGTATATTACGCGTATATGACAAAATTCTACAATTCATCAAAGAATATGAGATTAATGAGATTAATAACACAAATACTTTTGTCCAGCCATATAAGCATAATCTTTAACTAAACTAAATACAGCAACTTCATACCACTGCGAGCTTTTCGTTTCTTATAAGCTTTGATACTATCTCTCTATTAAAAATTTCAAGGATACCGTTACTCCACTCAGTTTCCAGAAAAAAGCGATTTTAAACTTGACAACGTGAAGTCAAAAAACTTTTGTCCACGATTGTAAGTTGCTGTCTCAAACATAAATTACAAAACCATTCGGTGTGGTTTTAATTCAATGTCATAATGAATATTCAGCAGTGCTAGTGTTTTCACACGTCGCAAAGTTGAAAAAAGATCGCTTGCATTTGTGAAGCGTACTGTTCATAAAATTCTAAGCAAAGCGTGAATTGTAGAATAGACATCTTTGTCGCAAAGTTCCAACGTTTCCAAAGCACTAACTGGTATCGCAGAATTTTTCGGAGAAATCTGGGTTGTCTTATTTTACCAAAAGTACTGCCAGTGGGTCATTTCTCCTTTGAGTCTCAGGTGCAAAAGTTTTTCTGGGTCCTTAAGTAGAATGCCGAATCGTTGAATTAAACAGTCGATTTAATCTGTGTTTTCGTTTGATGTCATATCCTTCCCATTTTTTGGAAGCAATGAACATAATTTGAAGCCATCTAGAACTTCTTGAGAAAATCGAATTTTTAAATCTTCAATAATATTTTCTAGAAGTGGAATATACATGGAGACTCGGAAGAAATCTTCACGGTTAGACGTGTCGTGATTTTCACGTTTCGTTTGTCTACCTGTTGTTCTTGGTTTCTTTACTTCTATATTCAATTCCTCAGCCAATTTTTCTACATCTGTGTATATTTGTTTGAACTTCTCGTCGGCCTCTTGCCTTTTTGGGAAGCATTCGCCAAATCCATATCTTCTTTTTAAAGAATTACACTGAGGGGTCGCGTAAAGGATAAAACAACACTCAAACTAAACAGCGCAATGATAAAGTCAAAAGAGCTAACAGCAGCAATAAGTTATGTTGCTTTACACGCTGTTTCTCTGTTGTTCCATTTACTCACTTTGGTCAACGCCTTAAAAATTTTCGGCAAATCCACTACAAACTGGAGAACAGAATCATGTCGTTCGACCCATATTGTATCGCATAAACTATTCAGCTTGGGTCCAAGTAATTTTGATAATGCTATGCAACGTTTGGGATGTGCATTCTGGAAGAATTTCGTCACCAAGTATGACGTGGGAAACTTTTTGAATTGATTGAATATTAGAAGATTTCATTAAACTGCTCTTAAGTTTGTGACAGAAGCATGGAACCATAGCAGCGTTATTCGCTTCTTTTTTGATTTCATTCACGGCTCCACATTTTTCTGAAATGTTAACAGCACACTCATCAGCCCCAATCGAGATACAGTTTTCTAAATTTAAATTTAGTTTCTTCATTTTTTTTTAAAACGATGCTGCCTAGAGAAACTCCGGTCAGTGATAATTCTACTTCGTCTTCCGAATCTACACCATTTTCATCATTATCTTCAGAGTCTTTAGTCCCTTCATAAACATAATTTCCCTCTTCTTTACAAAGTTCGCCAAAACCGTCTATAAAAACCCACGATGTCTTCTCTGACACGTGGTTTACCAAAAGAAATTTCCATGTACCGAAGTATAGACAAAAAAGAAATTGATAACCATAAATTTACTAATTTGTTTCCAATGTCGCTGTTTCTGTGAACGTAATGGATGGTTCATTTGTATTAATAAAAATTTGGGTTACAATGACACGTTAGAATTAATTTGTATAAGAACAGCAAATATCGCTCACGATTTGGATTGACGATCACGATGATTTGAGCCGAAACTTTGCGTAAAATACATCATTTACACTCGATATGTGCTGTTTTTATACAATTTAATCAAAATTTGTTCAATGTTAACAAATTGCTTATTTGGATATGATTAAATACCTCATAATTGTACTTCAACTCGATTTGTTGATAACATACTAAGTTCTTTTTAATATAAATTCTAATATGGATAACAATTGATTATTGACTATAAATGAAGACAGTTCTAACTATGAAAAAACCTTTTCCTCAGTGTACTATGTAGACACGTCATTTACAGTCAGCAATATATCGAAAATTAGTTACCTGTGCTTTTCCCGATAAATCGGAAGTTTCGTCGAATTCTATAGAGTAGAATTCAGCGTCAGCTACACGTCGTATGATTTTTTCTTGAATGTCAAGATGCAAGTTGCGACTGTTGAAGCTTTTTTCAGACGGTCTTCTAGTGTTATAACTCCTGACTCCATTTGATATTTCAGCAGTGCCCAAGTGAATAATTGTACTTCAACTCGATTTAGACCGCGAAGAGCAAAAAGCAGAAATTGCTTTTGAACAGATTCAATTTTACTTTGGTGCGTCTCATATTGAGGTGACCATATGCAAGATCCGTACTGTAAGATAGGACGGATTAAAGAAGTATACAGAATTTTGGTTGTGTACGGATCGTCAAACTCTTTTGAACATCGTTTCACAAACCCAAGAACATTCATAGCTTTACTAACTGTAGCAGAAATATGAGGATTAAAAGTTAATTTATGGTCCATAAGAACACCTAAGTCATTGATAATATCTAACCGTTCTAAGGCAGTGTCATTAAGATAATAAGTTGCTAAGAATGGAGTGCATAACTTTACATTTAGAGCCGTTAAGGTTTAATAGGTTGTTTTCACATCAACTCTGAAGATCATTAAGATCCGATTGAAGTGGGCAAGAAGACGATATGTCTTTAAAACTGAGGTAAAGCTTGACATCATCCGCGTACATAAGCACCCGAGAATGTGACAATACCAATGGAAGATCATTTATAAAGGAAGAGGAAGATGTGACGGAATTTAAGTATTTGCTTACATAGGGCCTCTGCGCAAAACCTTAATATGCAGCCTGGTATTCCATCAGGGCCGGGTGCATATATTGGTTTGACTGAAGTGAGCACGCTAAGAACCTAACTTTCATCAAACACAGGGTCTCAAATGCAATTAGACGATTGCAAGTGATGAGGATAAGGAGGATTTGCTTGATAAATCGAACAGGAATAAGTTGTTTTGAAAAAATCAGCAAACATATTGGCAATTGCCTGATCATTGTCAGCTTTATTGTTTTCGAAAGACAAGTAAGACGGGTGCACTGATGACTTACGTTTAACATTGACAAATTTATAAAATGGCTTAGGATCGCGAGAAAACCTAAGTTTACATCGCTGAAGATAATCCTTATTAGAGTTAGGGACGAAATTAGTTTTTTGACTCGCCAACAGGTGCAGACGAGCCGGAAGGAACGTTATTCACAGGCAGTTAGCAAGATAATCGGAGGCCGAATCTTCTTTTTTATTGTATACTCTTTTACAACAAGGTGTTCCGGCCAAATGACATATTTGGCCAAAAAGATCTGGGGAGACACTTATTTTAAAGGACGAAATGTCCTGAGTATATGAAAAACGGAACTTTTTTACAGCAATGTTTGGTGCTTGAACTTTGCCCTGGATGTAGGCTATGACTTCTTCAGAAATAGTGTTGGGGTGAAGCCTCGAAATAAAAATTTGCTTATTAGGTGTAACTACAACAAGGGAACTAGAAGTGCCAGGAAAGCAGTAGCTGCCGCAGTAGATGCGGTTGCAGCTGAAGCAGCCAACACTTTACTAGCTCCACTTGTAACTACTTTATTGGCAATATTCCTAAGAACGGATGTTTGCCCGGACGGTTCGGAAACTACAACAGATATCGTGTTAGTTGGTAGGATACTCTCTCCAGTCCGCTTCATAAAACTCAAAGCCACGACACGAATCACAGACATTTAATGCCGCCACCATGTGCAATACTATCCCGCACCTCGACTGTATAACCAGCACATTTAAATACATTGTCACACAGCCAACAGTAAAGAAAGTCTTCACTGGTCTTGCTGGGATTATTGCAATTATATTTGCAACAGACAGACAATATTAAATAATTGATCAAAATTAATGAAAAACAAATTATAAATCAATATGTAAATTAAAAGGGAAAATGTATATATGTATATGTATGTTAAGAGAGACGAATACAAACCAAAGCAAAAGCTAACTGCTATATGCAAATGAAAAAGAGACAGCAAAAAAAAATAGCAAAGAAGCTAACATCGGCTGTTCCGAAGTTTATATACCCTTGCAGTCCATGGCCATACTATTTTTACATGTTCCAAACTCTTTTTCTGTATCTCAATTCATTAATGCACAGAACCTTTCAAATATCATTTCAATTTCTTCTTCTTCTTCCCCATCCCCTTTTACACGCTTGCCACGACTCGCACGCATACACATATAGTTTATGTATCAGATCAGATTCAAATTTTGGGATCTGAGATTTTATACATAATACTATCATATTGGTAAATTTCATGGGGATAGTCCAATTTTCGCACAAATGTTTTCTTCAGAGCTTATGATATAGTGCTCCGATTCTGCCAGTTTTCATACTTTATTTTTCCCAGGTAATAAAAAGACCCAAAAAAAAATTTCATCGCGATAGCTCTTCAGATGGCTGAGTAAAACGCATACGCACAGACGGACGGACAGACGGACTTGGCTATATCAACTCAGCTTCTCATGCTGATCAAGAATATATAGACTTTATAGGGTCGGAAACGTCTCCTTCTGTGCGTTACAAACATCTGACCAATCTTTTAATACCCTCTGCAAGGGTATAAAAAAACAAGGAGAATATCTTTTGTATTAAAACACACAACAACAAAAACTTGTCACAAGCGCGAAGTTATAGGCCGCGAGCGCGATCAACAGAGAAAACAAAAGAATAGAGAGCACCAACACCACACAAACGAAATGTGAACTGTAAATTGAGG
The DNA here is from genome assembly GCA_018903935.1 of Drosophila insularis. Taxonomy (NCBI): domain Eukaryota; kingdom Metazoa; phylum Arthropoda; class Insecta; order Diptera; family Drosophilidae; genus Drosophila; species Drosophila insularis. The sequence goes on along the minus strand of JAEIFP010001172.1, from coordinate 236,069 downwards.
CGCCCTCAGGCGTGGGAACGAAAAATAGAAACAAATCAAAAACAGCGCAACAATAAAATAATATGAGCGTTTGTTAATGTTTTGTATTTAATAAAAATGTAAATTTAACTTTAAATTTCGCGATGAAACAAATTGGATTAGATAATTAATTCAATTTAATTTAATGTAAATTAAGTACACAAAAGAACGAAAATATTAGTTGAGCGGGAGCGCAAAAAAACACGAGTGACAATAAGTTTTGCGAATTTGTTTTTACTGGTACATGGAAATATCCATTTTTTAAGTCCAGTTGCATGTGATGAAAACAAGAAAATTAAAAGTGCGATAGAAAACCAATAATTTCGAATTAATACATTTTTTGAAAGTCAACTATTTGCTTTACTTCTATATTATTTGGATAACTTTTTATCCGAAGGAGATCTTCTAAATAGTTATCTGTTAGACTGTTTCGAATAGAATACTCAATTAAAAATATTACTTCATAATATTTGTTTAAGATTAACCAAATCAGATTGACCAAAGAAATATACAAAACGAAACAAAAACATAAGCAAAACTAAGTTTTGTTATTGCTTAATACCAAACAAAACATGCATCCACACTCTGTGGAAAACACTTAAGATTATAACAGCGGCGCGGTATCAAGTAGCCAACGCTGAGCATGAAATATAAACATTAGAATAAGCATTTTTAAGAACAAATGTCGCCTCCTAGAGTTTAAGAATTCATTTATATACACAACAATTCTTTAAATAAAATCAGTTCATATTTTGAATTCAACGAATGAAGATCGGGTTATTCTTTCCTTCGCCATGGAAGCCCTGTTCATTTTGGTCCTTCGATAAAAAGGAACTCTGTAGTTTTCCCCCACCAGTGGTAAGAGACTCAGAGATTGAATCAGCTCCTTAAAGACTGGATTCTTATGCAAGTGTAAATGCTAAGATCAGCTAAAGGTAGCAAAATAAAATAACTCTTGTTTTCCCCCACCAGTGGTAAGAGACAGAGTATATAAAGGCAGTTTGGCTAGTCGAGCAACTGCAATAATTTCGGCGGCGGTAAAAAAAAACGAACGATATAAAGTTGGTGTGTGGCTAATTCGAAGCCCAGATATCGAAAGTGAAAAAACAAAAAAAACACAATATAAAAATATAAAGTTGGTGCGTGGCGTATTTGAAGCCCTAATATTAAAAAAAAAAGGTTAACTAGTGTATACATATGTATATACACATAGAGTTGCAAGTAGGCAACAAAGAAGCAGCAGAGCAACAAGATAGTTGCAAAGGAGAGGCCGCTGGAGAACATGCATTGCCAATAGAAGGAAGTCTGGTGCGATGACCGGCACCGGTACCGCCTGAGCCCATAGGCCCTGGACAACAGCAGCTGAGCGACGAATAAAAAAAAAACGGCAAATTCTACCCATTGGCGGACAAGCAGCAGCGAACAGGATCATCAGATAAGATACAAATTAAAATAGTTATAATTACATCAACCTATTTTTATTATTATTATATACTTATTTCGGTATCCTAATATACGCATAAGAAAAAATGTTTTCTAGTAAGGCTGACAAATGGTTAGGGAAGCAGTTAGAGTTGCATACAAGGTTAAAGCAATTAGAAGCTTTAGAAACTAGAAACTTAACTAGCTTCAACTAACACCGACTTACTAGTGGGTTTTCTGACTCTCCTGTAGCTATTATTTTGGCAACTATCTTTAACACTTCTTCATGAATTTTATCTTTGAAATACTGATGATCGATCCCCTGCTGTAGCAATTTGTTATGATTAGGTATCCATTGATTCCTTATCTCTTTTACTTCCTCGATCACCTTGCTAGTTAAGTTTCTAGTTTCTAAAGCTTCTAACTGCTTTAACCTTGTATGTAACTCTAACTGCTTCCCTAACAATTTGTCAGCCTTATTAGAAAACACTTTTTCTTATGAACTTTTATTTACAAAAGTAAGGAGTTTATATACGAATTCTTAGGCTCTAGGAGGTAACAATTGTTCTTAAGGTACATTTTTTATTCTAGTACGAGTCACACCCACGTATTCGGGGGTTGAAAAATTATTATTATTTTGGGCACGGCGTCGGCCACTTGACATCCTGCCGTTGTGATCGTTTTGGGTTAGTTTACAATTACAAGTGTTTTTTTCCCACAACGCGTGTGGCTGATTGTAATTCTAGTCATATGCTATGTTAGTTGTTTGTGACACAAGTACATTTGTATTACATTTTCTTTAATGCATCTGATTTGGTGGAGCCGCTTCAGATGAACACGATGTTTATTCTTAAAGACATAAATATTCATTTAGAGTTTCCCCCTTCTTCTGTTGGCGCTGATTTAACTTTTAGCTGCAGCTGAAGATAGTTTTACACTAAACTCGGCACAAAGAGCTGTTTTCAAAGAACTCCAGTTTTTAATATTCCTCTGACTCCTTATGAAAGATTTTGCCGCCACACACAATAACTGTTTTCCAGAAACAAACAACTGTAATTCATTCCACTGTACTGTAGCTGCACATTCTTCTAGTTCTTTAATCTATTGACCAATGTTAGGAATATCTGAACCTGAATACTGTGACACACTGTCCTCTACACCTTTTAAAGTAAACCATAATCTTTCGGGTCTAACTACGTTTTCTACTACATACTCTAGTCTCACGTTAACTGTTACAACCGACTGATCATCTGATTCCTCATCTTCTTCCTGTATACCATGATGAGTAAGTAACCTGTTCTGCAAATCCCGTTTCCTGCCAGTTGTAGGGAGCCCTAATTCGAATAATGTCGATCGCAAAGCAACCACGTTTAGAGCCAGAATCTCTGCCAGCTTCATCTCAATTTCAAGGGCTTAAAGTTACGTATTATTTTCTAGCTTTGAAAATTATTAGCAGTTTTCGCTAGATTTGAATAACATACGCTTTTCTCGTCTTTCTTTCGTCCCACGACGCTCTGCTTTGTCGCCGTCTTCGATGCTTTTTAGCCTTTCCCCAACTCCTTTAAAAATTCTCTCCCAGCAGGACTCACAATTTCTCGCCAACCATTGAATTTCGCCACTTCCAAGTTTTTCTTACGCCGCCTCCACCAGACGTTGATCACACTGCCAACACCAACGCAGTTCACTCCTAGAACTCAAAGCTAGTCTCTGTTTTTCACACCCCCACTTCTAAATGGTAACTTCTTTGGCCAAACCTCTCAATGAGCTCCGAAAATTCTAGAACCACCTTTCTGATTAGATTTCTCACTCTTTCCGCTGTTGCCTAATATCAGCGTCACTTGCTGTCTCACTCACTGTCGTCGATACCGGGATTTTTACGATGGTTCACACTTGCTGTGTCCCTCCTTCTTAGAATTTCACAAGTTTTGACGAATTTGTGAAATTCAAAGCCAATCTTAAATGTTTCACTTTGAATCCGCCATTCCGGTTGATGTGTGGAGTATACAGATGCGAAGTATACTAATCCATCAAGAACTCTGGAAATTCGTGACTGGAATAGAAGTCGTTGATCCAGCAAAATTGGTAGTGGCTGATGAAAAAGCGCTATCTTATATTATACTTCTCAACTGAACTATGTAAAAAGTTTTAAGACCTCAAATAAAGCATGGGATATACTACGCAATGTACACGTATCTACCGGGCCAAAACAAAAAGTTTTGCTTTATAAAAACCACTCGCATCGAAAACCCACTTCTGAGCAATAGGGTATAAAATCTCACTACCCAGAAGTAAATTCTTGATGCAGAAGCTGTCAGGAAGGCTTCGGTGGGGAGTGCGGCCTACGGGAATAATAGAAATGCGAGACTCGTTCGTTTAGGTGGGTAATTAAGATAAGTTTTTTATTTAGATAGGTCTTAACAATATAAACACGTTTTCAAGACGATGCCGGATGATACATCCGATTCGGGAATATTTGAACGCGAGGGTTTCATCTTATCCAAGGAGTATACAGAACAGTATTTACGTCCTGTAATCTGTGAGCCGGGGAAAAACTGTTAGAAAACTGTTAGCGTGTTTGGCATCAAACCGTTTCTTCCATTTATCTCTTTCTGATGCGATATTGGCTGCGACCTGAGTTCGATTTTTTATGACGATTTCGTCGGAATACGGTTTCTCGAAGTCTGCGTTCCTTTGGGTTTTCATTCATGGTTCGTATATAATTCAGGATTGTTTGATTAGTGCGTTCCACTTGGCCCTTTGCACAGGGTGTTCGTACAGCGTTCTTAATGTGTTGGATATGGTTTTGTTTACACCAATCCTCAAATAATTTTGACGTAAACGCTTTTCCGCGGTCGGTTATAATGATATTTGGCAGGACGAAGGTTACTTCGTTTAGCGTTGATAGAACTGGTAATGTTTTCTTGCTTTTAACCGATTTTACGATTAGAAATTTACTGAATGGATCAGATATAGCCAGTATATGAGTGTTTCCTCGTTTACTACGACCAAAAGGACGTAAATGATCCGCGTGAAGCCGACGAAATTGGACTGGTTCGGTATCGTTGTAATGCATGCATCCTTTAGGCTTTCCTCCTTTTGATTTATAGTAGCACCATTGGATACATTTAGAGATATAGTTCTTCACGTACTTCTTCATCTTTGGAAGCCAGAATCGTTTTTGAATCTTCTCAATGGTTTTGTCAAGACCGATGTGTCCGACATCATTATGACAACTTTTAACAACGCGCCATCTAACTGCCTTTGGTACAACAAACGCAATAGTACACATGCGAAGTATACTAATCCAACAAGAACTCTAGAAATTCGTGAGTGGAATAGAAGGCGTTGATCCAGCAAAATCGTTAGTGGCTGAGGAAAAAGCGCTAGCTTATATGTAAATACTTTTCAACTGAACTACATAACAAATTTTAAGACCTCAAAAAAGCATGGAATATACCACGCAATGTCTACCGGTCCTACCGTGGCTACCTGTCCAGTACAAATAGTGTTGCTGTTTGGGCCTCAACTGAAGCCAGACTCTTTGCTGAAAAGAGAAAACGACCGAAGAGAGAGAGGGAGAGAGAGAGAGAGAGACCAAAAATAGCGCAAGTTACTTTGAAGTGACAAACTTGGAGATCCGTTACTTCAATTCTTTTCTTTCTTATTTCTTCTATGGAAATTTCCAGAACTTTGAATTTTGTAAAAGACAGCGTGGTTTGCTGTACTTGAATTTTTACACTTGAAATTAATCTCGGTCGATGCGGTTGCACCTTCTGTGCCCGCCGACAATTGTACTATAGTTTTAGGTTAAGAAAATAAAGCAACTGGATTGAAGTCAACCTGGTCATCTCATTTCTTCCAAATCGCAAGTGCCTCAAAGCCGCCTCGGTGGAAATCATCCGAAGGCCGCATCATATAAAGCGGCCAGTTTGGAGCTCCGCAAGGGCGCAGTCGTTAGCCAACATATTTTTGTTGCCGAAACCCGGGAGGAATGATCTTGGCGATTGGATTTACAGTGTGATTGCCAGTGGATAGACTAATTCGGGTGAGTACAATTTAACGTTGATGTGTTTGGGTAGGTGTTCATTATGGGTGAACAACTGTTACCGTTGGCTACGGAGCAAAACACATTGCTCACTTCGCTGGAGAGCAATGGCTCGGTATAAATCGGAGGAGTCGGGACATAGCGAGAGTCATCTGGAAGCCAGATTGGACTCGATTGCCCACCTTCACGCAGATTTTCAGCGCTATCATCACCAACTGGTGCGAGATCGAGATAATGTGGAGATAAAGGGCAGATATTTTGACAAAGACATCTGAGACTGTATCGAAGAAACCTACATAATGAGAGTAGCTGAGATTCGAAATGAGTTGCAGAGACATAAGGATCGGAGAATCCCGGAGTCGACTGCATTTGATGAGTCTTGTTTGCATCAGACGGTGCATGAACAAATGGGACCAAGTTTTGAGGAAGTGAAACTCCCAACAGTCTGAAATTTTTAGTGAACTACGTGATGAGATTACCGAATCAATTAAGAGTGGATTGGGAGCGGTCAATATCTTCAAACCAGAATCTGCCGAACTTTGAGGAGCTCAGTCAGTATCTTGAAACACAGAACAGAACAATGATTACGGCGTCAGCAGGTAATATCGAGGGAACTCTATCACTGAATAGACATCGGAACGCAAGGCCAGGTGTACATGGGTCACGAGTTAACCAGAACTACCCAAAGGCTTTGTTACTCCAAAAACAGACCTATGCATTGTGTGTCAAGGGGATGCACACATTATCGGAGTATGTAGGATATTCCAGGAGATGAGGCTATCGGAACGAAAGGCATGTGTAGTGAGGCATCGACTGTGTTTTAGATGCCTTAGACCAAGTCACCAAATAGATGCATGTGACAGTGCTGTAAATTTTGAAAAATGTCAAGGACGGCATCATACACTACTCTATGTAGACAAGTTAGGATGCGAGAGGTCGCTTGGCACACTAAGGAAGGGAGTTATCCCAACAGCATCTGCGAATGCTTTAATTGGAAAGAGTACAACAGAAATTGCGGTAAGGCATAAAGACGAGGTTTTATTACCAACAGCAATGGTGTGGGTAGAGTCGATAGAAGGCTATCCCTTAAAATTTAGAGCGTTTTTGGATCAAGGTTCACAAGTTTCGTTCATTTCAGAGAATGCAGCTCAGCAGCTTCTTCAGTTCACAAGGAGTTGATATTTTGCTGGGAAATGACGTCTACGATGAGCTGATGTTAGGAGAAGTGCATCGAGGAATACGTGGTATGCCTCTGGCGCAAAATACGCATTTGGGATACATTGTATCAGGAAAAACAAATCAGAAAGCTGTTAGGAGATCGTCCTACAGATCGTCCTTAGGAGATACTTGAACAATTCTTATGTAAGTTTTGGGAGCTAGAACAATTCGACGAGGAGCCACGTAGGGTTTCAGGTGAGGATAACTGGTGCGAAGATTTCTTCATTAAGACACATAGCCGAATGCCGTCTGGGAAATATGTTGTTCGTCTTCCTTTTCTTACTTGGACGAATCAATGGTAATTGGAGAATCATATAATCGAGCAAGACGAGTAATGGAAAATCACTTAATGAGATTCTAGCAATAGGTCCGAAATTGCACGTACATCTTCAAGGAATCATTCTCAATTGGCGAGGGCTAAAATGGGTATTTGTGGCGGATCTTGAAAAAATGTACAGATGTATTAATATTCCACCCGACGACGCGCAGTACCAACGTATTCTATGGAATCCGGACACTAGTGATTATGTATGTAGATGACTTACTGTCTGGTGGCGACAGTATTGCAGAAACGGAGGATGTCAAGAACCAAGTGCTTGGAATGCTTCATAGTGGTACATTCGAACTACGGAAGTGGGTGAGTAATTGCCCAAAGCTATTAGAGAACATACCAGTTGAGCATCGAGAATCAAGCGGATTTTTACGCATTTAAGGTAATGATACCATTCGCACTTTAGGTCTATACTGGAGTCCCAAAGAAGATGAGTTCCGTTTTGCTTTGCATGTCGTTTCACCAATGAGCTCACCTACAAAGAGGACAATACTATCAGCAATTGCACGACTGTTTGATCCCATGGGATGGCTTAGTCCGATAATGATTACTGCCAAAATTCTCATGCAGCAACTGTGGAAGGATAGCACACACATAGTATTTATACGAATACCACGGCATGTTACATGGAGGCTACCGGGTGGTGTGGCTGAATTGCACCTGTTTTGCGATGCCTCGTCACGAGCATATGGAGCTGCGGCTTACTTGCGCTTCCCAATTGGAGAGGATAAGTATCACACAGAGTTGCTATTGTCAAAGGGGAGTGGGATCCGTGGTGATGCTGCCAACTGGAAAGTATTTGTGTCCAATCGAATAAATAAAATCCTGGAAATCTCAGACGAAAGGCAATGGAGACACGTCGCCTCGAAAGATAACCCTGCAGAGTGCAACCAAGTTGGCATCGTGTGAATTATGGTGGCATGGGCCATCATGGTTACAAGGATCGGACATCAAATGGCCTTGTAATGCTATTGATCAGGATCCGCTGTCGGTTGTTGACACTGAAGTCAGAAAGGTGACGTGCCATAACATATCAGTGGAAGAAATGCCAAGTGTAGCATTTATCAGCAAGGATTCATCGTATACACGACTCGTCTGGATTATATCATATATAAAACGTTTCGTATATAATTGTCGTACATCTGTGGCAGAACGAAGAGGATTAGGACTCTCAATTGTGGAATTAGAAGAGGGCCTACGTAAATTGATTAGGATGGTGCAGAAGGATTCTTTTAACTCTGAATGGAAGGCGCTATCGGAAGGAAGGGTAATAGCAAATGACAGCACTACTGTCTCTTAACCCGTATTTTGATTCGAACGTGTTTTACGTCTCGGAGGCAGGCTGCGAAATTCCCAGTTGCCCATAAATGAAAAATATCCTTATATATTACCATATAAACATCCTTTCACAGATCTGGTCATATCTTACAGTCATATTTGCACCTTGCATGGTGGAACCTCACTAATGCTGACGTCCAAAAAATTGCTAGTGGACAAACTGGCATATTGTTCGTACATTACGAAACATATTGCGCCAACATTATTGAGAAAAGGAATCAACTGGCATTTCAACCCACCATCAGCGCCACACTTTGGTGGATTGTGGGAGGCTGGAGTGAAGTAAATGAAGTATCATCTAAAGAGAACTCTTGGAGAACAAGTTTTAACATTCGAGGGGTGAAGCGCCTTTAGCACCTTCTGCTCCGGAATTGGCTATTGATCGATGGAAGAATTGTCAATATTATGCACAACAGTTTTGGAGAAGATGGAATTCGGAATATTTATCACGATTACAAAGGAGACCAAAATGGCTGCCGAACAAGGAAAATCTAACAGTTGGATGCATAGTGCTCATCAGGGACGAGCGATTCCCTTCTCATCAATGGCCTCTAGGTCGGGTTATGGAGACACATGCAGGACCCGATGGACTAGTGAGAGTGGTGACGTTGAAGACAGTCAAGGGACTCATAAAACGACCGGTAGCCAAACTCTGTCCATTGCCTATTCAGGAGAATTGGATAGAGAATGACACCAGCCCTACACCTAAACGTTAAATTGTTACTTTCTCGTTTCAGTTTTCTTTTCGCAGGAGTCTTCCGGACGTGAATTTGATGATGAAGATCGTCATAATCAAAGAGGGGAGAATGTTTGGGCTGCAACTGAAGCCAGACTCTCTTTGCTGAAAAGAGAAAACGACCGAGAGAGAGAGAGAGACCAAGAATAGCGCAAGTTACTTTGAAGTGACAAACTTGAAGATCCGTTACTTCAATTCGTTTCTTTCTTATTTCTTCTATGGAAATTTCCAGAACTTTGAATTTTGTAAAAGACCGGGTGGTTGCTGTACTTGAATTTTTACTCTTGAAATTAATCTCGGTCGATGCGGTTGCACCTTCTGTGCCCGCCGACAATTGTACTATTGTTTTAGGTTAAGAAAAGAAAGCAACTGGATTGAAGTCAACCTGGTCGTCTCATTTCTTCCAAATCGCAAGTGCCTCAAAGCCGCCTCGGTGGGTATCATCCGAAGGCCGCATCATATATGAGCAATAGGGTATAAAATCTCACTACCCAGAAGAATATTCTTGATGGAGAAGCTGCCAGGAAGGCTACGGCGGGGAGTGCGGCCTACGGGAACAATAGAAATGCGAGACTCGTTCGTTTAGGTGGGTAATTAAGATAAGTTTTTTATTTAGATAGGACTTAACAATATAAACACGTTTTCAAGACGATGCCGGATGATACATCCGATTCGGGAATATTTGAACGCGAGGGTTTCATCTTATCCAAGGAGTATACAGAACAGTAATTACGTCCTGTAATCTGTATGCCGGTGATATCTTTGATTCAGCATTGGATGCATGTAGAGATACAGTGCTTCACGTACTTCTTCATCTTTGGAAACCAGAGTAGTTTTTGAATCCATTCAATCGTTTTGTCAAGAACGAAGTGTATGACATCATCATGACAACTTTTAATAACGCGCAATCTAACTGCCTTTGGTACAACAAACGCATTAGTATTTTCCCTTTTCGGATAAAGGCGATAATTTTCGATGACATAATTGGTATGTAGTTGCTTCTGTTGATCACTCTGATGTTTTCCCTTCAGTACTGCGACTATTTCGGCAAATGTTTTGACCTGTAGTTGTCAATGTCCGATATTATGGTCTGAACAGCTTCATCTAGTGATGCTTCCGGGGGTAAATCTGGAGCGTGGCTCAACTACAAGAGCCCTTTTGCTTCCATCTCGATAAACAAATTCACAGTCGTAATCCATTATTTTATTCCACAAGCGCGCCACTTGAGGAATAAGTTCTTTATTCGCTTTATCCTTGGCAATAGCGGAGCAATCAGTCATTAGGCGAAATGATATTCCCAGTAGGTACACTCTGAACCTTTGGAGTGGTTCTACTACTGCAAGCGTTTAGAACTCCTGCTACGCCTAAAGCACAAGCATCGGTGTGGACTTCGTGCTAAGCCGAAAAATCATATAGAGTGATATTAGTGAGTTATTTTGAATAAATTTTCTGAAGAAACCTGTGAGACCAAGGAATCTTCTTACTTCCGAAACATTTGTAGGTACTTTAAAATTTTTAATTGCGCTTACTTTACATTCACCAGGTTGTATTCCATCTTTATTGACTATGTGGCACAAGAACGTGTGCCAGACCTGAAATTAAATGTATGTAAACACTGTTACTTAATTAATTTAAAACATTTTCGGCTGATACCAAGTGTAATACGTGTAATCAATCAATCTTGCGTCCATTTGCTCCAAGTTCAAATAATTGTTAGAATTAATACATACAGATGTTTGTGGCCTAATAAACACTAATTCTGTTGCCGAGCATAATATTTTAATACGTTTTTAGACGATATGACAAAGCGTGTCTTCGTTTATTTTATGAAACCAATAAATGAAGCATTAGAAAAATTTTAAATATCCAAAAACTTAGTCGAGTATCAGACAGAAAAAAAGATAAAAGCCATTCGTAGTGTAAACGCCAAGTCTTATTTGCACCGGGAAGCCAGGTATACCTAAAAAAGAATACAAAATGCTTTACAATTTGGTCGCCTATCACGATATCGAAACCCCCAATACGGTCAGGCTAGCTTTACAAAGCAAACATTCGTTTGAGTGGGAGCAGTCTATGAAAAGATGAGTATGATTTATGGGGTATGAGTATTGTTCCTTTCCCGAATACAAAACAATTTCTCTTTGATTAACTTGTTCACCAACTATTAGGATTTCCACTTCATCGATAGTTGTTGGATTAATTAGCCTGGCAAGTTGTCCTAGTGATGTTCTGTCAGCATCTGATCCAGATCCAAAAATAAATGAGTGCAACGGGTCTATGTTCTAATACAGATATTTTAACTTTTCCAGCAGCACAGCACGTGCACGCGTTTCCTTTGTAAATTTAAATGCTCTGCAACGAACACATTCCTTATTGGTGGCCCTGACATTGGAACTCATACTATAATTCAATTTTGCCATCATAATTTTAAACCGCCAATTCCATGCTGTTGATTGAGCAACGCCTATGTCGATTGTCAACCATGTTTGCATGACGTCTACGTAATTCGCTATCGACTGTGAGCAGTGGTCGTTGCCATATCATTGTGTTAACTTATCCTGTAGTTTTTGTTGTTTGTTGTTTTGTCACTCGTCACCAGTAATGCTTCTGTATTGTTTTCCATCGTATAGTATGAAATTTTTAAAACTACTTTAATTAATTGGTTAGATTTTTTAAATTGGCCCAGCTGTCCTTAAGTTATTTAACTTAAAAAAAAGGCTTAAATGGTTTTTGACTGTTCGAGACTTAAGTAGCTGATGTCGAGGGTTGATTTTCATTCTGCCGAGGGAGAGCGAGATGCCTATTTGGGCCCTTCGAAATGTCTGGACGCATTTTGGTTACAAAAGAGGGGAGTTCGTTACTAAAAGTAAAATAATGAGAATTCAAGTTAATCACTTAATGAGATTCTAGCAATAGGTCCGAAATTGCACGTACATCTTCAAGGAATCATTCTCAATTGGCGAGGGCTAAAATGGGTATTTGTGGATCTTGAAAAAATGTACAGATGTATTAATATTCCACCCGACGACGCGCAGTACCAACGTATTCTATGGAATCCGGACACTAGTGATTATGTATGTAGATGACATACTGTCTGGTGGCGACAGTATTGCAGAAACGGAGGATGTCAAGAACCAAGTGCTTGGAATGCTTCGTAGTGGTACATTCGAACTACGGAAGTGGGTGAGTAATTGCCCAAAGCTATTAGAGAACATACCAGTTGAGCATCGAGAATCAAGCGGATTGTTACACATATAAGGTAATGATACCATTCGCACTTTAGGTCTATACTGGAGTCCCAAAGAAGATGAGTTCAGTTTTGCTTTGCATGTCGTTCCACCAATGAGCTCACCTACAAAGAGGACAATACTATCAGCAATTGCACGACTGTTTGATCCCATGGGATGGCTTAGTCCGATAATGATTACTGCCTGACACTATTAAGAGATAATGAGGGAAATTCGTGAAAGAGTTACCAAACATAGTAACTATACGAATACCACGGCATGTTACAATTGCACCTGTTTTGCGATGCCTCGTCACGAGCATATGGAGCTGCGGCTTACTTGCGCTGGAGAGGGTAAGTATCACACAGAGTTGCTATTGTCAAAGGGGAGAGTAATGCTATTGATCAGGATCCGCTGTCGGTTGTTGACACTGAAGTCAGAAAGGTGACGTGCCATAACATATCAGTGGAAGAAATGCCAAGTGTAGCATTTATCAGCAAGGATTCATCGTATACACGACTCGTCTGGATTATATCATATACAAAACGTTTCGTATATAATTGTCGTACATCTGTGGCAGAACGAAGAGGATTAGGACTCTCAATTGTGGAATTAGAAGAGGGCCTACGTAAATTGATTAGGATGGTGCAGAAGGATTCTTTTAACTCTGAATGGAAGGCGCTATCGGAAGGAAGGGTAATAGCAAATGACAGCATACTACTGTCTCTTAACCCGTATTTTGATTCGAATGAACGTGTTTTACGTCTCGGAGGCAGGCTTCGAGATTCCCTGTTGCCCATAAATGAAAAATATCCTTATATAAATTAACACTTTCCTTGTTCTCCGTAGGAAAAAAAAAAAATTTATTTAAAAATCTTTATTAGTTTTACGTTCACAAATCTTTTAGTTTACTGGAAGACTTTAAGACAACTACTATGAACAAGGATCGCGGAGCTCCAACGAAGTTACAAGTTGTACTCAGGTTGAAGACTGACTTTGGGTTGATCGATTATGTTTGGATGAAGCCTCTGATATTGGGCGTCGTTGGTGACAGCGACGTCTGTTGAGTCCAAAAGTCCAACGCTGGCGTGGGATCTGTTTATCGCTGAATTGATTTAGGCGACTTGAAGTCTGGTGTACCGAACTTGATCTGTTTATTGCCGAATTGTAGAATTGGGCGACTTGCTGTCTGATGTACTGAACACGACACCATTCTCATAGGAATGTTTAGTCTGGTAGTTATTGTTTGTGCCGATGCCCATTATGACGAGTCTTGACTATTGTAAGATGAGTGTGGGCGCGGTCATAAAGTATTTATAGGTTTATAGCATGCCTGGTCTTAACTCCTCCCCTCTTAAATGCGGACGTCCTCGGTCGCTACCACATACTGTACGGGTGATACGGGTGTGATCGGCATGGCCATTGGTGGATTGCTTTCTGTTGGTCTGTGGATGCATCGCTTCTTGAATACCCAGTAGATTATTGCTGTAATACTCAAGAGTGCTAAAATGATCCAGTAGGATGATGAAATGATTACGTTATTAGTTTGAATTTTTTCCAAGTTATTTGTATTGTTCAGATGTAGTTCTTTAATCATTTCCAATGATAAGATCTCGCCTTGGTGTTTTTTATCTGATATAAGTTGTAGTAGTGGCGGCTGGACTTCGACTTCACGTTTGGTCTTCATGATGTACCACGCATCGTCTATATTGATGGTTGCGTTTTGCGACTGGATCACAAATGTTCCGTCCAACGTAAGATTTTCTCCGTCAATGTTGATGGTTCCTTTAAATTGGTTTAGCAAAAGTGTGCCGGGAGCCACCTCTGAATGCGTTTTAACATGTTGATTGTTCGTAGTTGGGCAATTTGGTTTTTTTCTGTAGAAATACGCTCCTATACATTTGCTATTTTTTAAGTCTATTAAATCTTCCAGTTTACATAGTATCTTATCATTTAGATTTTTACATTAAGAATTAGCTAACCCGAAATTTTGTCTATTACATTTTAGTATATGTCCATAGTCTATTTTTTCTATTGTTTTTTCATTTTTTATGGGTAGTGCAATAATTTTTTTACAATGTTCTTTTATTACCCTAGGAATACTAACAATATAAAGAAGGGCTCTGCCATCAGATGCAATGCTTACTTCGGCAAATTCTATTAGCTCTTCAATATTTACAAACGTTAGGCTTTCTTCAGCAATTGATTCAATGATATTTATTTCTGCTGGTGATAGAATTAAAGAATTTATGGTATTGGCCTTGGCCCAATCTATTGCATAAATGACATTAGTGATTTCTTCTCTCAATAAGCTTAATTTGTATTTTGACATTTCTATTTCTTTTGCTTTATCTTCTGTTTCGGGTTTGTTTTTAAGTAACAAAGAGTTAGTTATTTTAACCAAATCATTTATCTTATTTTCTACTAGGTTATTTATTATTACTTGTTTATTATTATTCTTTAGCTGTTCATTGATTTTATCGATTACAATCTTGTGATCTTGGTGATCTGGGGTACCCGCGAGCCACTTCCACGCTGTTCCAAGTATATCGAGAGAGCGTTTTGCTCTAAATCTCATTGGCTTTAGTCGTTCGATTTCGTTCTCGATTCGAGTTATTTCGTAAATTAAAAAAGGGTAGTACGGATTTGTTTTCGTTTTATTTTGTACAACCTCCTTCAATACTGACAATGCCTGTTGATACTTTTCTATCTCTACTACGTGGATGATCTTAAAGGTACCATTCTGCCTTGCTGCTATTCCGGTTTCCAACATTACCACCCTAGATTTTGAGTAATCCAAGATAGTCGTGTGTCCCCAGCAGGCTGGTAACAAGATTAACCTGTCGAAAAAGGATGTGGATCAGTATTTTAGCTGATTCTTATGCACTATCCTGCCTGACATGGTTTTAACCTTTGTATTTAAATCTTCAGCTACTTTTTCTTTTTTATATCTTGGGGTTAGTTTAGAACCTAACCTTCTGTTGATCTTAACATATATTGTGTCACCTGGATCGTAAATTTTTATAGGTTCCTTTTTCTTATTATGATATTGTAAATCGGAATCTTGCTTATCTGAAATTTTCTTTGAAATTTTTTGCCTTTCGAGTTCTAGTTTTTCTGGTGAGTGTGCTAAGTGTACCGCAAAGAATGCTTCTATTGGTTTTTTATTAGTGGTGCTATGGATCGTTTTATTATATTCATCTACAGCTCTGAATATTAGGTCTTCAAATTCTAACTCGGGATGCTCAACCTTTAAACATCTCATAATTTCTGTGAATGTCGAGTGGAATCTTTCTACTTGGCCATTGCTAGACGATGTATATGGTGGGGTTGTATGGACATTTATGCCTAGCTGATTATTCAAAAGAAATTTTATTGACGCGGAATTCAGGGATTTCTCATTATCCATGACTACCGTTTTGGTCACACCGAAAGCTACTAATAACTCGCGAAGTGGTACTTTTAAATGTTCCGCTGCTTTTGAATTAACTAGTTTTATTTGCACATACTTTGAGAACTTGTCTATTGCTGTTAGGATAATTTTATTCTGTGTTGAGTATAAATCTATGTGTATGATTTCTCCTGGATACTTAGGAATGGGTGATGGTTGAATTTCTTGATTTGGGGGGTGTCTTTGGTATTTTGAAAGTTTGCATGTTTGACAGGCTTTTACTACTGCTTCTATTTTCTTTTTCATACCGGGGAAAAAAAATTTCGATAAAATTTGTTTTTTGTTCTCCAATGCGTTCCTATGGGCTCTAACATGTTCTTTTGCTATGATTTCTTGCTGTTGGCTATGGTCATGGACATCTGTAGTTTGAATCTGCGTGAATCTTGCTTTATAGTTCCTAAAATGTTCTGGAAATATGGATTGGATTTTTCCCATAATACCTTCGGAAGTGAAGATACCATTTACTATTCTAGGATCCATTTTTGCTTTTAAAATTGTTACAAGATCACTCTCTGAATAGTTTCTCCTTACTACTGTATGTCTATGGTATGTAGGGAACGGTAATTCGAATGTCGTTGATTCGTTATCGCCGGTGAGAATTATTAATTGGTTTTTAAAGACGTTAATGGGAATGTCCATTGTTGGTATAAGTTCATGACCTGAGCTCTCATCGCTATGCACAGTGGCTGCTGACGTGCTGCTAGCATTTATGCTAGTAGGATTTCTGGAAAGAGCGTCTGCTACTACATTTGAGCTACCCGGTTTATACTTCAACTCATAATTGTACTCCTCCAGGTAACTTTTCCACTTTTTCAACTTTGCATTGTTGTTCTTCGGACTAAGTGCATAGGTAAGCGGTTGATGATCAGTGTAGATGGTCACTTTTGACTTACCATAGAGATACATCCTTAACTTTTCCAAGGACCATACTATGGCTAACATTTCCCTCTCGTTTGTAGCATAATTTTCTTCTGTTTTAGATAACGCTCTAGATATAAATGTAATCGGTCTCCCGTTTTGTTCTAGTGACGCACCTATTGCTATATTCGAGGCATCTGTAGTCAGATGGAATTCCTGATTGAAATCGGGATATGCTAATACTACGTCTTGTGAAATTAATGAATTTTTCACTTTCTCAAAAGAGTCATATTCTTCTTTGCCAAAACGAATTTCGATTTTATTGGAAATATTCTTTTTAGTTCTACCATGTTCGCCACGCAATAAGGCTGTAAGGGGTCTTGCTAATTTAGCAAAATCTTTAATGAATCTCCTATAATAGCTGGCTAAACCCAAAAAAGACCTTAATTGTTTTAGGTTCTTTGGTGTGGGGAAATTTTTGATAGCCTGCACTTTTTCTGGGTTGGTTTTAACACCTTCCCTTGATATTACTACTCCTAGGAAATCAACACTATGTTTGAGGAATTTGCATTTATCTACCTGTACTTTCATGTTTGCTTTTGACAAAGTAGAGAATACTTCGGCCAAATGACGAAAATGTTCTTCCTCAGATTTGCTGAATATTATGATATCATCGATATAAACATAGCATATTTTTCCTATATGTTCTCTTAATATGTCATCAAGGGCTCTTTGAAATATTGATGGGGAATTTTTCAAACCGAAGGGGAGTCTGGTAAATTCATATTTCCCTCCGTTTACAGCGAACGCTGTTTTCTCAATATCAGATTTCTTTAGAGGAATCTGATGAAATCCACTTTTCAAGTCGAGAACAGAGAAATATTTGTTGTTGCCCAATTGAGCAATCATCTCTCCAATTTCGGGAATTGGATATTTATCCGAAATGGTGACTGTATTTAATTTCCGATAGTCAATGACCATCCTATATTTTTTTCTTCCCAAACTGTCACTCTTCTTTGGGACAATCCAAACAGGGGAATTATAAGGCGACCGTGAGGGTCGTATTATACCATCATGTAGTAATTCTTGAATTTGTTCTTCAACTACTTCTCGTAACGAAGCTGGATACGGGTAATGTTTTGTATAGACTGGAGTGTCTGACGTCGTTCGAATTTCTCCTTGGACATTGGTAGCGTAAGTCAACTTCATGTCTGGGCTCGCGAACAGCGATTTGTATTCCTCTTGAAGTGCTTCTAACTTTAATTTTTGCTGACCTGAGAGTTGATCTGAATTGATCGTGTGGACTTGCTGAGTTTGCATTTGTCTCATTTTAACAACATGAGAGTTGTTGACGTATAATAAGTTTTTTCCCACATCTATAATGGCATTAAGTTCTTTTAATGTATCGTTGCCTAAGATTCCGTGAAACGATTCCAAATTTGGTAGTAGAAAAAAGATTATAGGTTTGTTGGGTTCATTGAAAAGACCCAAGTGGACATGTTCCGTAATTAGGATGCGTCCACTTACAGTTCTCGCATAGAACTTGTGCTCGTTTGTTTTTACATTTTTGGCTATTTCTGGTTGGATATAATTTTTATTTGAACCGGTGTCTATTAAAAAATTGTATACTGTTCCGTCTTTGTCCCGGACTACAAAATACGGCAAAGAGGAACATTTCATCCTAAAAAATTGACAGTATCCTCAATTTGTGGGAGAGGATCTTGGACTATGGTTTGTGATACCTCTTTATTTTGCGGAATTAACTCGGACATATCACCTTGAGCGGTGAAATATTCTTGCTGTTGCTGATATTCTGAAAACTGTGAATATGGGACTACTTGGAAATAGTCATCCTCCTCTTGATATTCAGACTGAACTTCGGACATATTAACCTGAGGTTCTTCTTGCATTGGAGTACTATATGATACATTTTGTGCTTCAGCTCCAATGTGGAACTGTCTTTGAATTTTATTCGGAATTTGTTATGGGCTGATTTACTCTTTTCAACAAAATTGGCTGTTGTGATGGATTGGCATTTGGTCTGTTTATGTAATTTACTTTTCTGGTCATGATGGAACCGTCTACTTCCATTGGAGTGGGTTTTGGTTGCGGTTTCGGGGTGAATGGTCTAGGTGGTGCATTAAAAAATGGCTGGTTATTATTACGGAACGGATTATTCTGAGGAATATTATAGCTCTGTATCTGTCTGGGATTATACCAGTTTGTATTAATGTGTGGTTTAGGTGGAAGTACTGGAGGGTACTGTGGTTGAGGGAACATATTGTTCTTGTTGTGTTGTACTGGTTTATGTGATATGTTCGGACGAGGGTATTGATAACCGAGGCCGATAGAATTTTTAGCGCGTTTATTATCTACTGCATCTATTAATTGCAATGCATGTTTTAGATTAAGAGGCTGCGCCATACTTAATCTGTCTGCTAGATCACCATTTAAGCCTCTAATAAAAGTATCTAAAGCTCTGTCCTTTATTTGTTTTGACATGACCATTCTAACTTCTGGGCTGTGTCCCATTTTCTTGATTTGATCAATAATCAAGGACATTTGTTGGTGGACTGCAAAATAGAATTCATGGATGGTACTATTCTTCTGGCTCATGGAAAATAATTGGTATTCCAGTGTACCTAAGTCTCGTCTATCCGAATACTCTTCTAAAAGACATTTCGAGATTGCATCCCAATGCAATGCGGTATCATTTGCTTTCAACACTGAGTCTGCATGACCGGTAATTTTGTCTCTAGCCGTCAACAGTATCGCGAAATATTTTGGTGTTCCCTGTAAGGGAGCAAAAACCTCCATTATGCGTGAAGCTGTAGAAAACCATGTTGTAAACTCTGCTGGATTACCTGAAAATTCTCTAAGTCCTTTCACTAAATCTGGAACCCTTTCCAAATCGTTCCAATTGTCACTTAAATTTGGGGTTAAATCTTTATATACTGGGTTTTCTGATTGCGACGAGTTCAAGCGCTCAATATAATTCTCCATTCTAGCTGCTAATATAACATCTATAGCTGCTTCTAAGCCTTGAATAGAAACTGCTTCTATACTTCTACCTGCAGAACCTGAGGTTGATGCCATTTGTGGCTCTGTAGCTTGACGATTTCCTGGCTGAAGAACTGAGGCTTTTACCCAACTATCATCAGGCATTTTTCAATTTAAAAGGGGAAATATTTCACTTAAACGACAACAGATACGTAACACAATCGCGTCGAATATGTAATCAGGTTTTTTGTAAGAATAAGCAAGTTCGCCGCGCGGTTGGAAATGGCTTTTGGTTCACAGGATAATTGTTAGTAAGGATAAATATTTTAAGGGTTAGTTGATTTTTTCTTTTTTTTTGTAAAAAACTTAACTAATTGATTTTCTTTTGTTCTTTTAAAACTTAGCTAATTGATTTTCTTCTTTTGATTCTTTTGTTTTTCTTTTAAAACTTAGCTTATTGATTTTCTTCTTTTAATTCTTTTGTTTCCTTTTTTAGGATTTTACTGATTGATTTTCTCTTTTTTTCTTTTTTAACTTTCGTTTTGATTTAACTTTCGTTTTGATTCACAATTTTCTCTTAAATCTAATCTTCTTAACTTACATTATAACTAGCATCTTCGATGCTTTACTGATCGGCTTGTAGGAGGGCTCGCTTTTCCAACGTTGAAGGTACTAACGCTCCTGGGCAAACACTTTCGGGTTATCAGTTTTCCTCGGAACGGATCTTGGAGGAAATTGCAGCGATTGAATTTTTGACCCTGTCTGATTCTTAGCGTAGTTCGATACAATGTTTTTTTTTCGTTGACACTTAAGGCATTTAACGCGTTTTATTGGTCACGATCACTGATATCTTTCACTAACACTCGATCAAGTTTTGTTTTAGCAGGGTCCCTGCTCGGGCGCCAATTAACACTTTCCTTGTTCTCCGTAGGAAAAAAATAAAATTTATTTAAAAATCTTTATTAGTTTTACGTTCACAAATCTTTTAGTTTACTGGAAGACTTTAAGACAACTACTATGAACAAGGATCGCGGAGCTCCAACGAAGTTACAAGTTGTACTCAGGTTGAAGACTGACTTTGGGTTGATCGATTATGTTTGGATGAAGCCTCTGATATTGGGCGTCGTTGGTGACAGCGACGTCTGTTGAGTCCAAAAGCCCAACGCTGGCGTGGGATCTGTTTATCGATGAATTGATTTAGGCGACTTGAAGTCTGGTGTACCGAACTTGATCTGTTTATTGCCGAATTGTAGAATTGGGCGACTTGCTGTCTGATGTACTGAACACGACACCATTCTCATAGGAATGTTTAGTCTGGTAGTTATTGTTTGTGCCGATGCCCATTATGACGAGTCTTGACTATTGTAAGATGAGTGTGGGCGCGGTCATAAAGTATTTATAGGTTTATAGCATGCCTGGTCTTAACTTATATTACCGTATAAACATCCTTTCACAGATCTGGTCATATCTTACAGTCATATTTGTACCTTGCATGGTGGAACCTCACTAACGCTGAATTTTATAAGCAAGAAATTCTGGATTGTTAATGGACGCAATGCAGTTCGGTTTGGAATTCATAAATGTATCACATGTTTTAAGATGAAGCCTCAATTTGCAGGTCAGAAAATGGGAATGTTAGCAGCAGTACGGGTACGTCCTTCTAGAACATTCTCATCCGTTGGAGTTGACTGCGCTGGACCCGTAAATATTTTGCCCTGCAAAGGAAGAGGACGTGTATCCCAGAAGGGATATATTGCTGTGTTCGTATGTTTAGTGACGAAGGCCATTCATTTGGAACCAGTTGGAGAACTGACCTCAGATGCGTTTATAGGAGCATTTAACCGTTTCATTGGCAGACGTGGCCTATGCACAGACGTTTATAGTGACTGCGGTACTAATTTTTTTGGGCCAACCAAAAATTGGAAGTGGACAAACTGGCATATTGTTCGTACATTACGAAACATATTGCGCCAACATTATTGAGAAAAGGAATCAACTGGCATTTCAACCCACCATCAGCGCCACACTTTGATGGATTGTGGGAGGCTGGAGTGAAGTCCATGAAGTATCTAAAGAGAACTCTCGGAGAACAAGTTTTAACATTCGAGGGGTGAAGCGCCTTTAGCACCTTCTGCTCCGGAATTGGCTAAAGTTACTCTGATTGATCGATGGAAGAATTGTCAATATTATGCACAACAGTTTTGGAGAAGATGGAATTCGGAATATTTATCACGATTACAAAGGAGACCAAAATGGCTGCCGAACAAGGAAAATCTAACAGTTGGATGCATAGTGCTCATCAGGGACGAGCGATTCCCTTCTCATCAATGGCCTCTAGCTCGTTTCAGTTTTCTTTTCGCAGGAGTCTTCCGGACGTGAATTTGATGATGAAGATCGTCATAATCAAAGGGGGAGAACGTTTGGGCTGCAACTGAAGCCAGACTCTCTTTGCTGAAAAGAGAAAACGACCGAGACAGAGAGAGAGACCAAGAATAGCGCAAGTTACTTTGAAGTGACAAACTTGGAGATCCGTTACTTCAATTCGTTTCTTTCTTATTTCTTCTATGGAAATTTCCAGAACTTTGAATTTTGTAAAAGACAGCGTGGTTGCTGTACTTGAATTTTTACTCTTGAAATTAATCTCGGTCGATGCGGTTGCACCTTCTGTGCCCGCCGACAATTGTACTATAGTTTTAAGAAAAGAAAGCAACTGGATTGAAGTCAACCTGGTCATCTCATTTCTTCCAAATCGCAAGTGGCTCAAAGCCGCCTCGGTGGGAATCATCCGAAGGCCGCATCATATATGAGCAATAGGGTATAAAATCTCACTACCCAGAAGTATATTCTTGATGGAGAAGCTGCCAGGAAGGCTACGGCGGGGAGTGCGGCCTACGGGAACAATAGAAATGCGAGACTCGTTCGTTTAGGTGGGTAATTAAGATAAGTTTTTTATTTAGATAGGACTTAACAATATAAACACGTTTTCAAGACGATGCCGGATGATACATCCGATTCGGGAATATTTGAACGCGAGGGTTTCATCTTATCCAAGGAGTATACAGAACAGTAATTACGTCCTGTAATCTGTATGCCGGTGATATCTTTGATTCAGCATTGGATGCATGTAGAGATACAGTCCTTCACGTACTTCTTCATCTTTGGAAACCAGAGTAGTTTTTGAATCCATCCAATCGTTTTGTCAAGAACGAAGTGTATGACATCATCATGACAACTTTTAATAACGCGCAATCTAACTGCCTTTGGTACAACAAACGCATTAGTATTTTCCCTTTTCGGATAAAGGCGATAATTTTCGATGACATAATTGGTATGTAGTTGCTTCTGTTGATCACTCTGATGTTTTCCCTTCAGTACTGCGACTATTTCGGCAAATGTTTTGACCTGTAGTTGTCAATGTCCGATATTATGGTCTGAACAGCTTCATCTAGTGATGCTTCCGGGGGTAAATCTGGAGCGTGGCTCAACTTCAAGAGCCCTTTTGCTTCCATCTCGATAAACAAATTCACAGTCGTAATCCATTATTTTATTCCACAAGCGCGCCACTTGAGGAATAAGTTCTTTATTCGCTTTATCCTTGGCAATAGCGGAGCAATCAGTCATTAGGCGAAATGATATTCCCAGTAGGTACACTCTGAACCTTTGGAGTGTTTCTACTACTGCAAGCGTTTAGAACTCCTGCTAGGCCTAAAGCACAAGCATCGGTGTGGACTTCGTGTTAAGCCGAAAAATCATATAGAGTGATATTAGTGAGTTATTTTGAATAAATTTTCTGAAGAAACCTGTGAGACCAAGGAATCTTCTTACTTCCGAAACATTTGTAGGTACTTTAAAGTTTTTATTAGTTTTACGTTCACAAATCTTTTAGTTTACTGGAAGACTTTAAGACAACTACTATGAACAAGGATCGCGGAGCTCCAACGAAGTTACAAGTTGTACTCAGGTTGAAGACTGACTTTGGGTTGATCGATTATGTTTGGATGAAGCCTCTGATATTGGGCGTCGTTGGTGACAGCGACGTCTGTTGAGTCCAAAAGCCCAACGCTGGCGTGGGATCTGTTTATCGATGAATTGATTTAGGCGACTTGAAGTCTGGTGTACCGAACTTGATCTGTTTATTGCCGAATTGTAGAATTGGGCGACTTGCTGTCTGATGTACTGAACACGACACCATTCTCATAGGAATGTTTAGTCTGGTAGTTATTGTTTGTGCCGATGCCCATTATGACGAGTCTTGACTATTGTAAGATGAGTGTGGGCGCGGTCATAAAGTATTTATAGGTTTATAGCATGCCTGGTCTTAACTTATATTACCGTATAAACATCCTTTCACAGATCTGGTCATATCTTACAGTCATATTTGTACCTTGCATGGTGGAACCTCACTAACGCTGAATTTTATAAGCAAGAAATTCTGGATTGTTAATGGACGCAATGCAGTTCGGTTTGGAATTCATAAATGTATCACATGTTTTAAGATGAAGCCTCAATTTGCAGGTCAGAAAATGGGAATGTTAGCAGCAGTACGGGTACGTCCTTCTAGAACATTCTCATCCGTTGGAGTTGACTGCGCTGGACCCGTAAATATTTTGCCCTGCAAAGGAAGAGGACGTGTATCCCAGAAGGGATATATTGCTGTGTTCGTATGTTTAGTGACGAAGGCCATTCATTTGGAACCAGTTGGAGAACTGACCTCAGATGCGTTTATAGGAGCATTTAACCGTTTCATTGGCAGACGTGGCCTATGCACAGACGTTTATAGTGACTGCGGTACTAATTTTTTTTGGGCCAACCAAAAATTGGAAGTGGACAAACTGGCATATTGTTCGTACATTACGAAACATATTGCGCCAACATTATTGAGAAAAGGAATCAACTGGCATTTCAACCCACCATCAGCGCCACACTTTGATGGATTGTGGGAGGCTGGAGTGAAGTCCATGAAGTATCTAAAGAGAACTCTCGGAGAACAAGTTTTAACATTCGAGGGGTGAAGCGCCTTTAGCACCTTCTGCTCCGGAATTGGCTAAAGTTACTCTGATTGATCGATGGAAGAATTGTCAATATTATGCACAACAGTTTTGGAGAAGATGGAATTCGGAATATTTATCACGATTACAAAGGAGACCAAAATGGCTGCCGAACAAGGAAAATCTAACAGTTGGATGCATAGTGCTCATCAGGGACGAGCGATTCCCTTCTCATCAATGGCCTCTAGCTCGTTTCAGTTTTCTTTTCGCAGGAGTCTTCCGGACGTGAATTTGATGATGAAGATCGTCATAATCAAAGGGGGAGAACGTTTGGGCTGCAACTGAAGCCAGACTCTCTTTGCTGAAAAGAGAAAACGACCGAGACAGAGAGAGAGACCAAGAATAGCGCAAGTTACTTTGAAGTGACAAACTTGGAGATCCGTTACTTCAATTCGTTTCTTTCTTATTTCTTCTATGGAAATTTCCAGAACTTTGAATTTTGTAAAAGACAGCGTGGTTGCTGTACTTGAATTTTTACTCTTGAAATTAATCTCGGTCGATGCGGTTGCACCTTCTGTGCCCGCCGACAATTGTACTATAGTTTTAAGAAAAGAAAGCAACTGGATTGAAGTCAACCTGGTCATCTCATTTCTTCCAAATCGCAAGTGGCTCAAAGCCGCCTCGGTGGGAATCATCCGAAGGCCGCATCATATATGAGCAATAGGGTATAAAATCTCACTACCCAGAAGTATATTCTTGATGGAGAAGCTGCCAGGAAGGCTACGGCGGGGAGTGCGGCCTACGGGAACAATAGAAATGCGAGACTCGTTCGTTTAGGTGGGTAATTAAGATAAGTTTTTTATTTAGATAGGACTTAACAATATAAACACGTTTTCAAGACGATGCCGGATGATACATCCGATTCGGGAATATTTGAACGCGAGGGTTTCATCTTATCCAAGGAGTATACAGAACAGTAATTACGTCCTGTAATCTGTATGCCGGTGATATCTTTGATTCAGCATTGGATGCATGTAGAGATACAGTCCTTCACGTACTTCTTCATCTTTGGAAACCAGAGTAGTTTTTGAATCCATCCAATCGTTTTGTCAAGAACGAAGTGTATGACATCATCATGACAACTTTTAATAACGCGCAATCTAACTGCCTTTGGTACAACAAACGCATTAGTATTTTCCCTTTTCGGATAAAGGCGATAATTTTCGATGACATAATTGGTATGTAGTTGCTTCTGTTGATCACTCTGATGTTTTCCCTTCAGTACTGCGACTATTTCGGCAAATGTTTTGACCTGTAGTTGTCAATGTCCGATATTATGGTCTGAACAGCTTCATCTAGTGATGCTTCCGGGGGTAAATCTGGAGCGTGGCTCAACTTCAAGAGCCCTTTTGCTTCCATCTCGATAAACAAATTCACAGTCGTAATCCATTATTTTATTCCACAAGCGCGCCACTTGAGGAATAAGTTCTTTATTCGCTTTATCCTTGGCAATAGCGGAGCAATCAGTCATTAGGCGAAATGATATTCCCAGTAGGTACACTCTGAACCTTTGGAGTGTTTCTACTACTGCAAGCGTTTAGAACTCCTGCTAGGCCTAAAGCACAAGCATCGGTGTGGACTTCGTGTTAAGCCGAAAAATCATATAGAGTGATATTAGTGAGTTATTTTGAATAAATTTTCTGAAGAAACCTGTGAGACCAAGGAATCTTCTTACTTCCGAAACATTTGTAGGTACTTTAAAATTTTTAATTGCGCTTACTTTACATTCACCAGGTTGTATTCCATCTTTATTGACTATGTGGCACAAGAACGTGTGCCAGACCTGAAATTAAATGTATGTAAACAATGTTACTTAATTAATTTAAAACATTTTCGGCTGATACCAAGTGTAATACGTGTAATCAATCAATCTTGCGTCCATTTGCTCCAAGTTCAAATAATTGTTAGAATTAATACATACAGATGTTTGTGGCCTAATAAACACTAATTCTGTTGCCGAGCATAATATTTTAATACGTTTTTAGACGATATGACAAAGCGTGTCTTCGTTTATTTTATGAAACCAATAAATGAAGCATTAGAAAAATTTTAAATATCCAAAAACTTAGTCGAGTATCAGACAGAAAAAAAGATAAAAGCCATTCGTAGTGTAAACGCCAAGTCTTATTTGCACCAGGTATACCCAAAAAAGAATACAACATGCTTTACAATTTGGTCGCTTATCACGATATCGAAACCCCCAATACGGTCAGGCTAGCTTTACAAAGCAAACATTCGTTTGAGTGGGAGCAGTCTATGAAAAGATGAGTATGATTTATGGGGTATGAGTATTGTTCCTTTCCCGAATACAAAACAATTTCTCTTTGATTAACTTGTTCACCAACTATTAGGATTTTCACTTTATCGATAGTTGTTGGATTAATTAGCCTGGCAAGTTGTCCTAGTGATGTTCTGTCAGCATCTGATCCAGTGCAATGTTTGCCCAATTCGTTGTGCTGGTGAAAAATCTTTTCAGCTCACTCAAGATTTCTCTTCCTCCAACTCTCTATCAACATGATGGTCAGGGTCTGCAATCTGCAATTTTTTTTTTTTTTATAAATAGAATAGATACAATTTTTCCATCATAATTTTAAACCGCCAATTCCATGCTGTTGATTGAGCAACGCCTAAGTCGATTGTCAACCATGTTTGCATGACGTCTACGTAATTCGCTATCGACTGTGAGCAGTGGTCGTTGCCATATCATTGTGTTAACTTATCCTGTAGTTTTTGTTGTTTGTTGTTTTGTCACTCGTCACCAGTAATGCTTCTGTATTGTTTTCCATCGTATAGTATGAAATTTTTAAAACTACTTTAATTAATTGGTTAGATTTTTTAAATTGGCCCAGCTGTCCTTAAGTTATTTAACTTAAAAAAAAGGCTTAAATGGTTTTTGACTGTTCGAGACTTAAGTAGCTGATGTCGAGGGTTGATTTTCATTCTGCCGAGGGAGAGCGAGATGCCTATTTGGGCCCTTCGAAATGTCTGGACGCATTTTGGTTACAAAAGAGGGGAGTTCGTTACTAAAAGTAAAATAATGAGAATTCAAGTTAATCACTTAATGAGATTCTAGCAATAGGTCCGAAATTGCACGTACATCTTCAAGGAATCATTCTCAATTGGCGAGGGCTAAAATGGGTATTTGTGGATCTTGAAAAAATGTACAGATGTATTAATATTCCACCCGACGACGCGCAGTACCAACGTATTCTATGGAATCCGGACACTAGTGATTATGTATGTAGATGACATACTGTCTGGTGGCGACAGTATTGCAGAAACGGAGGATGTCAAGAACCAAGTGCTTGGAATGCTTCGTAGTGGTACATTCGAACTACGGAAGTGGGTGAGTAATTGCCCAAAGCTATTAGAGAACATACCAGTTGAGCATCGAGAATCAAGCGGATTGTTACACATATAAGGTAATGATACCATTCGCACTTTAGGTCTATACTGGAGTCTCAAAGAAGATGAGTTCAGTTTTGCTTTGCATGTCGTTCCACCAATGAGCTCACCTACAAAGAGGACAATACTATCAGCAATTGCACGACTGTTTGATCCCATGGGATGGCTTAGTCCGATAATGATTACTGCCTGACACTATTAAGAGATAATGAGGGAAATTCGTGAAAGAGTTACCAAACATAGTAAGTATACGAATACCACGGCATGTTACAATTGCACCTGTTTTGCGATGCCTCGTCACGAGCATATGGAGCTGCGGCTTACTTGCGCTGGAGAGGGTAAGTATCACACAGAGTTGCTATTGTCAAAGGGGAGAGTAATGCTATTGATCAGGATCCGCTGTCGGTTGTTGACACTGAAGTCAGAAAGGTGACGTGCCATAACATATCAGTGGAAGAAATGCCAAGTGTAGCATTTATCAGCAAGGATTCATCGTATACACGACTCGTCTGGATTATATCATATACAAAACGTTTCGTATATAATTGTCGTACATCTGTGGCAGAACGAAGAGGATTAGGACTCTCAATTGTGGAATTAGAAGAGGGCCTACGTAAATTGATTAGGATGGTGCAGAAGGATTCTTTTAACTCTGAATGGAAGGCGCTATCGGAAGGAAGGGTAATAGCAAATGACAGCATACTACTGTCTCTTAACCCGTATTTTGATTCGAATGAACGTGTTTTACGTCTCGGAGGCAGGCTTCGAGATTCCCTGTTGCCCATAAATGAAAAATATCCTTATATAAATTAACACTTTCCTTGTTCTCCGTAGGAAAAAAATAAAATTTATTTAAAAATCTTTATTAGTTTTACGTTCACAAATCTTTTAGTTTACTGGAAGACTTTAAGACAACTACTATGAACAAGGATCGCGGAGCTCCAACGAAGTTACAAGTTGTACTCAGGTTGAAGACTGACTTTGGGTTGATCGATTATGTTTGGATGAAGCCTCTGATATTGGGCGTCGTTGGTGACAGCGACGTCTGTTGAGTCCAAAAGTCCAACGCTGGCGTGGGATCTGTTTATCGCTGAATTGATTTAGGCGACTTGAAGTCTGGTGTACCGAACTTGATCTGTTTATTGCCGAATTGTAGAATTGGGCGACTTGCTGTCTGATGTACTGAACACGACACCATTCTCATAGGAATGTTTAGTCTGGTAGTTATTGTTTGTGCCGATGCCCATTATGACGAGTCTTGACTATTGTAAGATGAGTGTGGGCGCGGTCATAAAGTATTTATAGGTTTATAGCATGCCTGGTCTTAACTTATATTACCGTATAAACATCCTTTCACAGATCTGGTCATATCTTACAGTCATATTTGTACCTTGCATGGTGGAACCTCACTAACGCTGAATTTTATAAGCAAGAAATTCTGGATTGTTAATGGACGCAATGCAGTTCGGTTTGGAATTCATAAATGTATCACATGTTTTAAGATGAAGCCTCAATTTGCAGGTCAGAAAATGGGAATGTTAGCAGCAGTACGGGTACGTCCTTCTAGAACATTCTCATCCGTTGGAGTTGACTGCGCTGGACCCGTAAATATTTTGCCCTGCAAAGGAAGAGGACGTGTATCCCAGAAGGGATATATTGCTGTGTTCGTATGTTTAGTGACGAAGGCCATTCATTTGGAACCAGTTGGAGAACTGACCTCAGATGCGTTTATAGGAGCATTTAACCGTTTCATTGGCAGACGTGGCCTATGCACAGACGTTTATAGTGACTGCGGTACTAATTTTTTTTGGGCCAACCAAAAATTGGAAGTGGACAAACTGGCATATTGTTCGTACATTACGAAACATATTGCGCCAACATTATTGAGAAAAGGAATCAACTGGCATTTCAACCCACCATCAGCGCCACACTTTGATGGATTGTGGGAGGCTGGAGTGAAGTCCATGAAGTATCTAAAGAGAACTCTCGGAGAACAAGTTTTAACATTCGAGGGGTGAAGCGCCTTTAGCACCTTCTGCTCCGGAATTGGCTAAAGTTACTCTGATTGATCGATGGAAGAATTGTCAATATTATGCACAACAGTTTTGGAGAAGATGGAATTCGGAATATTTATCACGATTACAAAGGAGACCAAAATGGCTGCCGAACAAGGAAAATCTAACAGTTGGATGCATAGTGCTCATCAGGGACGAGCGATTCCCTTCTCATCAATGGCCTCTAGCTCGTTTCAGTTTTCTTTTCGCAGGAGTCTTCCGGACGTGAATTTGATGATGAAGATCGTCATAATCAAAGGGGGGAGAACGTTTGGGCTGCAACTGAAGCCAGACTCTCTTTGCTGAAAAGAGAAAACGACCGAGACAGAGAGAGAGACCAAGAATAGCGCAAGTTACTTTGAAGTGACAAACTTGGAGATCCGTTACTTCAATTCGTTTCTTTCTTATTTCTTCTATGGAAATTTCCAGAACTTTGAATTTTGTAAAAGACAGCGTGGTTGCTGTACTTGAATTTTTACTCTTGAAATTAATCTCGGTCGATGCGGTTGCACCTTCTGTGCCCGCCGACAATTGTACTATAGTTTTAAGAAAAGAAAGCAACTGGATTGAAGTCAACCTGGTCATCTCATTTCTTCCAAATCGCAAGTGGCTCAAAGCCGCCTCGGTGGGAATCATCCGAAGGCCGCATCATATATGAGCAATAGGGTATAAAATCTCACTACCCAGAAGTATATTCTTGATGGAGAAGCTGCCAGGAAGGCTACGGCGGGGAGTGCGGCCTACGGGAACAATAGAAATGCGAGACTCGTTCGTTTAGGTGGGTAATTAAGATAAGTTTTTTATTTAGATAGGACTTAACAATATAAACACGTTTTCAAGACGATGCCGGATGATACATCCGATTCGGGAATATTTGAACGCGAGGGTTTCATCTTATCCAAGGAGTATACAGAACAGTAATTACGTCCTGTAATCTGTATGCCGGTGATATCTTTGATTCAGCATTGGATGCATGTAGAGATACAGTGCTTCACGTACTTCTTCATCTTTGGAAACCAGAGTAGTTTTTGAATCCATTCAATCGTTTTGTCAAGAACGAAGTGTATGACATCATCATGACAACTTTTAATAACGCGCAATCTAACTGCCTTTGGTACAACAAACGCATTAGTATTTTCCCTTTTCGGATAAAGGCGATAATTTTCGATGACATAATTGGTATGTAGTTGCTTCTGTTGATCACTCTGATGTTTTCCCTTCAGTACTGCGACTATTTCGGCAAATGTTTTGACCTGTAGTTGTCAATGTCCGATATTATGGTCTGAACAGCTTCATCTAGTGATGCTTCCGGGGGTAAATCTGGAGCGTGGCTCAACTACAAGAGCCCTTTTGCTTCCATCTCGATAAACAAATTCACAGTCGTAATCCATTATTTTATTCCACAAGCGCGCCACTTGAGGAATAAGTTCTTTATTCGCTTTATCCTTGGCAATAGCGGAGCAATCAGTCATTAGGCGAAATGATATTCCCAGTAGGTACACTCTGAACCTTTGGAGTGGTTCTACTACTGCAAGCGTTTAGAACTCCTGCTACGCCTAAAGCACAAGCATCGGTGTGGACTTCGTGCTAAGCCGAAAAATCATATAGAGTGATATTAGTGAGTTATTTTGAATAAATTTTCTGAAGAAACCTGTGAGACCAAGGAATCTTCTTACTTCCGAAACATTTGTAGGTACTTTAAAATTTTTAATTGCGCTTACTTTACATTCACCAGGTTGTATTCCATCTTTATTGACTATGTGGCACAAGAACGTGTGCCAGACCTGAAATTAAATGTATGTAAACACTGTTACTTAATTAATTTAAAACATTTTCGGCTGATACCAAGTGTAATACGTGTAATCAATCAATCTTGCGTCCATTTGCTCCAAGTTCAAATAATTGTTAGAATTAATACATACAGATGTTTGTGGCCTAATAAACACTAATTCTGTTGCCGAGCATAATATTTTAATATGTTTTTAGACGATATGACAAAGCGTGTCTTCGTTTATTTTATGAAACCAATAAATGAAGCATTAGAAAAATTTTAAATATCCAAAAACTTAGTCGAGTATCAGACAGAAAAAAAGATAAAAGCCATTCGTAGTGTAAACGCCAAGTCTTATTTGCACCGGGAAGCCAGGTATACCTAAAAAAGAATACAAAATGCTTTACAATTTGGTCGCCTATCACGATATCGAAACCCCCCAATACGGTCAGGCTAGCTTTACAAAGCAAACATTCGTTTGAGTGGGAGCAGTCTATGAAAAGATGAGTATGATTTATGGGGTATGAGTATTGTTCCTTTCCCGAATACAAAACAATTTCTCTTTGATTAACTTGTTCACCAACTATTAGGATTTCCACTTCATCGATAGTTGTTGGATTAATTAGCCTGGCAAGTTGTCCTAGTGATGTTCTGTCAGCATCTGATCCAGATCCAAAAATAAATGAGTGCAACGGGTCTATGTTCTAATACAGATATTTTAACTTTTCCAGCAGCACAGCACGTGCACGCGTTTCCTTTGTAAATTTAAATGCTCTGCAACGAACACATTCCTTATTGGTGGCCCTAACATTGGAACTCATACTGTAATCAATTTTGCCATCATAATTTTAAACCGCCAATTCCATGCTGTTGATTGAGCAACGCCTATGTCGATTGTCAACCATGTTTGCATGACGTCTACGTAATTCGCTATCGACTGTGACCAGTGGTCGTTGCCATATCATTGTGTTAACTTAGTCCTGTAGTTTTTGTTGTTTGTTGTTTTGTCACTCGTCACCAGTA
This sequence comes from Drosophila insularis, assembly GCA_018903935.1. Classification (NCBI taxonomy): domain Eukaryota; kingdom Metazoa; phylum Arthropoda; class Insecta; order Diptera; family Drosophilidae; genus Drosophila; species Drosophila insularis. The sequence continues at coordinate 203,124 of JAEIFP010001172.1, read as the reverse complement.
ATGCTTCTGTATTGTTTTCCCTCGTATTCTTGTCGTTCATTCTGTTTTGTGCGATAGTTCGCTTTAAATTATGTATGAAATTTTTAAAACTACTTTAATTAATTGGTTAGATTTTTTAAATTGGCCCAGCTGTCCTTAAGTTATTTAACTTAAAAAAAACACTTAAATGGTTTTTGACTGTTCGAGAATTAAGTAGCTGATGTCGAGGGTTGATTTTCATTCTGTCGAGGGAGAGCGAGATGCCTATTTGGGCCCCTTCGAAATGTCTGGACGCATTTTGGTTACAAAAGAGGGGAGTTCGTTACTAAAAGTAAAATAATGAGAATTCAAGTTAATCACTTAATGAGATTCTAGCAATAGGTCCGAAATTGCACGGGTACGTCCTTCTAGAGCGTTCTCATCCGTTGGAGTTGACTGCGCTGGACCCGTAAATATTTCGCCCTGCAAAGGATGAGGACGTGTATCCCAGAAGGGATATATTGCTGTGTTCGTATGTTTAGTGACGAAGGCCATTCATTTGGAACCAGTTGGAGATCTGACCTCAGATGCGTTTATAGGAGCATTTAACCGTTTCATTGGCAGACGTGGCCTATGCACAGACGTTTATAGTGACTGCGGTACTAATTTTTTTGGAGGCAACCAAAAATTGGAAGTGGACAAACTGGCATATTGTTCGTACATTACGAAACATATTGCGCCAACATTAATGAGAAAAGGAATCAACTGGCATTTCAACCCAACATCAGCGCCACACTTTGATGGATTGTGGGAGGCTGGAGTGAAGTCCATGAAGTATCTAAAGAGAACTCTCGGAGAACAAGTTTTAACATTCGAGGGGTGAAGCGCCTTTAGCACCTTCTGCTCCGGAATTGGCTAAAGTTACTCTGATTGATCGATGGAAGAATTGTCAATATTATGCACAACAGTTTTGGAGAATATGGAATTCGGAATATTTATCACGATTACAAAGGAGACCAAAATGGCTGCCGGACAAGGAAAATCTAACAGTTGGATGCATAGTGCTCATCAGGGACGAGCGATTCCCTTCTCATCAATGGCCTCTAGGTCGGGTTATGGAGACACATGCAGGACCCGATGGACTAGTGAGAGTGGTGACGTTGAAGACAGTCAAGGGACTCAAAAAACAACCGGTAGCCAAACTCTGTCCATTGCCTATTCAGGAGAATTGGATAGAGAATGACAGCAGCCCTACACCTAAGCGTTAAATTGTTACTTTTTCGTTTCAGTTTTCTTTTCGCAGGAGTCTTCCGGACGTGAATTTGATGATGAAGATCGTCATCATCAAAGGGGGGAGAATGTTTGGGCTGCAACTGAAGCCAGACTCTCTTTGCTGAAAAGAGAAAACGACCGAGAGAGAGAGAGAGAGACCAAGAATATCGCAAATTACTTTGAAGTGACAAACTTGGAGATCCGTTACTTCAATTCGTTTCTTTCTTATTTCTTCTATTGAAATTTCCAGAACTTTGAATTTTGTAAAAGGCAGCGTGGTTGCTGTACTTGAATTTTTACTCTTGAAATTAATCTCGGTCGATGCGGTTGCACCTTCTGTGCCCGCCGACAATTGTACTATAGTTTTAGGTTAAGAAAAGAAAGCAACTGGATTGAAGTCAACCTGGTCATCTCATTTCTTCCAAATCGCAAGTGCCTCAAAGCCGCCTCGGTGGAAATCATCCGAAGGCCGCATCATATATGAGCAATAGGGTATAAAATCTCACTACCCAGAAGTAAATTCTTGATGGAGAAGCTGCCAGGAAGGCTACGGCGGGGAGTGCGGCCAACGGGAACAATAGAAATGCGAGACTCGTTCGTTTAGGTGGGTAATTAAGATAAGTTTTTTATTTAGATAGGACTTAACAATATAAACACGTTTTCAAGACGATGCCGGATGATACATCCGATTCGGGAATATTTGAACCCGAGGGTTTCATCTTATCCAAGGAGTATACAGAACAGTAATTACGTCCTGTAATCTGTATGCCGGTGATAACTTTGATTACGCGACGATCGTTTCATTTCAGCATTGGATGCATGTAGAGATACAGTCCTGCACGTACTTCTTCTTATTTGGAAACCAGAATAGTTTTTGAATCCGCTCAATCGTTTTGTCAAGAACGAAGTGTATGACATCATCATGACAACTTTTAACAACGCGCCATTTAACTGCCTTTGGTACAACAAACGCAATAGTATTTTCCCTTTTCCGATAAAGGCTATAATTTTCGATGACGTAATTGGTATGTAGTTGCTTCTGTTGATCACTCTGATGTTTTCCCTTCAGTACTGCGACTATTTCGGCAAATGTTTTGACCTGTAGTTGTCAATGTCCGATATTATGGTCTGAACAGCTTCATCTAGTGATGCTTCCGGGGGTAAATCCGGAGCTTGGCTCAACTACAAGAGCCATTTTGATTCCATCTCGATAAACAAATTCACAGTCGTAATCCATTATTTTATTCCACCAGCGCGCCACTTGAGGTATAAGATCTTTATTCGCTTTATCCTTGGCAATAGCGGAGAAATCAGTCATTAGGCGAAATGATATTCCCAGTAGGTACTCTCTGAACCTTTGGAGTGTTTCTACTACTGCAAGCGTTTAGAACTCCTGCTAGGCCTAAAGCACAAGCATCGGTGTGGACTTCGTGTTAAGCCGAAAAATCATATAGAGTGAAAACACAATTAGTTCGTGAAATGCATGTTGTTGGGCTTCACCGAAATGTATTCGCTTCCGTTTTACGTAATAGTTCTGTTAAAGGACGTGATATTAGTGAGTTATTTTGAATAAATTTTCTGAAGAATCCTGTGAGACCAAGGAATCTTCTTACTTCCGAAACATTTGTAGGTACTTTAAAATTTTTAATTCCGCTTACTTTACATTCACCAGGTTGTATTCCATCTTTATTGACTATGTGGCACAAGAACGTGTGCTAGACCTGAAATTAAATGTATTTCTCTGACTGCATCGCTAGGCTATGGGAACACTGTTACTTAATTAATTTAAAACATTTTCGGCTGATACCAAGTGTAATGCGTCCATTTGCTCCAAGTTCACATAATTGTTAGAATTAATACATACAGATGTTTGCTGGCAGACAGCAAAAAAAGATAAAAGCCATTCGTAGTGTAAACGCCAAGTCTTATTTGCACCGGGAAGCCAGGTATACCCAAAAAAGAATACAACAAAAGCTTTACAATTTGGTCGCCTATCACGATATCGAAACCCCCAATACGGTCAGGCTAGCTTTACAAAGCAAACATTCGTTTGAGTGGGAGCAGTCTATGAAAAGATGAGTATGATTTATGGGGTATGAGTATTGTTCCTTTCCCGAATACAAAACAATTTCTCTTTGATTAACTTGTTCACCAACTATTAGGATTTCCACTTCATCGATAGTTGTTGGATTAATTCGCCTGGCAAGTTGTCCTAGTGATGTTCTGTCAGCATCTGATCCAGTGCAATGTTTGCCCAATTCATTGTGCTGGTGAAAAATCTTTTCAGCTCACTCAAGATTTCTCTTCCCTTACTTACATTTCATTTAGCAATTGCACAATTCAACTCTCTATCAACATGATGGTCAGGGTCTGCAATCTGAAATTTTTTATTTTTTATAAATAGAATTTCATATCAAATTATACGGTTTAATTACCTTAAAGGTATTCCTCCATCTCTTATAATGGTTGTACTAAAGGATGTCATTTGGAAACACGAATAGTATATTTGATCTTTTGTAACTAAATCCCTTGACGCTTGTGAATTTCCAAAAATAAATGAGTGCAATTTTTTCATACGGTTTAATTACCTTAAAGGTATTCCTCCATTTCTTATAATGGTTGTACTAAAGGATGTCATTTGGAAACACGAATAGTATATTTGATCTTTTGTAACTAAATCCCTTGACGCTTGTGAATTTCCAAAAATAAATGAGTGCAACGGGTCTAGGTTCAAATACAGATATTTTAACTTTTCCAGCAGCACAGCACGTGCACGCGTTTCCTTTGTAAATTTAAATGCTCTGCAACGAACACATTCCTTATTGGTGGCCCTAACATTGGAACTCATACTGTAATCAATTTTGCCATCATAATTTTAAACCGCCAATTCCATGCTGTTGATTGAGCAACGCCTATGTCGATTGTCAACCATGTTTGCATGACGTCTACGTAATTCGCTATCGACTGTGACCAGTGGTCGTTGCCATATCATTGTGTTAACTTAGTCCTGTAGTTTTTGTTGTTTGTTGTTTTGTCACTCGTCACCAGTAATGCTTCTGTATTGTTTTTCCTCGTATTCTTGTCGTTCATTCTGTTTTGTGTGATAGGGAGTGCGAGATGCCTATTTGGGCCCCTTCGAAATGTCTGGACGCATTTTGGTTACAAAAGAGGGGAGTTCGTTACTAAAAGTAAAATAATGAGAATTCGAGTTAAACTAAAAAGTAATTTAAAAAGAGTAATAAAATAAAGAAGAGAAGTCAAACTTTACATATACATATAAAATCAGAGAATCCGCGCGCATTCAATTTCTCAAAGTATTCCGAAGGAGTTATAACTGTACTTACTAACTAATTAGAAGGATTTCACAGCCGCCAACTGTTAATGCTATCCAAAGCTCATACAACCGGCGTGTATCTAAGACTAGGTTTTCAATTTGAGACTATAATTATACCATACACCCATAGGGTGAAATGGTATATTAAAGTCGCCAAAATGTATGTAACAGGCAGAAGGAACCTTTTCCGACCCCATAAAGTATATATACTCGAGACGATCTAGCCAAGTCCGTCTGTCCGTCCGTCCGTCCGTCCGTCCGTCTGTATGAACACCTAGATCTCGGAGACTATAAGAGCTAGAGCCACCAAATTTGGTATGTAGACTCGTGTAGTATGTAGAGTGAACAAGTTTATTTCAACTTTCTGCCACGCCCCCTACCGCCCCCGCAAATTATATAAAACCGATTTTCTTAAACACTATAGCAACTACAGACACAAAATTTGGTATGTATATTTGCTTACTAAATGCGCACATTTTGTGTTTATAAAAAAATTTAAAAAATCAGAAAATGGGAATGTTACCAGCAGTACGGGTACGCCCTTCTAGAGCATTCTCATCCGTTGGAGTGGACTACGCTGGACCCGTAAATATTTCGCCCTGCAAGGGAAGAGGACGTGTATCCCAGAAGGATATATTGCTGTGTTCGTATGTCTAGTGACGAAGTGGAACCAGTTGGAGATATGACCTCAGATGCGTTTATAGGAGCATTTAACCGTTTCATTGGCAGACGTGGCCTATTCACAGACGTTTATAGTGACTGCGGTACTAATTTTATTGGAGCCAACAAAAAATTGCAAGTGGACAAACTGGCATATTGTTCGTACACATTCGAAACATATTACGCCAACATTATTGAGAAAAGGAATCAACTGGCATTTCAACCCACCATCAGCGCCACACTTTGGTGGATTGTGGGAAGCTGGAGTGGTCATCTCATTTCTTCCAAATCGCAAGTGCCTCAAAGCCGCCTCGGTGGAAATCATCCGAAGGCCGCATCATATAAAGCTAGCAGTTTGAGGCTCCGAAAGGGCGCAGCCGTTAGCCAACAGTCCCTTTTTAAAACCCTCTCGCATCGAAAACCCACTTCTGAGCAATAGGGTATAAAATCTCTCTACCCAGAAGTAAATTCTTGATGGGGAAGCTGTCAAGAAGGCTTCGGCGGGGAGTGCGGCCTACGGAAACAATACAAATGCGAGACTCGTTCGTTTAGGTGGGTAATTAAGATAAGTTTTTTATTTAGATAGAACTTAACAATATAAACACGTTTTCAAGACGATGCCGGATGATACATCCGATTCGGGAATATTTGAACCCGAGGGTTTCATCTTATCCAAGGAGTATACAGAACAGTATTTACGTCCTGTAATCTGTATGCCGGTGATATCTTTGTTTACGCAACGATCGTTTCATTTCAGCATTGGATGCATGTAGAGATACAGTCCTTCACGTACTTTATCTTTGGAAACCAGAATAGTTTTTGAATCCACTCAATCCTTTTGTCAAGACCGAAGTGAATGACATCATCATGACAACTGTTCGTGGAGGGGCGGAAGGATCCAAATAAAATACAAGTCGTTGGCTGGTGCCAATTTCTTCTGGGTATGGTGAGCGGGTTATGAATTAATAACGCGCGATAAATTCGGTTAAAAAATGTATGCTTTATTATATATTCACAGGTGGCCCGACACACAGGTGGGTTAAAATAAAAATGAAGTTCGAGATAGCAAATCAGAAGGAGAAGAACGGGTGTTCGGGTGAAAAACTCGGACTAGATTAAATGGCGATGCCCATGGGAAAAAACCAGTCACCCCTCCTGGTGTGACCGTAGCTGCCGAGGATAAAAAACCCTCCTCACTCCTCACTGCTCTTCGCCGCTCACTGCTGTTCACCCGGTGGCGTGAACATACCGCCCCCCTTGCAACATGTTGCAATTGCCACCCTGGACATATGTCGGATGGGGGACGGCAGCGTTCTGGAGCGCCTAGATCCCACAGGAGCCGGAGACGACCCATCCAAACACGGTGCTTTGGGCTGCGGGAGTACCGCTATGACCGGGCACACAGCCTGGTTGGATGACCTCAGGATAGAGGTCTGCCCCGAGCACCACGGACACCGAAGCCGGCCGATAGAAATAGGGGTCGGCCAGGGGCCATGTCGCTATGGAGAGGCGATTTGAAGAACAGGTCTTCGGATAGACCCACGCGCTGTGGTGACATCAGCCACTCGGACGAGACCGTCAGCCCCGGGCAAAGTGCGCTCCATTCGCCCTAAGCGCCACTCGTTGGAGCGGAGATTATCTTCGGACACGATCACGAGGTCGCCGGTCTGCAGGCTGCGAGTCGGTAATTTCCACTTATTCTGTTTGTGGAGCTCCTTGAGGTACTCACTCTTCCATCGGCGGCAGAAGGCCTGCTGGATTGCCTTCAGTCGCTGCCATCGGTTGATCAGCGACATAGGCTCAACCAGAATTTCCGGTTGCGCAATGGATAAGAGTGGTCCTCCAATCAGGAAATGCCCCGGGCTTAGGGCCAGCAGATCCTCTTGGTCCTCGCTCATGGGAGAATTTGGCCTGGAGTTTAGGCACGCTTCGATCCTACACAGGAGAGTGGAGAGTTCCTCGAACGTGTACTTGACAGTGGAAGAGGACTTGTAAAACAGGGTCTTAAAACTTTTGACCCCTGCTTCCCACAGTCCTCCCATATGGGGCGCGCTTGGCGGAATGAACTGCCAGGATAAAATGTGCTGGGGAAATGCCTTCATTATCTCAAGCTTGGTGGCGTTCAGGAAGTCTTTTTCGAGCGCCTTTGAGGCCCCTACGAAGGTTTTGCCATTGTCGGAGTAAATGCGCTGTGGGCATTGTCTCCGTGCGACAAACCGAGAGAAGGCTGCAAGAAACCGTTCAGTGGTGAGATCGGAGGTAGCCTCGAGATGGATCGCCTTCGTGCTGAAACACACAAAGACGCAGACATAACCCTTAGTTATGAGACACGCACGCCCGGTGTAATTCTTGATCTCGAACGGCCCGGCGAAGTCAATGCCCGTGTGGGTGAAGGGTCTGGAGTACGTGATGCGCTCTCGATGGAGATCACACATCATCTGAGTCTGTAGTCGTCGACGATGAACGATGCAGACTTTGCACCCCTTGATGTGGGACTTCACCAGGTTCTTGACCCGTGGGATCCAGAATTTGGTGCGCAGATACCGCACCATCAGTTGATTGCCTCCATGCAACGTGATGCGGTGGGCGAATTCGACAAGCAGGCGAGTGAAATGAGTACTATAGGGGAGGAGAATAGGGTGACGTTCATCATACCGGAGGGACTCAGCGGCCCGGAGTCGTCCGCAGGAGCGGAGTACCCCATGCTGGTCGAGAAATGGATTCAAGTTGAGTAGCGCGCTGGATGATGGCAGGGGTCGCCCTTCACCAAGGGCCCGTATCTCCGCGAGGTATTCCCGACGCTGAGAGGTCCGAATCAAGGCGCGCTCGGCGGAGAGAAGTTCGTCATTGGTGAGGCGGACCGTGGAAGGCGTCGAAATCCTTTTGGTGGCGAAGCGTAGGACGTACGCGATGACTCGCAATGCCCTACCGTAGTCCGAGAAACGTTCGCCGACGTCATCGAGTAGGGTGGTCGCGGTGGTGTGGCACTGGACTCGCTGCTCCAGCTGGGTGTCTGGGAGTTCATGATGGAGAGTTGGCCAATATTCGGGGGCTCGCTGGAGCCAGTCCGGCCCATGCCACCAAAGGCTGCTGGCAGATAACTCGTCCGCGGAGACTCCACGGCTCGCCAAATCAGCGGGGTTATCCTCGGAGCGCACATGTGCCCAGCTTTGGCCACTGGTGCTTTTGGAGATGCTGGATACCCGATTGGCCACGAAGGTGGACCAACTACACGGGGGTTTATTGAGCCTAGCCAACACGATGGTAGAGTCGGTCCAAAACTGGGAGGTTGCAGGTGGGATTGGGAGTTCAGGAACGATCGACGCCCGGAGATCGGCTAGCAAAACCGCTCCGCACAACTCCAGCCGAGGCAGCGAGACTGTCTTGACTGGAGCTACACGGGTCTTAGCCGTTAATAAATGGATTCTTACTTGATCGCCGTACCGAACCCGCACATATAGGGCTGCTCCATACGCTTTCTGTTACGCGTCACAGAAGCGATGAAGCTCCCACGAGAGCTTGTCGCTGGTGTTCAGCCAACGGGGGATGCGGAGTTGACTGAGGCCTGGGTAATCCTGCAGAAATTCGTGCCATTGCTGCAGCAGGAGAGGCGGCACCACATCATCCCAGCCCAGTTCGGTTAGCCAGATTTGCTGCATGAATATCTTCGCTCGGATAACGAATGGGGCTAGCCAGCCAGCGGGGTCGAAAAGTTTAGATATATGGGACAGAACCTGCCTCTTGGAGATCGACTCCTTCAATGGGGGGTCCGCTACGCTGAAGAAGAAGACGTCCTCGGCGGCTTGCCAGCGGATGCCCAAGGTTTTTGCGGTGCTCGCGTCTTCCAGCTCCAGAAAGTCCTCTCGCAGCAGGTGCTCTCTCGGAATAGCTTGAAGTACTTTCTTCTTATTGGAAGTCCATTTCCGAAGCGCGAGACCCGCAGACTGGAGGGCAGCTTGAAGCTCTCGTATGGCGAGACGGGCGTCGGCTTCAGTGTGAGCGCCGGCAAGGACGTCATTAACATACATATAGTTTCGAAGGATGTCGCTCGCCTGAGGATACATCGCTTGCACGTCTTGTGCCAACTGTAAAAGGACTCGGATCGCCAGGAATGGCGCGCAGTTAACCCCAAACGTGACAGTTTGTAGCTCATAATCCTGAATATTGCCGCAGCGGTCTCGGTAGAGGATCCGCTGAAAGGGGGTATGCCTGGGGTCGACTTGGATTTGTCGATACATTTGCGTGATGTCAGCGTTGAAAACGAATTGAAAGAATCGCCATTTCAGTACCTGAAGCGTGAGATCGGCCTGCAGAGTAGGCCCGGTGTGCAAGACATTGTTAAGGCTGACGCCTCGCGTGGAGGGGCTCGACGCGTTAAATACCACGCGTACCTTGGTGGTGGTGCTATCGGGCTTAAACACCGCGTGATGGGGGAGATAGAAGTTTTTCTCATCTTGAGGCGGCGTCACTCGAGTCATATGACCCAATTCCTCGTATTCTTGAATAATGGCATCGTACTGCATTTTTAGGACGGGATCCTTGAGAAGGCGTACTTCATTCCGCAGGAATTATTAAGTCCCAAGTCGACGCTATTCGGACCTTTGAACGGTAGAGACACAACATATCGGCCGTCCTTCCCTCTTTGGGTGGTCTCCTGGAAGTTCCGCTCGCAGAATACGTCATCCTCCTTTTCCGGCTTTGCGGGAAGGTCTTCCACCTCCCAAAACTTGGTGAGGAGTACCTCAAGTTTTGCTTCAGGACTATCTCGTGTCTGTGCAGCGAAAACCGATCGAGACGCCGGAGGGTCAGGCATGATAGCCCCACACAGAACCCATCCAAAGATGGTTTCTAGCCCGACGAACTCACCAATGTCCTTTTTGATCCGCTCTCCGAGGATGTGGGGAAACAGGTCTACACCGATAATCATGTCAATAGGCGCGGGCTTGTTGTAGAACGGGTCAGCCAGGGGGCGATCGAGGCACTGCGTCGAAACCGTGTTAAGGAATGGAGCCGTTGGAATGGCCCCTTTTGACAATTTGGATACGACCAGGGCGGAGACCTCAATCTTGTTCAGTCTGTCACACGGGGGAGACAGCATCAGCAGACACACCTTGTCGGCACAACCTCCATCACTCTGGCCCATGCCAGTAACCGCGGCGTCTACTGGGTAAAAGGGGGGCTGGACCATGTTGAAGACACGCTCGGAGAGAAACGTTGAATCGGCCCCAGAGTCGATCAGCGCCCGAATGTGGTGATCCACACCACGATGGTGCAGAGTGACAATCGCAGTGCCTAAAAGGCCTCTGCCTGGGGTAGATGCAAAATAACTTTGAGCATTTGTGAGTTGGTTGCTCGTGGACGGACGCTCTGCGGCGCTGTATGATGGGACTTGCGCAACGGACGGTGCGGACACGGACACATCACTCGGATGCAACAGAGTATGGTGACGTTCCTTGCAGGTATGGCAATTATGCGCACTGGAACAGCCCTTCACCTGATGACCGCGGGCAAAACAGTTCAGAGAGAGTCCCTGTTGTCTAATAGTTTCCGAACGCATCTGAACAGACATATCAAGAAAACTAAAGCAGAGCCGTATTGGGTGATTCTCCCGATGGCACAGCTTGCAAGACGCCGGTTTAAGCTGAGCTTTTGCAGAGGATTTGCGGGGGCCAATGGGGATGGCCTGGACACTTGGGGCCGACTTATGTTCATCGGTGGCATCCAGGACACGATACCGATCGGTAAGAAATTGGTTCAAATCGGACCAAGACGAGAACTTGCACGAAATACCCGTACGCTTCACGGTCACCGGAGTTTTCGGAGGCCGAACCTTCTCCGGAGTTGCAGAGGGAGACGAAAGACTGTTAGACTTCGGCGCAGTCTGGGATGGCTCCGTGGACATACTCAGAGGACGGCCTTATAGACGACCGAGGTTGTGTGGTTTTGTTTTGGAAAAAAAACCACAAAAAAGGAGAAGTGGACTGTATGGGGACGCACGAATGCGGATCGCAAATTGCACGTAGACGAAGCGAAATGATTACAATACAAGTTTATATGGATTCGTAGGTAACGATGGGAGTACGTATAAAACAAAACACGGATGAAAAATATATAAATAAAGATGTATAGGATAAAAAGAAAATACGTTGTATATAAATCTGGATCTGGATATGTGCGCAAAATAATGGCCGGAAAAAATTATATATGATCTATAAATGGACGGATATATATATTGGCACGATAATGCTATAACAAAAAAAATATATTTATTTGAAATATGGGCGGATATATATATGTGCGCAAAATACTGGCCGGAAAAAATATATGTATAATTTATAAATATGGCGGATATATAAATATGGGCCCGATAGTGCTAGGGAAAAAAAAATATATATTTATTTGAAATATGGGCGGATATATATATGTGCGCAAAATACTGGCCGGAAAAAATTATTTGTATAATTTATAAATATGGGCGGATATATAAATATGGGCCCGATAGTGCTAGGAAAAAAAATATATATATTTATTTGAAATATGGCCGGATATAAATATGTGGGCAAAATACTGGCCGGAAAAAATATATGTACAATTTATAATAATGGGCGGATATATAAATATGGGCCCGATAGTGCTGGGAAAAAAAGTAAAAAATATATATTTATGTATAACTATGGGCAGATATATATATGTACGCAAAGGCTGGCCGGAAAAATTATTTGTATAATTTATAAATATGGCGGATATATAAATATGGGCCCGATAGTGCGGAAAAAATAAAAAATATATATTTATTTATAACTATGGGCAGATATATATATGTAAAGGCTGGCCGGAAAAAATTATTTAAATAATTTATAAATCTGGACGGCTATATAAATATGGGCAAGATAGTGCTGGGGAAAAAGATCTATATGTATGTATTTATGAACATGGGCGGATATAAATATATGGGCCCGATAGTGCTGGAAAAAATATATATTTATTTATAAGTATGGGCGGATATGCATATGTGCGCAAAATACTGGCCGTAAAAAAATATATATATAATTTATAAAGGTGAGATATACGAGGGCAAAATAATGGCCGGAATGAATTATCTGTGTCTTTATTTATAAATATGGACGGGGATATACGTAGGCGAAAGAAGGCAATCGGAAAGAATGTGATTTGAATTTGGCGCACTTGAGCCGCCTATCGATATCACGACTCGACTCACGTGTCACCACTACTCCGAAAACAGCTGTCGGCCGCTGCTTATATATTTGGTTTTGGTTTGTTGTTTATTTATGTGAATTTTTTTGCCTTTTTTTTTTTTTTTGTTTGTGGTTGTGCGGGAGAAAAAAAACACAAAACGAACGTTTTTACACACCGCGAGTGTTGTGCGCGAAACAAACACAGTACCCGATCAGTGCATATGGACGAATGCCTGGATATATATACATATGTATGTACGTACATGCGTAAGTACACAGGTAAGTATGTAGATATGTCAGCACCCGCGTTCTTCACACAAAACGTAAGTAATTTGTCTTTTAGTTGAATGTTGGATTCCTTTCCCCTCCTTTTTTTTGTTAAATCAATGCGCGACGCCGAAATGGATTATGTGTTGTGGATATGTACATATGTGCGTGCATCAATGTATGACGATGTATGTAAGTATGTATGTACATACATATGTAAGCAAGTGCACCGGTTTTCAAATACGCGCGTGAGGAAATTAATTTCGCAACCAATTTGAAAGCACAAGAAGTCGCGGTGCATACGTTAATTGCTATTAACAATTTTTCTGTTTTTTGTGTTGTGAGAAATGTGCGAATAATTTATATGTAGATGGGTATGAACATATGCGCGTACATCAACAGATGAAGATGTATGTATGTAAGTATATACGCGCGTGAGGAAACTAGTTCGGCACGGAAATAATTCGAACACATAAGAAATCGCGGTGACCACTTTGATTACTATTTTTTTTCTCTATTTTTTTTTATATAATACTTTAATAATTTTTGGTTTTTTTTTCTCTTTTTTAAAGCTTTACGCGGACTTGGCAAACAGCTGTGAAAAACACATGTACATGTTTATGCATATGTATGTACAAAAAAATGGAATGATACCAAAATAAAAACGGTAATCGTGAAATGGAAAACGAAAACGTTGGACAAACACGCTAAGGATTAGGAACTACCATGAAACCTTGGAACAGGTCAGGTATGTACATACAATATATAAAAGTGTGTAGGTCACTGTGGAAAAGCGGGAAAACCTCACACTTTTATTAGTATGTAGGGCAAATGAAATGAATAATGAAATTTTATACTTATCAGGAATTCCGCCGATGCTAGCTGGAGGAGCGGAAGGATATCCGGCTCGAAGGACCAATGTTCGTGGAGGGGCGGAAGGATCCAAATAAAATACAAGTCGTTGGCTGGTGCCAATTTCTTCTGGGTATGGTGAGCGGGTGATGAATTAATAACGCGCGATAAATTCGGTTAAAAAACGTATGCTTCATTATATATTCACAGGTGGCCCGACACACGAAATGGTTCGGGTTAAAATAAAAATGAAGTTCGAGATAGCAAATCAGAAGGAGAAGAACGGGTGTTCGGGTGAAAAACTCGGACTAGATTAAATGGCGATGCCCATGGGAAAAAACCAGTCACCCCTCCTGGTGTGACGGTAGCTGCCGAGGATAAAAAAATCCTCCTCCTTACTGCTCTTCGCCGTTCACTGCTGTTCACCCGGTGGCGTGAACAACAACTTTTAACAACGCGCCATCTAACTGCCTTTGGTACAACAAACGCAATAGTATTTTCCCTTTTCCGATAAAGGCGATGATTTTCTATGACATAATTGGTACGTAGTTGCTTCTGTTGATCACTCTGATGTTTTCCCTTCAGTACTGCGACTATTTCGGCAAATGTTTTGACCTGTAGTTGTCAATGTCCGATATTATGGTCTGAACAGCTTCATCTAGTGATGCTTCCGGGGGTAAATCTGGAGCTTGGCTCAACTACAAGAGCCATTTTGCTTCCATCTCGATAAACAAATTCACAGTCGTTATCCATTATTTTAATCCACCAGCGCGCCACTTGAGGAATAAGTTCTTTATTCGCTTTATCCTTGGCAATAGCGGAGCAATCAGTCATTAGGCGAAATGATATTCCCAGTAGATACACTCTGAACCTTTGGAGTGTTTCTACTACTGCAAGCGTTTAGAACTCCTGCTAGGCCTAAAGCACAAGCATCGGTGTGGACTTCGTGTTAAGCCGAAAAATCGTATAGAGTGAAAACACGATTAGTTCGTGAAATGCATGTTGTTGGGCTTCACCGAAATGTATTCGCTTCCGTTTTACGTAATAGTTCTGTTAAAGGACGTGATATTAGTGAGTTATTTTGAATAAATTTTCTGAAGAATCCTGTGAGACCAAGGAATCTTCTTACTTCCGAAACATTTGTAGGTACTTTAAAATTTTTAATTCCGCTTACTTTACATTCACCAGGTTGTATTCCATCTTTATTGACTATGTGGCACAAGAACGTGTGCCAGACCTGAAATTAAATGTATTTCTCTGACTGCATCGCTAGGCTATGTGAACACTTGCACTTAATTAAATTAATTAATTAATTAAAACATATTTCGGCTGATACCAAATGTAATACGTGCATTACAATTTGGTCGCCTATCATGATATCGAAACCCCCAATACGGTCAGGCTAGCTTTACAAAGCAAACATTCGTTTGAGTGGGAGCAGTCTATGAAAAGATGAGTATGATTTATGGGGTATGAGTATTGTTCCTTTCCCGAATTCAAAACCATTTCTCTTTGATTAACTTGTTCACCAACTATTAGGATTTCCACTTCATCGATAGTTGTTGGATTAATTCGCCTGGCAAGTTGTCCTTGTGATGTTCTGTCAGCATCTGATCCAGTGCAATGTTTGACCAATTCATTGTGCTGGTGAAAAATCTTTTCAGCTCACTCAAGATTTCTCTTCCTCCACTTAAATTTCATTTAGCAATTGCACAGCTTTGATTCAACTCTTTATCAACATGATGGTCCATTGTCTGCAATCTGCAATTTTTTTTTTTATTAATAGAATTTCATATCAATTTTTTCATACGGTTTAATTACCTTAAAGGTATTCCTCCATCTCTTATAATGGTTGTACTAAAGGATGTCATTTGGAAACACGAATAGTATATTTGATCTTTTGATCTAAATCCCTTGACGCTTGTGAATTTCCAAAAATAAATGAGTGCAATTTTTTCATACGGTTTAATTACCTTAAAGGTATTCCTCCATCTCTTATAATGGTTGTACTAAAGGATGTCATTTGGAAACACGAATAGTATATTTGATCTTTTGTAACTAAATCCCTTGACGCTTGTGAATTTCCAAAAATAAATGAGTGCAACGGGTCTATGTTCTAATACAGATATTTTAACTTTTCCAACAGCACAGCACGTGCACGCGTTTTTGCCATCATAATTTTAAACCGCCAATTCCATGCTGTTGATTGAGCAACGCCTAAGTCGATTGTCAACCATGTTTGCATGACGTCTACGTAATTCGCTATCGACTGTGACCAGTGGTCGTTGCCATATCATTGTGTTAACTTATCCTGTAGTTTTTGTTGTTTGTTGTTTTGTCACTCGTCACCAGTAATGCTTCTTTATTGTTTTCTCTCGTATTCTAGTCGTTCATTCTGTTTTGTTCGATAGTTCGCTTTGAATTATGTATGAAATTTTTAAAACTACTTTAATTAAATGGTTAGATTTTTTAAATTGGCCCGGCTGTCCTTAAGTTATTTAACTTAAAAAAAAAGTCTTAAATGGTTTTTGACTGTTCGAGACTTAAGTAGCTGCCGAGGGAGAGCGAGATGCCTATTTGGGCCCCTTCGAAATGTCTGGACGCATTTTGGTTACAAAAGAGGGGAGTTCGTTACTAAAAGTAAAATAATGAGAATTCAAGTTGGACTTGGATATACCATACACCAGTAAAACAAATATTTTAAATTTATAATAGCCAATGCATTTTCGTATTTTTAAAAAAAACTGTTCACATGCTTTTCACAAGCATATCTTAGTATTTCGCTCACTCAAGCATACGAGCACCCTAGCGCCCCCAACAGCCAACGGCCAACTCCGGCCATATGGAAAAACGTTTATATGCATAACTTGGCTATTTTTATTCCGATTTTGATCAAATTTGGTATTTTGCTGGATATTAGTATCAAATTTAAGTGTGCTAAATTTGATTGCACAAGGTAGAAAATTACGGGAGATAATCGAGTTTTTTCAAATTACGGGGGCGGAGGGGGGCGTGGCAAAATCTTTACACATCAAAACTGTGCGCATTTACTTAACAAATATACATACCAAATTTTGTGTCTCTAGTTGCTATAGTGTTTGAGAAAATCGGTTTTATTTGATTTGCGGGGGCGGTAGGGGGCGTGGCAAAATTTTTATAAATACAAAATGTGCGCGTTTACTAAGCAAATATACATACCAAATTTTGTGTCTCTAGTTGCTATGGTGTTTGAGAAAATCGGTTTTATATCATTTGCGGGGGCGGTAGGGGGCGTGGCAAACATTTGAAACAAACTCGATAAGCGTACATATGACACGAGTCTACATACCAAATTTGGTGGCTCTAGCTCTTATAGTCTCCGAGATCTAGGTGTTCATACAGACGGACGGACGGACGGACGGACGGACAGACGGACATGGCTAGATCGTCTCGGCTGTTGATGCTGATCAAGAATATATATACTTTATGGGGTCGGAAAAGCTTCCTTCTGCCTGTTACATACATTTTAGCGACTTTAATATACCATTTTCACCCTATGGGTGTATGGTATAAAAAGAATAATAAAATAAAAAAGAGAAGTCAAACTTTACATTCAATTTCTCAAAGTATTCCGAAGAAGCCATTACTGTACCCACTAATTAATTAGAAGGATTTCACAGCCGCCAACTGTTACTGCTGTCCAAAGCTCATACAACCGGCGTGTATCTAAGACTAGGTTTTCAAATTGAGACTATAATTAGGATTAGGACTCTCAATTGTGGAATTTAAAGAGGGCCTACGTAAATTGATTAGGATGGTGCAGAAGGATTCTTTTACCTCTGAATGGATGGCGCTTTCGGAAAGAAGGGTAATAGTAAAGGACAGCATACTACTGTCTCTTAATCCGTATTTTGATTCGAACGAACGTGTTTTGCGTCTCGGAGGCAGGCTTCGAGATTCCCTGTTGCCCATAAATGAAAGATACCCTTATATATTACCGTATAAACATCCTTTCACAGATCTGGTCATATCTTACAGTCATATTTGCACCTTGCATGGTGGAACCTCACTAACGCTGAATTTTATAAGGAAGAAATTCTGTTAATGGACGCAATGCAGTTCGGTTTGGAATTCATAAATGTATCCATGTTTTAAGATGAAGCCTCAATTTGCAGGTCAGAAAATGGGAATGTTACCAGCAGTACGGGTACGCCCCTCTAGAGCATTCTCATCCGTTGGAGTGGACTACGCTGGACCCGTAAATATTTCGCCCTGCAAGGGAAGAGGATGTGTATCCCAGAAGGATATATTGCTGTGTTCGTATGTCTAGTGATGAAGGCCATTCTTTTGGAACCAGTTGGAGATCTGACCTCAGAGGCGTTTATAGGAGCATTTAACCGTTTCATTGGCAGACGTGGCCTATGCACA
The DNA here is from genome assembly GCA_018903935.1 of Drosophila insularis. Classification (NCBI taxonomy): domain Eukaryota; kingdom Metazoa; phylum Arthropoda; class Insecta; order Diptera; family Drosophilidae; genus Drosophila; species Drosophila insularis. The sequence continues at coordinate 185,178 of JAEIFP010001172.1, read as the reverse complement.
GACGTTTATAGTGACTGCGGTACTAATTTTATTGGAGCCAACAAAAAATTGCAAGTGGACACACTGGCATATTGTTCGTACATTACGAAACATATTACGCCAACATTATTGAGAAAAGGAATCAACTGGCATTTCAACCCACCATCAGCGCCACTCTTTGGTGGATTGTGGGAAGCTGGAGTGGTCATCTCATTTCTTCCAAATCGCAAGTGCCTCAAAGCCGCCTCGGTGGAAATCATCCGAAGGCCGCATCATATAAAGCGAGAAGTGTGGGGCTCCGAAAGGGCGCAACCGTTAGCCAACAGTCGCTTTATAAAAACCCTCTCGCATCGAAAACCCACTTCTACCCAGAAGTAAATTCTTGATGGGGAAGCTGTCAAGAAGGCTTCGGCGGGGAGTGCGGCCTACGGAAACAATACAAATGCGAGACTCGTTCGTTTAGGTCGGTAATTAAGATAAGTTTTTTATTTAGATAGGACTTAACAATATAAACACGTTTTCAAGACGATGCCGGATGATACATCCGATTCGGGAATATTTGAACACGAGGGTTTCATCTTATCCAAGGAGTATACAGAACAGTATTTACGTCCTGTAATCTGTATGCCGGTGATATCTTTGATTACGCAACGATCGTTTCCAAGGATTTTGTCGACTTTATAAGGACCTCGGTATCGTGGTTCCAGTTTACGTGATTTGCCCGTCGCGGCTGGTTCGTTCTCGACGACTACAAGATCAGCTGTGGAATAAACGAAAGGGTTAGCGTGTTTGGCATCAAACGCTGTTCCGCGGTCGGTTATAATGATATTTGGCAAGCCGAAGGTTTCTTCGTTTAGCGTTGATAGAACTGGTAATGTTTTCTGGCTTTTAACCGTAGCATTGGATGCATGTAGATATACAGTCCTTCACGTACTTCTTCATCTTTGGAAACCAGAATAGTTTTTGAATCCACTCAATCGTTTTGTCAAGACCGAAGTGTATGACATCATCATGACAACTTTTAACAACGCGCCATCTAACTGCCTTTGGTACAACAAACGCAATAGTATTTTCCCTTTTCCGATAAAGGCGATGATTTTCTATGACATAATTGGTACGTAGTTGCTTCTGTTGATCACTCTGATGTTTTCCCTTCAGTACTGCGACTATTTCGGCAAATGTTTTGACCTGTAGTTGTCAATGTCCGATATTATGGTCTGAACAGCTTCATCTAGTGATGCTTCCGGGGGTAAATCTGGAGCTTGGCTCAACTACAAGAGCCATTTTGCTTCCATCTCGATAAACAAATTCACAGTCGTAATCCATTATTTTAATCCACCAGCGCGGCACTTGAGGAATAAGTTCTTTATTCGCTTTATCCTTGGCAATAGCGGAGCAATCAGTCATTAGGCGAAATGATATTCCCAGTAGATACACTCTGAACCTTTGGAGTGTTTCTACTACTGCAAGCGTTTAGAACTCCTGCTAGGCCTAAAGCACAAGTATCGGTGTGGACTTCGTGTTAAGCCGAAAAATCGTATACAGTGAAAACACGATTAGTTCGTGAAATGCATGTTGTTGGGCTTCACCGAAATATATTCGATTCCGTTTTACGTAATAGTTCTGTTAAAGGACGTCACAAATAGTGAGTTATTTTGAATAAATTTTCTGAAGAAACCTGTGAGACCAAGGAATCTTCTTACTTCCGAAACATTTGTAGGTACTTTAAAATTTTTAATTGCGCTTACTTTACATTCACCAGGTTGTATTCCATCTTTATTGACTATGTGGCACAAGAACGTGTGCCAGACCTGAAATTAAATGTATTTCTCTGACTGCATCGCTAGGCTATGGGAACACTTGCACTTAATTAAATTAATTAATTAATTAAAACATCTTTCGGCTGATACCAAGTGTAATACGTGTAATCAATCTGAATGTCAATCTTGCGTCCATTTACTCCAAGTTCAAATAATTGTTAGAATTAATACATACAGATGTTTGTGGCCTAATAAACACTAATTCTGTTGCCGAGCAAAATATTTTAATACGTTTATAGACGATATGACAAAGCGTGTCTTCGTTTATTTTATGAAATCAATAAATAAGCATTAGAAAAATTTTAAATATCCAAAAACTTAGTCCAGTATCAGAAGAAAAAAAGATAAAAGCCATTCGTAGTGTAATCGCCAAGTCTTATTTGCACCGGGAAGCCAGGTATACCCTAAAAAGAATACAACATGCTTTACAATTTGGTCGCCTATCACGATATCGAAACCCCCAATACGGTCAGGCTAGCTTTACAAAGCAAACATTCGTTTGAGTGGGAGCAGTCTATGAAAAGATGAGTATGATTTATGGGGTATGAGTATTGTTCCTTTCCCGAATACAAAACAATTTCTCTTTGATTAACTTGTTCACCAACTATTAGGATTCCCACTTCATCGATTGTTGTTGGATTAATTCGCCTGGCAAGTTGTCCTTGTGATGTTCTGTCAGCATCTGATCCAGTGCAATGTTTGCCCAATTCATTGTGCTGGTGAAAAATCTTTTCAGCTCACTCAAGATTTCTCTTCCTCCACTTACATTTCATTTAGCAATTGCACAGCTTTGATTCAACTCTTTATCAACATAATGGTCAGGGTCTGCAATCTGCAATTTTTTTTTTTATTAATAGAATTTCATATCAATTTTTTCATACGGTTTAATTACCTTAAAGGTATTCCTCCATCTCTTATAATGGTTGTACTAAAGGATGTCATTTGGAAACACGAATAGTATATTTGATCTTTTGTAACTAAATCCCTTGACGCTTGTGAATTTCCAAAAATAAATGAGTGCAATTTTTTCATACGGTTTAATTACCTTAAAGGTATTTGTTGCGGTGCAGGCTTAATTGCCGCCCCGCGCCAGTAGAAAGGCTTACCCAGCGCGCCCCTGGTTTTATTCTCTCTTATTCGAAGAAGAACAGTTAGAATTTACTTACTTTTTCTTTGCTTGCACTGCTGACAGAGCGGCGGCCCGCTATGACGGCGCGCTAGTCACAGAAAATTAGGCAAGCAGGAAAGACGTGAAAAGGAGAGAAAAAAGCCATTCGTGGTGTAAACGCCAAGTCTATTTGCACCGGGAAGCCAGGTATACCCAAAAAACAAAAATGTAAGATAATATCAAAACATGTGAGAAATTTGAATTAATATTGAAATAAAGATTTCAGCCAACCGATCTAACCGATCGATGTGCCCACAAATTGTGCAACTGAATATAGCGCAATACATCACAAAACCGGCCTTCAATTGTTTGGTTAGAGGGCTCGGGGTCTATGTTCGTCTCGCGAACTTTTTGGAGCTGTCCGACGTCACGACTTGAACATTTTCTACATCCTGAAATATTTATTTCTTTGGCTCCAGAGATATTAGCAAAGTCTGAATATCTCTGAACCACGTGGATTGGAGTGGAATCTTCCAGAAGCTTCCTTCGTAAGAGCGACCGCGGCAGACGATTACATGCCGGCTCGCTGAGAGAGGAAAAGAGAGGGAGATAGTGAACCACGTGCAAACAGGCAAACATAACCTCATTGTTACGCAACATATGCAATGAGCAACAGTGATATAATTCCAGTTCAACCTAGCGCTGAGAGTCAAGAAGACGGCGCTGAGGCGACTGAGAATGGAGCGGTCTCTAGTGACAGAGAAACTGATACACGAACCATGTCAACGCCATCCAGAGGCGTCGGTTTGTCAATGCAACAAACGATTCTTAATGGAATGTTCGAGAGTCACGCAGGAAACGGTACGGCAATTAAACGGCCCAGTAAATTTGATCCAGATCCGTGGTCCGTACCTGCGTTGGCGCAATCGACTATTCAAGGAGTGAGTCTACCGTTTCTGGCCAATACAGCTAATCTTCAAAACGGATTGTGGACCCAAGGACAAATGAGTAATGCGGGTGGAATGCAGCATGGACCTGGAAGCCAACTGCCGGCTACCGGACACTCGACGTTAAGCCCTGGAGTGCACTCTACGGATTTAGGACACAAGAAAACTCTATTGTCATCGGAACAGATAGCGGCCCGGCAAGTACTGAACAAAGACTTACCCGTGTTTTCCGGTAAGCCAGAAGAGTGGTTGTTGTTTATAAGCCACTACGAACAATCTACTGAAAGATGTGGAATTAGTAACGAAGAGAATCTTATTCGGCTTCAAAAGTGCTTAAAAAGAGCGGCTTGGGATGCCGTTCGAGGAAAGCTAATGTGTCCAGAGACGGTGCCGTATGCAATCAGTACGTTACGGATGCTTTATGGAAGACCGGAGATTATTCACTCGAGCCTACAAAGGAGACTAAGAGAAGAACCAGCGCCACGCTCAAATAATTTGGATTCGGTTATTCAGCTAGCCTTGGCAGTGCAGAACTATTGCGCGACACTGGTCGCAATTGGGCTTAAAGAGTATCTGCACGATCCAGCTTTACTAGGCGAGCTCGTCGAGAAGTTGCCGGGAGAATTGAAACTCGATTGGGGAAGACACCGAATGACTCTAATCGGATGTGTGGCTAACTTGTCTATCTTTGACAATTGGTTGTTTGGCATTGCAATGTGTGCCTCAATGGTTACGCCGTACACAGTTCCAGCTAAGGATGGAGCAAAGAGAACCAAAGAGCGAATTTTTCTGTACCACGAATTGCAAAGTGGATCTAGTCAGGAAACAAAAACGCAGGAAGTATGCATGCGTTTGTGTCACGAATGTGCAGGGAGTTATAACCTAGCAGACTGTCGCCACTTTCGAGAAATGAGCATAAAGCAGAGAAAGGAGTTCGTGCGGCAAAAGAGGCTCTGCTATTGTTGTTTTGATCAGCACGTTGTGGTGTCGATGGGTGCAGGCAGATACATCACTCGTTGATCCACGAGACATCGAACTACAAGGAAAGCAAATCGCAGTGGCAGACGAATGAGGATGATAAACCAGTTCATCGACCAATTTTATTTAATGGAGATATAACAAACAAGGCTTTATTCAGATATATGCCAATCATGTTATACGGAAGGAAGCGAAATTTAGCTACATATGCCTTACTGGACGAGGGAGCAGCTTGCTCTTTGATTGAAGAAACTCTGGCAGACGAGTTAGGACTAGATGGCCCGGCCGAAGAACTGTGCTTAAAGTGGACCAGTCAAGTCACTCAAACAGAAAGCGCGTCCAAGTATGTGAGTGTCGGAGTGTCGTCGATGTGTAAAGGTGCGACGCGATTTGAGCTCAAGAGCTTGCGCACGGTACGTAACCTAGACTTGCCTACGCAAACAGTTACCGACGAACTGGTAACATCGAGAAAGCATCTACAGTATTTACCAAATTTAAGTTACTGTAACGTAAAAGCAAGCTTAATTATTGGCCTGGATAATCTGAAAGTTTGTGTGCCTTTGGAGATACGGGAGTGCGAATGAGACGACGTGGTCGCGGCGCGCTGTAGATTGGGCTGATCTGTGTATGGCCGGCACAGCGACGCCGCTCCAGCGTCCTCACACATATTGCACATATTGGAGTGCAATGAAACGAGCATGCGCTTTGGATGCGTCAATAAAAGAATACTTTGCTATGGAGTCCTCGGGAACACGTGTGCCAAGCAAGCCATTAAGATCGAAAGACGACGAGCGCGCGTTGCAGATTATGGAGGCGACCACAAGTTATTGCCCGATTGGAAATCGTTGGCAAACTGGACTGTTATGGAGGTTCGACAAAGTAGATCTACCGGATTCATACTCAATGGCCATGAGGCGTCTTCAGTGTTTAGAAGCGAAAATGCAAAGGACACCGACCTTAGAAGCTTTATGTTGGACACTATGCAAAGCTGTGAAGAAAAGGGATACATCCGGAGATTAACAGAAAGTGAGCTAAATAAGGGTAAAAGTTCATGGTTTCTTCCTATATTTACAGTCACTAACCCAAACAAGAACAAGACGAGGCTGGTCTGGGATGCAGCTGCGAAAGTTAAAGGCACGTCATTGAACGACGTCATGCTAAAGGGCCCGGATATATTGGCATCTCTAGTTGGCGTTCTAATACGTTTTCGGGAGCGACCAGTAGCAGTGGCTGGTGACATAAGTGAGATGTTTCACCAAGTAAGAGTGCGCCCAGAGGACCAGACGGCTCAGAAGTTTCTATGGCGCAGTGGAAATTCGGCTAAAGCGGCAGAAACGTACGTGATGCAGGTTATGACATTCGAATCTCCAAGAGCTGTTGCGGCCATTTGTAGAAACACGTTTGTCGACGACTGGCTCGAGTCAGAGAATTCACTTGGAGGGTGGATTCAACATGAGGCGCTGGACCTCGAATTCTGCGAGCGTAGTGAGAGCGCTCAAGAACCAAGAAGGAGACGTACCTAGGGAGGTGGGATTCCTTGAGAAAACGCAAGACAAGGTTTTAGGCATGTGGTGGCTGCCCGTGACAGATCAACTTACGTATGTAGTCAAGCCGGATTTGATGGAAAGAGCATCGAAAGACTATCTGACCAAAAGAACTGTGTTAAGTGTGGTTATGTCAATTTTTTACCCACTTGGATTGCTTGGCTTTTTCACTGTTCGTGCTAAAATTATTTCGCAGAATATCTGGCGAGCAGGAACGGATTGGGATGAATCTCTTCAGGAAGCGGACCAAGCAGACTGGAAAATTTGGGTGAAGCTGTTACTCAAAATCAACGAAGTGAGGATTTCAAGGTGCATGCCGAAGGTTTGTTGTGCAAGACGAGTACAACTTCACACGTTTGCGGATGCCAGCAATACCACGAATTGAACTGATGGCTGCTGTTTTAGTTTTACGGCTAATGAAATTCATCGAACCAGAACTCAGTAACAGTATGTCAGCGTATTTTTTGGACGGATTCGAAGGACGTTTTATGCTGGATTAGATCAGATGCCCGCAAATACAATCAATTTGTGGCATTGCGTGTTGGAGAAATTCTGGAAGACTCTGACGTGCTATCTTGGCGATGGGTGCCCACCCAGCATAACGTTGCAGACGATGGCACGAAATGGACAAAGATGCCAGACATGAGCGGGAATTCAAGGTGGTTTGTTGGCCCGAGATTCTTGTATGAACAAGAGACACAATGGCCTAGCATGGAGCAGAATCCGAGCAAGACGAGTGAAAGTATCTTGCACCACCAGGAGAAAGCCAAAGGGAATTCTAGTTTGGCTTGCATCACTCCTGATCCGGAACGATTCGGAACGTTGGAAAAGCTACGGGCGAAAGGCGAATTCTAAACTTTTTGCAAGGCATATGTAAGAGGCCTTGCGGAGAACAACTGAGGAACATTTTGGCTATTAACCGCGATGTGGAAACCGATGCAGTTTTTCTATACTTTCAGAAATAATACCAAAGGCCGGCCTGAAGGAAGAGGTGTTAAGAGGAGCGTTTGCTGACGTAGAGCAAATTTTGAATTCAGGGCCTCTGACGTATGTGCCTTTAGAAAGCGCCGAATCGGAAGCATTAACGCCGAACCATTTTCTAAAAGGCAGTTCTAATGGCCTACGTGAGAGCGGCTCACTGGAACAGTCTGGTCCGCAACTCGCAAAAGGGTATCGTGTTGCCATCCACATTGCCGACCGTTTCTGGAAGAGGTGGCTAAGAGAGTATCTACCTACACTCACAAGACGCACGAAATGGTTCCAACCACAGCTCAAGCCGATAGCAGTTGGTGACGTGGGGATAATTGTAGACGATGCCTCTAAACGTAATAAGTGGCCAAAGGGAAGAGTGATCGACGTTCATCGTGGGAACCACGGACAGGTGCGAAGCGCAGTCGTTCGCACAGTAGATGGACTTGTGACGCGACAAACAGTGAAGCTGGCCGTACTGAATTTGGAGAGTAATCCACCGCACGAAGACGCTGGTGAATTACGTGGTGGGGAATGTTGCGGTGCAGGCTTAATTGCCGCCCCGCGCCAGTAGAAAGGCTTACCCAGGGCGCCCCTGGTTTTATTCTCTCTTATTCGAAGAAAAACAGTTAGAATTTACTTACTTTTTCTTTGCTTGCACTGCTGACAGAGCGGCGGCCCGCTCGTCACGACCTAAACATTTTCTACAGTATTCATCCATCTCTTATAATGGTTGTACTATAGCAACGAACACATTATTGGTGGCCCTAACATTGGAAGTCATACTGTAATCAATTTTGCCATCATAATTTTAAACCGCCAATTCCATGCTGTTGATTGAACAACGCCTATGTCGATTGTCAACCATGTTTGCATGACGTCTACGTAATTCGCTATCGACTGTGACCAGTGGTCGTTGCCATATCATTGTGTTAACTTATCCTGTAGTTTTTGTTTGTTGTTTTGTCACTCGTCACCAGTAATGCTTCTGTATTGTTTTCTCTCGTATTCTAGTCGTTCATTCTGTTTTGTGCGATAGTTCGCTTTGAATTATGTATGACATTTTTAAAACTACTTTAATTAATTGGTTAGATTTTTTAAATTGGCCCAGCTGTCCTTAAGTTATTTAACTTAAAAAAAAAGTCTTAAATGGTTTTTGACTGTTCAGAGAGAGCAAGATGCCTATTTGGGCCCCTTCGAAATGTCTCGACGCATTTTGGTTACAAAAGAGGGAAGTTCGTTACTAAAAGTAAAATAATGAGAATTCAAGTTAAACTAAAAAATAATTTAAAAAGAGTAATAAAATAAAAAAGAGAAGTCAAACTTTACATATACATATAAAATCAGAGAATCCGCGCGCATTCAATTTCTCAAAGTATTCCGAAGGAGTTATTACTGTACCCACTAACTAATTAGAAGGATTTCACAGACGCCAACTGTTAATGCTGTCCAAAGCTCATACAACCGGCGTGTATCTAAGACTAGGTTTTCAAATTGAGACTATAATTAGGATTAGGACTCTCAATTGTGGAATTAGAAGAGGGCCTACGTGAATTGATTAGGATGGTGCAGAAGGATTATTTTAACTCTGAATGGAAGGCGCTATCGGAAGGAAGGGTAATAGCAAAGGACAGCATACTACTGTCTCTTAATCCGTATTTTGATTCGAACGAACGTGAGATTCCCTGTTGCCCATAAATAAAAAATATCCTTATATATTACCGTATAAACATCCTTTCACAGATCTGGTCATATCTTACAGTCATATTTGCACCTTGCATGGTGGAACCTTACTAACGCTGAATTTTATAAGGAAGAAATTCTGGATTGTTAATGGACGCTGTGACGAGTCACATTTCCATTGCAGTTTAAACTACGCCCATGTGGTGCCCCTCTTTATTGTAACTTCTATTTTTCATACGCCCATGGAGGATACATTAAATATCTCAATACTCAAACTAACTGTAGTTCCTTTTTTTCTGATCGCCGCCTCCCTCTCTTTCTAACTACCGTCTTGATACCGCTGCAGCATGGACGCGTCGCGGAGAGAACAACCTCTCGACAGCGGACGCTGCGCTGCTCGTCGATGCTAAAGAAACCATGAGAAAATCGAACGTAAAAGGGAGAGACGGCGATCGTGACGCGTGCCAAAGCACAAGACGCATCGAATGTTTTCACCGTTAGGACATAAGTAGGCAGAGCAAGTGTGGGTTTGAACAGAGAGTTAGAATTAGGAGAAAATCACTTCGCCAGTAACCATGAGAGTGTAAGGTCGACAAGTGTGAACAATAGCAGCGGAAAATAATAGGCATAGTGCCCTAAGGAAAACATTCAGGATTAGCAGGTGAGCTCATGTCCTTAGATCCCCTTTATTTTCACTTGAGTGCGGTAGGGACCCAACTTATTAAAGATGTTTAGTATCAGTTAATCAACAATAAAATATACATTAACATTAAATACAGCAGCATTATTTTTTTATATGTGACCAAATTGTGCATACCCTTTCCCTTCCCTTTTCCTTGCCCACTTAACTATTTGAGTGGAGCCAAAGGATCAGCGGACTTCGGCAGGATGAGTTATTCTCCTGGAGTCGAAGTCAGTCGCTGGTCTCTAGGCTCGGACACTCAAGGTGAAGAGGCAACGGATCTCGGCCAAGCGGTCTTCGCTTGGTAGACGAGATCAGACGTTGCAGTTCCTCTTCACCATCCCTTTCTTATAACCCCTCTAACATTTCCTTTCACGCTTCCTTTTCCCAGTCCAAGAGGCAACGGATCTTGGCAAACCGCGGGCTTCGCTTGGCAGACAAGATCAGGCGTTGCTACTCCTCTTGGACTCTCCTTCTACTCCTTTCCCTTTCCTTTCCTCCCCTTTATGTGATATATTCATACCTTCCGTAATTAATTCACCTCTGAGCATAGACACCAGTAAAAAGGAAACAGAGCAAGAAGGTGAAGAATCTGAAACAAGCGAGGAAGAAATAGAAGAGAAAGATCTAAACGATCTAACAATTCCTGCGCTATTAACATTACCTGATACAGAAGCGTTGTCTGAACAGGACAACGAATCAGATTTAGAAATTGATACAAGTGTAATAAACACAATGGATAGGATGGCAGAATTAAATGCCCGGGGGCATATATGAAAGATATAAATATAGCCATACCTGAATTTAACGGTACGAAAATGCAACTACAAAGATTTGTAACAGCTCTGAAGTTGGTAGATATGATGAAAGGCGATTACGAAAGTATAGCAGTTGAGGTAATAAAGTCAAAAATTATTGGCCCAACACTATATGAAGTGCAACAAGAAACTTCAATTGATGCAATAATACAAAAATTGCAAGGCGTTGTAATTGGTGAAACATCCAAGGTTATAAAAGCCAAATTGAAGAACACAACTCAGAAAGGTAAAACCGCTGACAAATTTACGTCAGAAATTGATAATTTACGCAAAACCCTTCAAGCTGCGTATATCGATAAAGGTATACCAGCAGCACTTGCTCTTAAGAATAGCACTGACGATGCTATAGAAGCAATGATCGGAAATTGCGAACAAAGCAGAACAAAAACTGTACTCGACGCTGGCAATTTCAAAACCATGGATGAAGCCATAGCAAAATATTTACAAAAAAGTAACGAAATAACAGGCAATCCAAATATGGTTCTGTTCGCTCAAAGAAGCCGTGGTAATTATAATAACAAATATAATTATCGTGGTAGAGGCAATGGTCGTGGTTATTACAACAACTATAACAATAACAATAATGGCCAAAATTACAGACAGAATAGGAATAATAATTATAGAGGAAATAACCGAGGTTACAACGGAAACAATCGAGGTAACCGAGGAAATAACAGACAAAACGGCTATAATAACAATAATGTTAGGGTAGCACAAAATGCTTCGGGAAAATCCCAAGCACCTTTAGATACTCAGCAGTAATGATTAATAAGATTCATGCCATCAGTCTTAATCAAAATACGTTCGTTACTTTCACGAATGTAGCAACGGGGAAAAAGCTAGTATTTTTAATAGACACAGGATCGGAAATATCGATCGTAAAAGAAAATTCAGACAGTTTTCAAAGTGTCCAAACCAATAACATAATAAATATACAAGGAATTAGTCAAGAAGTAACTAAATCCATAGGGTTTACTTCTGTCGAAATACAATCTTCAAAATATATAATTCCACACCACTTTCATATCGTTAATAACCTATTCGCTATTCCATGTGATGGAATACTAGGAATTGATTTCATAAGAAAATATAACTGTCAATTAGATTTCAATCCGTCCGAAGATTGGTTAATAATTCGACCAAATAACCTAAAATATCCGATATACGTACCAATATCGTACAGTGCTGGTAATAATTCAATAGTTTTATCAGCAAGATCCCAAGTTGTCCGAAGAATTGAAATAAGTTCACAAGAAGACAGTGTATTAATTCCAAACCAAGAAATTCAACATGGTATTTATTTGGCAAATACAATAACTAAACCTCAAAACGCAGTCATAAGACTGCTAAATACCACAAATAAAAATCAAATAGTAAACATATCAAGTTTGAAGTATGAACCGCTTTCCAGCTATGAGATAATTGAAGCAAACAATGAACAGCGTGAAAACGCAGTACTAACTTCGTTATCAAAAAATTTTCCCCCACAGTTTCACAGCCAACTTACGAAATTGTGCAAGAATTATAGTGATGTATTCGGACTAGAAACCGAATCAATAACAACAAATAATTTCTACAAACAAAAATTAAGACTGGTGGACGATGAACCTATTTACATTAAAAATTATAGAAATCCTCATAGTCAGAAAGACGAAATACAAAGACAAGTCCAAAAGCTTATAAAAGACGAAATAGTTGAGCCCGCTGTATCTCCTTACAATAGCCCACTTTTATTGGTACCTAAAAAATCGTTACCAAGTGCTGAAAATAAAAAATGGCGATTAGTAATTGACTATCGTCAAATCAATAAAAAACTGTTGTCCGATAAATTTCCATTACCTAGAATTGATGACATTTTAGACCAACTAGGTAGAGCAAAGTACTTTTCATGCCTCGACCTTATGTCAGGTTTTCATCAAATTGAACTCGAAGAAGAGTCACGGGACATAACATCCTTTTCCACATGTAATGGCTCATATCGCTTCACGCGACTACCATTCGGTTTAAAAATAGCGCCAAATTCGATCCAGAGAATGATGACTATAGCATTCACTGGCCTTGAACCTTCGCAGGCATTCCTTTACATGGATGACTTAATAGTCATAGGTTGTTCCGAAAAACACATGATCAATAATCTAACAGATGTTTTTGAAAGGTGTAGGCAACACAACCTAAAGTTACATCCTGAAAAATGTTCATTTTTTATGCATGAAGTCACCTTTTTGGGACATAAGTGCACAGATAAAGGAATCTTGCCTGATGACACAAAGTATGATGTCATTAAAAATTATCCAGTCCCACATGATGCGGACAGCGCTAGAAGATTCATTGCATTTTGCAACTATTATCGAAGATTTATACAAAACTTCGCGAATATTCTCGTCACATAACAAGATTATGTAAGAAAAATGTTAAATTCGAGTGGACAAGCGATTGTCAAAATGCGTTCGAGCATTTAAAATCAGCATTAATGAACCCAACTCAACTACAGTACCCAGATTTTAGCAAAGAATTTTGCATAATCACTGACGCAAGTAAATATGCATGTGGAGCAGGCCTAACACAAAATAAAAAGGGACTACAGCTTCCAGTAGCATACGCGTCTAGATCTTTCACAAAAGGTGAGAGTAATAAGAGTACAGCAGTCCTCGGTAGATGAGTTGTCTAAGTGGCCCAGTCAATTAGGCAACTGAACAACGAGGATCCGGGTTCGAATCCCAGGCTTGTGTATGGATGTAGTTTTCGTCTAAGCCGACGATACGGGATACATACATACATACTCTTATGTAAACATTTATACTTTTATACATAAATATGTTTATACATAAGCATACCGCTTCTCTGCCTGCATTACTGGCAGCGCAGCTACGCGGTCTTAGCTATAGTCGACAATTGTTATAGAATTAAGAATCATTCAATAAACTGAACTCAGAAAACCCAGACCTATGTGTGTTATATCAATTGGTGGACATTTCCTACTACAATATATATAACACGCACACATTCACGCCATGCTATATGAGAAAATGGGCAGTCTCCGGCAGGGTTTCGACAGATTTATCAGCAGAGTCATCAACAGAGCCATCGACAGAGTCACACATGGAAATCAGTTAAAAAAAAAAAAAATATCAAAGAAGCTAACATCGGCTGTGCCGAAGTTTATATACCCTTGCAGTCCATGGCCATAATATTTTTACATGTTCCAAACTCTTTTTCTGTATCTCAATTCATTAATGCACAGAACCTTTCAAATATCATTTCAATTTCTTCTTCTTCTTCCCCATCCCCTTTTACACGCTTGCCACGACTCGCACGCATACACATATACATAGTTTATGTAGCGTTGCGTCTGTATGTGTGCATGCGTGTGCTCTGTTGATTTGATGATGACGTAGTAGGCAGCTAGCCGAACCGATTTATATCGGCTTTAACTTGTGTTCTATATATCCGATCAGATTCAAATTTTGGGATCTGAGATTTTATATATGATACTATCATATTGCAATTTTTGCAAAAATGTTTCCTCCAGAGCTATATGATATAGTGGTCCGATTATCCCAATTTTCATACTTTGATTTTCCCAGGTAATAAAAAGCCCCCAAAAAAAATTTCATCCCGATAGCTCTTAAAATGGCTGAGTAAAACGCATACGCACAGACGGACGGACAGACGGACAGACGGACATGGCTATATCAACTCAGCTTCTCATGCTGATCAAGAATATATATACTTTATAGGGTCGGAGACGTCTCCTTCTGTGCGTTACAAACATCTGACCAATTTTATAATACCCTGTAAGGGTATAAAAAAAAATATAATAATATATATATATATTTATAACACGCTCAAAGCCAAGTCATGCTAAGGAAGAATATCGGCACAGTCTCCGGCAGGGTTGCTACCGAATTATCAGCAGAGTCATCAGCAGAGTCATCAACAGAGTTTCCGACAGGATTAATAATCTCATCAACAGTAATGTAGTCAGCTACTGAGTTACCGACAGAGCTAGCAATAGGGTCGCCAACGGAGCCATCGACAGAGTTGCATATAGGAATTAGTTTTATTAAACTAAAATTTTACAAGAAAAAAAAAAAAGGAGCTTAAGTTACCAGAAGCAGATAGAACGAGTCTAGGAGCCTCTCTCAGAGAGCCATTAGTGAGGTTGTAACCTACCGCATTACGAGTTGAACGGGACCTGGGCATGGGTAACCTAAAAATCCACCACTCTCATCCAGGAGCAGCAGCAGCAGTAGCAGCAGAGTGAAAGAGACGGAAGAGTAAAGCACAAGGTGCCATTTAAGTCCAAGTATACGCACTGGAAAAGGCAGTCAGTGTCTGGAACTAAACAAGAAAACATCGAGGGAAAAAATTGCTTCAATCGGGAAGGATAACAACTGGACAAGGATCATCAACAGGACTACTCACCAATACAAGGATTAACAACGGAAGGATCAACAAGGACATAGGACAAGGACACCTCGCCAAGGTGAACTAAGATTAAGGATACAACGGAGATTAATGCAAAGGACATCAGGAAATTCGATGTCATTCTTAAGGATATTCTAAACAGTAATCAGAGTAAACGTTTATTTTCTTTGGACAAAATCGAGGGAGGAGCTACCCCATCTCCAATAACTATATTCTACATTCAAGGATTTACCTGTTTCAAATAAACCAACTGGATCGAATTCAGGGAAGATGTTTCTTATATATATTCGAACCATTGCAAAGATTTTGTTCAAAATATTTAAACCACCTCAAAAGCTTCCGCGGCGGCGATAATTCTCCTTTACACGTCACCGTTACTTACTCTTCTTTGAACAAACATAAATACATTTTTATATTTTTTGACCCCTCCATTGCAGAATTTATTAAAAATTAAATAAAATATATATATATACGCATTGGTCAAATTGCACATCTAAACCATAGGCTATCGGTTTACCGTAGCCATCTTTAATCAGTATCGCGTAGCCTACTGGGCGAACTCAGATATCCTTTTGCTGCTTATCCCTTATACTACGACTCCGAGTCTTTACTCTTTACCGACTCGCAGAAATCGAAGCCCAATTCAGTGCCGGGGACAAGAAATTAGATGTAAAACCACAGTCTAGAGCACCGTCGCCTACTCCCGAAGGAATTGTTTCTCAACTACCGGTGCCACAAGACACTAACTATCGTTCTGAATCGCATTCTGGTTCTCGTTCCGGTTCTCCGACACCTTTCGGCATACCTGGCTCATAGATCAACATCGAACCCACTGAGCGGAACCGAGTCCATGAATCTATGGTAGGCCGTACTACTGGGAGCTATGCCTCGATCGCGGAACGTATAACTAAATGGGGAATTGCCTTTAGTGGATCCACCGATCCTATCTATTTCATAGAGCAAATAGAGGCTCGAGCCGCGACTTACCGTTTGAGCTTGGAGACACTGCCTCCGAAAGCTGGTGGCAAACCAGCGGCTATCCGGAGATGACATGGGTCGACTTCAAATCCGAATTCTTAGAGTTCTTTCTACCCCCACGCTATTTTGAGAAACTAGAGGATAGCATACGCGCTTGAAAGCAACGCCATCAGGAATCATACAAGGAGTATCTAGTAGACCTTCGATTGATGATGAAGAGAGCTCATTACTCGACGTTACAGGAACTCGACAGGATCTACGAAAATATTTTACCAGACTACAAGCTGAAATGATTTCCAAACGTTACCCGGCTTAACCAAGTTGGTAAATTATGAGTCAATTCGATTGGAGCAAGGTAGCGAGGACTCAGCGCATTCTTAGAAATGAGCAACGCTGTTCAAAATAAGCCCTTGGATCATATGCCTTCCAGCCTAAACGGGACTGCTATATGTCAACTCTCCGAACACTCGTGGATACCAGTACAGCTTGCCGCAAATGTGCGGGAGCTGGTCACTTCGCACGAGAATGCACGAAGCCCCGTGTGTTGTTCTGTTGGCAATGCTGACGAAGGGGGGTACGTACCATCGAATGTTGCCGTCGTTCGGGAAACGGGCCAAACCTTCGTCTCAATCAGACCACTACCCAATCAGGGACCAGACCAGGACCTCAGCCCAGTAACCCCCTCCTCCTAAAGAAAGACCGCATCCAACTCCATGTCTTCGTCAATAGAAATCCAATGGTAGCTACCTTGGATTCAGGAGCGAACAAGAGTTTCATAAACGAGGAAGTGGCTCTTCAGCACTTCGCTCCGTGTTTTCTGCGAGACATTCATACTAATATTAACCTGGCCGATAATACTCGGGCAGCAATCAAAAGTTCTCTTAGGGCGACCATTAGTCTGGGGGCACAGACCGTATATATGACATTGTTAGCGATGCCATCGATGATGGATCCTTTTATTCTGGGAGTGGATTTCCTTCGGAACATAGGAACTTCTATACGTTGTGGAGGTTATCTGTTACAGTTGCCCCCTTTCGATAAGCCCCACAGCCCCGTCGATTCTACAATTCAGCCGCTAGTGGCGGATGACCATACGCAGCCTGATGCTCATATAAATCAACTGGATCCTGCAGAAACATCCGCTACGCCCAAGGATACCTCTGACTTTCAGCATAGCAAGAAACCGGTATGCCAAGCAGGCTCAGTCTTGCCGCCTCCAACACCTGACGCTGTCCGTAAAAACCTGTAACCGAAGTGGACGCCCGATTAGCGACATAGCCCGGATCGTCGAAGAAATGATTGCGGTGTGGGAAAGGGAACACGGCCCGGTCACGTCCGGCCCCACCACAGGCGGTAGCCCACTGGAAGATCCAGTCCGGCTCTGCCGCGCGGAGTTAGCCCCGACCGACATCCCGACCGAGAGACCGTCAGGGAGCAAGGATCAGGCGAGCGACGAGAAATTACCCGACGAGGCTAAACAAACTGTAGACTCGACTCGACCGGAGCGCGCGGTGATATTGTTGGTGGTCGAACTCCCCCCCTCGGCACAAAACATCGGACCCTCGGAGTCGGCCGACCCTGTTTGTTTGGAGGATCCGATGATATCTACTGGTCCGGTGAGGCAAACCTGCCCAGAAGAGACAGTCGTCTCGGCTGCAACCGCGCTAATTGGGTCGGCTCCAGTGCCTGTGTGCCCACCGGACATGACCCTCGCACAATATCGGCAAGATATGACTACGCCCTCGTTCCACCAAACGAAGCCCCTCGTCTGGCCAGCAGAGCGCGTTTTCCGCGAGGAGATGTTCGTCCTACCGTACCCAGGGCCGGACCCTGGTGAAGTACTCGCTGTCCCGATGGAGGACTACAGAGTCCCCGCCGCCGATGACCAGGGATCCAAGTCCAACTCTCCGTCTCACCGTGTACCGGACACACTGGCGTTCGTTTGACAACCGTCAGGGTCCGTGAGTGTCCACCTGACAACGAGGAGATGCCTCTAGATCTCTCTGGGCCCCGCCCACGACCAGCGCTCGCCCCAGCAAACGACACGGCTGCTACATCAACTCACGCCAGCCTTGGGCTAACGTCTCGAGGCCCTTTGCGCCAATCTACGGCAACCTATGTGTCGGAGGTCACCCCGGCAGCTTCTAACTGGGTCCTCACACCGCCAGAATGGATCGTCGACACCCCGGATAGACGAATACCCGCTGAGATCCGAGATCGGGTGGCGGTAATCCGTCACGATGGACTCCGCCGAAACCACCGCTTCCCCATGTGGGCGGAAGATCATCTGTTCCGCATCGAGATCAAGTTACATAGCAAGGGTGGGTTTGAACAGAGAGTTAGAATTAGGAGAAAATCACTTCGCCAGTAACGACGAGAGTGAAAGGTCGACAAGTGTGAACAATAGCAGCGGAAAAAATAGGCATAGTGCCCTAAGGAAAACATCCAGGATTAGCAGATCCCCTTTATTTTCACTTGAGTGCGGTAGGGACCCAACTTATTAAAGATGTTTAGTATCAGTTAATCAACAATAAAATATACATTAACATTAAATACACCAATTATTTCTTTATATGTGACCAAATTGTGCATAACCTTTCCCTTCCCTTTTCCTTGCCCACTTAACTATTTGAGTGGAGCCAAAGGATCAGCGGACTTCGGCAGGATGAGTTATTCTCCTGGAGTCGAAGTCAGTCGCTGGTCTCTAGGCTCGGACACTCAAGGTGAAGAGGCAACGGATCTCGGCCAAGCGGGCTTCGCTTGGTAGACGAGATAAGTCGTTGCAGTTCCTCTTCACCATCCCTTTCTAATAGCCCCTCTAACATTTCCTCTCACCTTCCTTTTCCCAGTCCAAGAGGTTTGGAATTCAAAAATGTATTACATGCAGCGTTCGAAAATGCTCTGCTATTTCGTAGCATTTCGTTGAGCTCTCGCTACCGCTCTTATTTTTGACGAGAGCCGTAGCAGAGCCGTAGCCTAACAACAAAAAGTTTGTGCTCTGCTATGCTCTCAGTTTTGTCGCGTCAAAAACTACAGCTGTAGCAAGTAGCACAAAACAAATGATGCGCTACGATCTGCCGTAGCGGTAGCTGAAAACAGATAGCGGTAGCGATAGCTGAAAACAGAGAGCAGATGAAATCATAGCAAGATGAGAACAGAGCCGGATGAAAACATAGCGAGATGATATCAGAGCGAGATGAGAGTAAAACAAATTTTGGTCGGTTTTTGAAATGCACCGTTACTTTTTTCATATTGCTTTATAGTAGACTGAAAAACTGGTGCTGTCCGATAATCGAAATCGATTAAGTCATGAGACTTTGGAGAACATACTTTTAGTTATTCTTAATTCGAATCATTTAGATAGTGCTATCGATAATTTAAGTTTATTTGAAAATGAAGATTAGTAGATGTTTATGTAGTAAAAGTTCGTCATAAGCTTTAATTTCTAATTTCGTGACTGAAATAGTTTTTGTTTTATTTTTTTAATGTCTTTATTTGAAAATGAATATAAATAAACATTTCTAAGTTCATTATAATTTCTAATTTAGTAACTGAATAAAATGTTTTTTATTATTTGATTTCTGTAACTACACAATTTGTGCCTACGTTAATATAACATCGACCAAAAATTGCAGTAAAAACAAACACAAAAAAGGTCTGCTGCTGCTCATATCGCTCTCGCACATTTGTTTTACTCTCATCTCGCTCTGATATCATCTCGCTATGTTCTGATCCGGCTCTGTTCTCATCTTGCTATGATTTCATCTGCTCTCTGTTTTCAGCTATCGCTACCGCTATCTGTTTTCAGCTACCGCTACGGCAGAGCGTAGCGCATCATTTGTTTTTGTGCTACTTGCTACAGCTGTAGTTTTTGACGCGACAAAACTGAGAGCATAGCAGAGCACAAACTTTTTGTTGTTAGGCTACGGCTCTGCTATGGCTCTCGTCAAAAATGAGAGCGGTAGCGAGAGCATAGCATAATTTTTATTGCTATTGCTGCTACAGAGTAGTTTTTGAAACCCTGATCACATGTTTTAAGATGAAGCCTCAATTTGCAGGTCAGAAAATGGGAATGTTACGGGTACACCCTTCTAGAGCATTCTCATCCGTTGGAGTGGACTACGCTGGACCCGTAAATATTTCGCCCTGCAAAGGAAGAGGACGTGTATCCCAGTTGGAGATCTGACCTCAGATGCGTTTATAGCAGCATTTAACCGTTTCATTGGCAGACGTGGCCTATGCACAGACGTTTATAGTGACTGCGGTACTAATTTTATTGGAGCCAACAAAAAATTGCAAGTGGACAAACTAGTTTTTGAATCCACTCAATCGTTTTTTCAAGACCGAAGTGTATGACATCATCATGACAACTTTTAACAACGCGCTATCTAACTGCCTTTGGTACAACAAACGCAATAGTATTTTCCCTTTTCCGATAAAGGCGATAATTTTCGATGACATAATCGGTAGGTAGTTGCTTCTGTTGATCACTCTGATGTTTTTCCTTTAGTATTGCGACTATTTCGGCAAATGTTTTGACCTGTAGTTGTCAATGTCCGATATTATGGTCTGAACAGCTTCATCTAGTGATGCTTCCGGGGGTAAATCTGGAGCTTGGCTCAACTACAAGAGCCATTTTGCTTCCATCTCGATAAACAAATTCACAGTCGTAATCCATTATTTTAATCCACCAGCGCGCCGCTTGAGGAATAAGTTCTTTATTCTCTTTATCCTTGGCAATAGGGGAGCAATCAGTCATTAGGCGAAATGATATTCCCAGTAGATACACTCTGAACCTTTGGAGTGATTCTACTACTGCAAGCGTTTAGAACTCCTGCTAGGCCTAAAGCACAAGCATCGGTGTGGACTTCGTGTTAAGCCGAAAAATCGTATAGAGTGAAAACACGATGAGTTCGTGAAATGCATGTTGTTGGGCTTCACCGAAATGTATTCGCTTCCATTTTACGTAATAGTTCTGTTAAAGGACGTGATATTAGCGAGTTATTTTGAATAAATTTTCTGAAGAAACCTGTGAGACCAAGGAATCTTCTTACTTCCGAAACATTTGTAGGTACTTTAAAATTTTTAATTCCGCTTACTTTACATTCACCAGGTTGTATTCCATCTTTATTGACTATGTGGCACAAGAACGTGTGCCAGACCTGAAATTATATGTATTTCTCTGACTACATCGCTAGACTATAGGAACACTGTTACTTAATTAATTAAATTAATTAATTAATAAAAACATTTTTCGGCTGATACCAAGTGTAATACGTGTAATCAATCTGAATGCCAATCTTGCGTCCATTTACTCCAAGTTCAAATAATTGTTAGAATTAATACATACAGATGTTTGTGGCCTAATAAACACTAATTCTGTTGCCGAGCAAAATATTTTAATACGTTTATAGACGATATGACAAAGCGTGTCTTCGTTTATTTTATGAAATCAATAAATGAAGCATTAGAAAAATTTTAAATATCCAAAAACTTAGTCGAGTATCAGACAGAAAAAAAGATAAAAGCCATTCGTGGTGTAAACGCCAAGTCTATTTGCAACGGGAAGCCAGGTATACCCAAAAAACAATACAACATGCTTTACAATTTGGTCGCCTATCATGATATCGAAGCCCCCAAGGAAGCTTTACAAAGCAAACATTCGTTTGAGTGGGAGCAGTCTATGAAAAGATGAGTATGATTTATGGGGTATGAGTATTGTTCCTTTCCCAAATACAAAACAATTTCTCTTTGATTAACTTGTTCACCAACTATTAGGATTCCCACTTCATCGATAGTTGTTGGATGAAATCGCCTGGCAAGTTTTTCTAGTGATGTTCTGTCAGCATTTGATCCAGTGCAATGTTTGACCAATTCATTGTGCTGGTGAAAAATCTTTTCAGCTCACTCAAGATTTCTCTTCCCCCACTTACATTTCATTTAGCAATTGCACAGCTTTGATTCAACTATTTATCAACATGATGGTCAGGGTCTGCAATCTGCAAATTTTTTTTTTTTATAAATAGAATTTCATATCAATTTTTTCATACGGTTTAATTGCCTTAAAGGTATTCCTCCATCTCTTATAATGGTTGTACTAAAGGATGTCATTTGGAAACACGAATAGTATATTTGATCTTTTGTAACTAAATCCCTTGACGCTTGTGAATTTCCAAAAATAAATGAGTGCAATTTTTTCATACGGTTTAATTACCTTAAAGGTATTTGTTGCGGTGCAGGCTTAATTGCCGCCCCGCGCCAGTAGAAAGGCTTACCCAGCGCGCCCCTGGTTTTATTCTCTCTTATTCGAAGAAGAACAGTTAGAATTTACTTACTTTTTCTTTGCTTGCACTGCTGACAGAGCGGCGGCCCGCTATGACGGCGCGCTAGTCACAGAAAATTAGGCAAGCAGGAAAGACGTGAAAAGGAGAGAAAAACACAAATGTAAGATAATATCAAAACATGTGAGAAATTTGAATTAATATTGAAATAAAGATTTCAGCCAACCGATCTAACCGATCGATGTGCCCACAAATTGTGCAACTGAATATAGCGCAATACATCACAAAACCGGCGTTCAATTGTTTGGTTAGAGGGCTCGGGGTATATGTTCGACTCGCGAACTTTTTGGAGCTGTCCCACGTCACGACTTGAACATTTTCTACATCCTGAAATATTTATTTCTTTGGCTCCAGAGATATTAGCAAAGTCTGAATATCTCTGAACCACGTGGATTGGAGTGGAATCTTCCAGAAGCTTCCTTCGTAAGAGCGACCGCGGCAGACGATTACATGCCGGCTCGCTGAGAGAGGAAAAGAGAGGGGGTAAATCTGGAGCTTGGTTCAACTACAAGAGCCATTTTGCTTCCATCTCGATAAACAAAGTCACAGTCGTAATCCATTATTTTAATCCACCAGCGCGCCACTTGAGGAATAAGTTCTTTATTCGCACAAGCATCGGTGTGGACTTCGTGTTAAGCCGAAAAATCGTATAGAGTGAAAACACGATTAGTTCGTGAAATGCATGTTCTTGGGCTTCACCGAAATGTATTCGCTTCCGTTTTACGTAATAGTTCTGTTAAAGGACGTGATATTAGTGAGTAATTTTCAATAAATTTTCTAAAGAAACCTGTGTGACCAAGGAATCTTCTTACTTCTCTTACGTTTGTAGGTACTTTAAAATTTTTAATTGCGCTTACTTTACATTCGACAGGTTGTATTCCATCTTTATTGACTATGTGGCCCAAGAACGTAATTTCGGATTGAAGGAACTTGCATTTGTCGTACCGATTAAGAAAAACTTTTCGTTGCATACCAGATTCAAAGGTCTTACTTGGGATTATTACATCATCAATATACGAGTACCTCACCTGGTTTCAAAAGTTTTATGATTTGATTCATTACCGACTGAAAAACTGCCGGAGCGTTACAAACGCCGTGTATTGTTTTAGACGGGAATGGAATTTTGATTGTAATACTATGAAGGCGATGGTGTTCGCCATTCTTTTTATATACGATGACGATTCCCGAGGAGTGGGGCGAATCCAAAGGACGAATTATGTCGTTTTCCAGTAGCTCAGATATGATATTTGTTACAATAGGTCTGAGCTTAAACGGTGTGGACGTATGATGTGAAAACGATTTCCATATTCGATATGGAACATTTTCCTGATTCATTAGTCTTCTGGGCGAAACGTGCAGCATTATCCATCAAGACTTTTTCCAATTCCTCGCTTTCGGTACCTGTTTGATTTTGATTCGTTTCTATTAGGCGCATGTTTCAATTAAACATTCATTTCCGTGAATAATTAGTTTATTGCCATCTCGACAAAGATATCCCTTCGATATTATGTCATTTTCCACTACAACAGTTTCGACTTCGTGATCTATCTTTTCAACAACGATCTTCACATTTAGTTTCTGGTTACAGAAGAATTTTGCTCCCCCAAATCCATTCAGGGTTATTGTACATACATGAGTATGAACATTTTGTGGTAGCAATGTAAACACGTGATTCTCTGCCGTCTTTAGAAGTGATAAGTGATAAAAGCTGCTCGCCGAAGCAATTCGCATAGAAGAAAACAGCGACATAGCAAACTCGCAATAAGCGACAGTGGTGCCACTTCCCACATGTGCTACGAGAAAGATTTTTTAGTTTCTTACACTAGCAAAAACGATTCGATATGCTTAGCTGCTGATTTACAAATTAAAAGCCCTAGAAGACGATCAGTTAATACAACTGAATGTGAACAAATATTATAAAATGTTCTTTATGTGCCAGACCTGAAATTAAATGTATTTCTTAATACAGTCTGAATGTTAAGTTTAATTAACTCTGGCCATATGGGAAATCGTTTATTTGCATAACTTGACTATTTTTATTGCGATTTTGATAAAATTTGCTGTTTTGCTTGATATTAGTATTAAATTTAAGTGTGCTAAATTTGAAATTTGCACAAGGTAGAAAATTACGGGAGATAATCGAGTTTTTTTCAAATTACGGGTGCGGAAAGGGGCGTGGCAAAATCTTTACACATAAAAAATGTGCGCAATTACTAAGCAAATATACATACCAACTATGATGTCTCTAGCTGGAATAGTTTTTGAGAAAATCGGTTTTATTTAATTTTCGGGGGCGGCAGGGGGCGTGGAAAAATTTTTACAAATAGAAAATGTGCGCATTTACTAAGCAAATATAGATACCAAATTTGGTGTCTCTAGTTGCTATAGTGTTTGAGAAAATCGGTTCTATTTAATTTGCTGGGCCGGTAGGGGGCGTGGCAAAATTTTGAAATAAACTTGATCACTCTACATACTACACGAGTCAACATACCAAATTTGGTGGCTCTAGCTCTTATAGTCTCCGAGATGTAGGTGAAAAGCTTCCTTCTGCCTGTTAGATACATATTGGCGACTTTAATATACCATTTCACCCTATGGGTGTATGGTATAAAAATTAACCTCAACTTCTTGGACCTGGAAGGCCAAGTCTGCACCGGGAAGCCAGGTATACCTAAAAAACACTACAACATGCTTTACAATTTGGTCGCCTATCATGATATCGAAACCCCCAATACGGTCAGGCAAGCTTTACTAAGCAAACATTTGTTTGAATGGGAGCAATCTATGAAAAGATGAATACGATTTAAGCTTCCTTCTGCTTGTCACATACATTTTGGCGACTTTAATATACCATTTCACCCTATGGGAGATTGATAATATAACTATCATGCGTAATGCGTCATAACATCGATGGAATGCAGAAATAAGTTGTTCCTTTCCCTAGTACAAAACAATTCCTCCTTGCTTAGCTTGTTCACCAACAGTTACGATTTCCACTTTATCGATAGATGTTGCATTAATTCGCCTGGCAAGTTTTCCTAGTGATGTTCTGTCAGCATCTGGTCTAGTGCAATGTTTGACCAATTCATTGTGCTGCTGAAAATTCTTTTCAGCTCACTCAAGATTTCTCTTCTTCCACTTACATTTCATTTAGCAATTGCACAGCTTTGATTCAACTCTCTATCAACATGATGGTCAGGGTCTGCAATCTGCAATTTTTTTTTTTTACCTCAAAGGTATTCCTCCATCTGTTATAATGGTTGTACTAAAGGATGTCATTTGGAAACACGAATAGTATATTTGATCTTTTGTAACTAAATCCCTTGACGCTTGTGAATTTCCAAAAATAAATGAGTGCAATTTTTTCATACGGTTTAATTACCTTAAAGGTATTCCTCCATTTCTTATAATGGTTGTACTAAAGGATGTCATTTGGAAACACGAATATTATATTTGATCTTTTGTAACTAAATCCCTTGACGCTTGTGAATTTCCAAAAATAAATGAGTGCAACGGGTCTATGTTCTAATACAGATATTTTAACTTTTCCAGCAGCATAGCACGTGCACGCGTTTCCTTTGTAAATTTAAATGCTCTGCAACGAACACATTCCTTATTGGTGGCCCTAACATTGGAACTCATACTGTAATCAATTTTGCCATCATAATTTTAAACCGCCAATTCCATGCTGTTGATTGAGCAACGCCTATGTCGATTGTCAACCATGTTTGCATGACGTCTACGTAATTCGCTATCGACTGTGACCAGTGGTCGTTGCCATATCATTGTGTTAACTTAGTCCTGTAGTTTTTGTTGTTTTGTCACTCGTCACCAGTAATGCTTCTGTATTGTTTTCCCTCGTATTCTTGTCGTTCATTCTGTTTTGTGCGATAGTTCGCTTTGAATTATGTATGAAATTTTTAAAACTACTTTAATTAATTGGTTAAATCAAAAATTATTTTTTTTTTTTTTTGGAAAATAAATCTTTTTAGTGCCTTTTTTAAATTGGCCAAGCTGTCCTTAAGTTATTTAACTTAAAAAAAAAGGCTTAAATGGTTTTTGACTGTTCGAGACTTAAGTAGCTGATGTCGAGGGTTGATTTTCATTCTGCGGAGGGAGAAAAAGTAATTTAAAAAGAGTAATGAAATAAAAAAGAGAAGTCAAACTTTACATATACATATAAAATCAGAGAATCCGCGCGCATTCAATTTCTCAAAGTATTCCGAAGAAGTTTTTACTGTACCCACTAACTAAGCAGAAGGATTTCACCGCAACTAAGACTAGGTTTTCAAATTGAGACTATAATTTTAAGAGATAGGTGAATGTTGTATCTGTCCAGTGTATGTTCTCCCGTGTACAATCTTTTAAGAGTTCTTAATTTTAAAACATTTCACAATGAGAAATGTGAAATTCTATATTGAAGTCGTCAAAATGTATGTAACAGGCAGTTGGAAGTATTACTGACCCGACCGTGTTCCCTCTGTGTTACACAATAACGCCACCAGTGACCGCAGTTAAATCGGCAGTAAACTTTGAAGCCCTTGTTCTCTCCTCTCCTTTCTCTATCTCAGATGTTTGTAACGCACAGAAGGAAACGTTCCGATCCAATAAAATGTATATATTCCTGATCAGCATGAGAAACTGAGTCGATCTATCCATGTCCAATGTCAATATTCGTAGTCAGATCAAGTTTGATCATTTTTTAGGATCGGCCCACTGTATCATATAGTTAATTGTATACGAAAAATAGGTGAAGCAGTTGAAGTATCGCTCCTAATGTGATATTATTGGCCATAAAACATCAGATCCCATAATTTTAATCTGATCGGATAAATAGAACACAAGTTACAGCCAGCAGCGCTGCCTGCTGCCTACTACGTCATTGCTCGAATCATCAGAGCACACGCATACACACGCAGACGTAATGCTACATAAACTATATGTGTATGCGTGTAAAATGGGATGGGGAAGAAGCAGAAGAAACGGAAATGCCAATTGAAAGGTTCTGTCTGTGGATAAATGAATTGAGTTACAGAAAAAGAGTTTGGAACATGTAAAAATATTATGGCCACGCATGCACACATACAGACGCAACGCTACATAAACTATATGTGTATGCGTGCGAGTCGCGGCATGCGTGTAAAAGGGGATGGGGAAGAAGAAGAAGAGATTGAAATGATATTTTAAAGGTTCTGTGCATTAATGAATTGAGATACAGAAAAAGAGTTTGGAACATGTAAAAATATTATGGCCATGGACTGCAAGGGAATTTACACTTCGGCATAGCCGACGTTAGGTTCTTTGATGTAAAAAAACAGTAGCCCTCCCTGTGGCGCCTATTTTAGTGTGGCTAGTCGGAGAAAATGGGTGGGTTACCTAATTTTGACAGTTTACGGTTTACTTACTACATGAGATGCCACCCAAGCCGTCGACGTTACATTACCCCCTCCTTAGACTCAATGGCCCTGCCCGAGTAATAAGTCTTTACGATGATCGGGATAGTAAACTGCCAAACGGTTCACATGCACGGTTCTGGTAACTCTTTTGCCAGGTGGTCCAATTTTGTTAACAAGATCCGCAATCTGGCCAGCCGCCCAGACATTAGCAGTTGGCGACGAGAGTTCACACTTACCAACCATAGTTGCTTTTGCAGCTTACCAAAGAATTCCGGGACTTCTGAATGGACTGATGGTGCCAAATAGTAAATAGTTGAGCAGCCTAAGTTCTCTTTGAAAAGTTAACAATGCGGGCTAATAACCTCAGCGGAACTCTCGCGAACCGCTGACCTGTTGGCCAATAACGCCATTGGTAGTAGCTTATCCCAATCATGCTGGCTGGTAGATGCAAACTTCGCCAAGTAATCAAGTAACCTTTGATCACGATCAACAGACAACTCGATCTAGGAATGTCCGTCTGTCTTGGAGACTTATAGTTTAGATTTTATAATCCAGAGCCACCAAATTTGGTATGTAGACTCGTATGTGATCTATATTATTTTAAATTTTCCTTCCTACGACAATTAAATTAATCAGAGACTAATTTTCTAAGACTATACTAACTGGAGATACCAAATTGTATGTATGTCTCCTTAGCACATACGCAGAGTTTTCTTCTTTCAAAATTTTGTTAAGCTCACATCCGCACCCGAAAATTAAATAAAACTAATTTTCTTGATAACTAACAGAACTAAAGCCACCAAATTTGGAACGTTCTATAGTATGCGTAAAAATGATTAATATTTAAAATTTTTGACACGCCTATAATCTAAAAAAATTTCTACCAACCAAATAAGTATCACCAAGCGGTGTAAGAGCGAAGGAGGAGCACAAGTTGGTCTAAAATGGGATCATCGTCCCAATCGTTTCATTCATTTATCCCGATTTCTTTTTACTTTTGATCTGAAAAATTCGTTCTTTTAAAATATTTATGAAATTGTTTATAATATAAACGTGATAAACATGGAAAAATTCAGTTTTTCTTAAAGATTCAATGGAATTTTAATCATTAATAGAAGGCAGGACAGAATTTCCTTCCTTAAATTACAAAATATATAGAGAATAGGCGAATTTAAATTTTTCATAAAATAAACCTTCTTAAGGACAATCAGTAAATACGAGAAACTTGATGGATGTTTCATCAAAAAGTAAAGTAAAAACGGTTGAGTAATGATTTTAGCCACCTTTGACAAAACAGACGATTGATGGAAGTCCCATAACTTTGTAAACCGTTGCAATTAAAATTTTTAAAGTTAATAATTTTATATCCCCAATGTAATTTTTAACAAGTTTTCGCAAAAAAAAAAAAAATAATTTGTATTATTTTATATTTTCAGAAAAGAAACTGAACGTCACCGTGCTAAAATTTTGGAGATCAATTCGTTCATCGAAATGATGACTGAAGCAATGGCATCTCTTCCACATGATGTTCGAGAGGAACTTTTAGTAGAAGAGTATGCATGAATTCAATACTGTCTTATTGCATTAATGTGAGCTTAGAGAAAACATACTTCGACTATTAACACAATTTGAGGGTGCAATTACAGTTACATAAAGTAAGAAAATTAAAATGCGCAGAATCCTTAAATCTCTAATAATAAATGTACTCTGGATTAATAAATATACATTTTTTCTTTTAATGACAGATTAAAAAACATGTTGAATTCTGTTGAATTCTGTTGAATTGATGACGCTAATATTCAATTAAAGTTTTCTTTTGCTTAAGTTTAATTTTATATGTTGATTATTTATTTATTCTTTGATTATTTTGTTTTCACAGCAAAAGCGGAAGTTAAAAAGCAAGTGTGACGAGTCTTTAAAAAGATGACAAAATTGTGTAGTACTGCTTAATGTTCTTATTTGATAACAGAAGAGGGGTATTCCAACACGCTCCCTTCAAAAATAACATTAGCAATTAAAATATTTAAGAAAAAGATTAATATTCAATTGTTAGCTTATACTAATGTGGTTGCTGTGCACTCTGGGAATGTTAAATTGTCTAGCATTTGCTCGGGGATGCGCGGAAAAACGCAGAAAAACCTCTACCAGATCACTTTAAAAATAAAAATATCAAAGAAGCTAACATCGGCTGTGCCGAAGTTTATATACCCTTGCAGTCCATGGCCATAATATTTTTACATGTTCCAAACTCTTTTTCTGTATCTAAATTCATTAATGCACAGAACCTTTCAAATATCATTTCAATTTGTTCTTCTTCTTCCCCATCCCCTTTTACACGCATGCCACGACTCGCACGCATACACATATAGTTTATGTAGCGTTGCGTACAGACGCAGACGGTTCACATACAGATGTGTGCATGCGTGTGCTCTGTTGATTTGATGATGACGTAGTAGGCAGCTAGCCGAACCGATTTATATCGGCTGTAACTTGTGTATATATCCGATCAGATTCAAATTTTGGGATCTGAGATTTTATATGAAATACTATCATATTGGTAAATTTCATGCCGAAACTCCAATTTTTGCAATTTTTGCAAAAATGTTTCCTCCAGAGCTATATGATATAGTGGTCCGATTCTCCCAATTTTCATACTTTATTTTTTCCATGTAATAAAAAGCCCCCAATTTCATCCCGATAGCTCTTAAGATGGCTGAGTAAAACGCATACGCACAGACGGACGGACAAACGGTCAGACGGACAGACGGACATGGCTATATCAACTCAGCTTCTCATGCTGATCAAGAATATATATACTTTATAGGGTCGGAAACGTCTCCTTCTGTGCGTTATAAACATCTGACCAATTTTATAATACCCTCTGCAAGGGTATAATAAATTTGACAATTCATATTTCGGTTCAGATCAAAAAAACTTAAAATTAACAATTAAATTAGTTCATAAAATACATGTGTATTAGTTTTTATACCATACACCCATAGTGTGAAATGGTATATTAAAGTATGTAACAGGCAGAAGGAAGCTTTTCCGACCCCATAAAGTATATATTTTCTTAATCAGCATCAACAGACGAGACGATCTAGCCATGTCCGTCTGTCCGTCCGTCCGTCCGTCCGTTCGTCCGTCCGCCCGTCCGTCTGTATGAACACCTAGATCTCGGAAACTATAAGAGCTAGAGCCACCAAATTTGGTATGTAGATTCGTGTAGTATGTAGAGTGATCAAGTTTATTTCAAATTTCTGCCACGCCCCCTACCGCCCCCGCAAATTGTATAAAACCGATTTTCTTAAACACTATAGCAACTAGAGACACAAAATTTGGTACGTATATTTGCTTAGTAAATGCGCACACTTTGTATTTATAAAAATTTTGCACGCCCCCTACGGCCCCCGCAAATTATATAAAACCGATTTTCTTAAACACTATAGCAACTAGAGACACAAAATTTGGTACGTATATTTGCTTTGTAAATGCGCACATTTTGTATTTATAAAAATTTTGCCACGCCCCCGCAGATTAAATAAAACCGATTTTCTCAATAACTATTCAAGCTAGAGAAACCATAGTTGGTATAAATATTTGCTTAGTAATTGCGCACATTTTTGATGTGTAAAGATTTTGCCACGCCCCTTTCCGCCCCCGTAATTTGAAAAAACTCGATTATCTCCCGTAATTTTCTACCTTGTGCAATCAAATTTAGCACACTTAAATTTGATACTAATATCAAGCATATGGCCGGAAGTGGCCGTTGGCTGGTGGGGGCGCTTGTGTGCTCGTATGCTTGAGTGAGCGAAATACTAAGATATGTCTGTGAAAAGCATGTGAACAGTTTTTTTTAAATACGAAAATGCATTGGTTATTATAAATTTAAAATATTTGTTTTACTGGTGTATGGTATATCCAAGTCGGCGAGACGACTTACTTACTTAATTTTTTTTTTAAATCTTTCTCCTTGTACGGCTTCAGTACACGGCGATCACTTTTCCTGTAGTACTCCCAATAGGTTTCGTAATTCCGAATATCTTCCAGCGGAAAGTAGTTTGGTGAAGATATCAGAAAGTTTGTTGTCTGTACAAATATACTCAAGACAAATCTCATTACTTTCTATCTTTTCTTTTAGGACATGATATTTTATATCAATATGCTTTGCTTTTTTATGACATAAGGCATTATTCGCAATTCCTATACAACCTTGGTTGTCTTCATAAATTTTAATGGGGTTTTCAAGTTTTATATTTACACTATTTAGAAGAGACTCTATCCAAAAGGCTTCTCTAACAGCTTCAAATAGAGCCATATATTCAGCTTCAGATGCTACTGAGTTTTGCCTTTTCGTATTCTTTTTAAAAATAAGTCTCATATTAATAGTTTGCTTTAAATATCTAATAACCATTTTTTAAAAATTGCCATAACTCAGCATTGTTCTTGCTACTATATCTACTCAGGATATTTATGGCAGTAGCTAGATCTGGACGTGTACATAGCATTATGTACATTAAACAGCCAATAAGATAACGACAAGGAAAGTTGCAATCCTCATCTGAGTTAAGAAGCTCATAATTTAGTTACTTTGTCTTTCAATTTAGGAATAAAATACGATTTTTTTGGCCTAAACTTCTTACAGCTTTTGTCCAATCATCAACCAATTGAGCTTCCTTTAGACGATGAATAACACTATCTGTAATTGAATAACAAATCCTGACCGGTGTTCTAGAATGTAACTAATATCCTGCAAAAATATGTCCCATCGGGCTACTCCCAAGGGAACTTCCAGCTTTTTCATGGTCATAGTAAAGGCATTACAGCCTGTAACTATAATGATAATTCTATGATAATAAATGGAATGATAATTCTGCTCACCTGCCTTCGTTTTTCGACTTATATACTTAATTTGATGGAACAGATTATCTTCAGATCTTTCTGCATTAGAACTGCCCCGTAACCATATTTCGATGCGTCAGCATGGTCCTCTGTTTGCGATCTCGGATTATATAATTTCAATAGAGACTCACTCGTTAATGATGACTTCAATTGTTGTCATCATACTACACAAACTTACTATCCTTTCTTAACGTATCGGAAAGTGGCTTCGCCATGAAAGCGTACCCCTCAATGAATTTTCGAAAATACGATGTCAAACCAAGAAACCTTTGCACTGCTTTCTTATCACGGGGTCTTGGGAAATTGTGTAACGCTGAAATTTTCTCGTCACTCAGTTTTAGTATCCATCCCTTCACTAATCACGTATACTAGATTGATTTTGAAGAATCTGAAACTTTTTCCAGTTTAGCTGTAATCCGTTCTTCTCAGCAACTTCAAAGACTAATTTAATTCTTGTTATTCCCTCTTCCATGTGATTACTTGGAATGATTATGTCACCCATATACACGATCGCTACACCTTTCTGACTCAACTCTTGCATTGCTGACATCATGCGAACTTGCTTCTACCGGTACAAAGAAATATCAATTTTTTAAGTCCAGTATAGTAAAAACTTGTCCTCCTTGCAATTGGTCAATAACACTGTCCATTAATACTGTCGGAAAATTATTGCGAATTATCTCTTCATTCAATTTAATATAATCGCAGCACAACCTTTTAGCTCCGTTTAACTTTGCTACCAATACTATGGGTAATGCATACACCGATGTACTATCTCAAATAATTCATTCTGTTACCTTTTTACCTTCATGTCAACACTGTCAAGAATCGTTCTTCCTAAAATAGCGCCAAACCCAATGTCCATGAAATTCAACTACAATCTGAATTTTGTCAGTGACCACTATTATAGAGAAACTATCAAGCGTTAATATTTTCGCAACTCCTATTCCTACCAAACACTTTCCAGGACCTGTTAATGGTTTAACTCATAGCTTCCAAAAAACACTTCGTCGAATTAAGCACATATCTGCTCCTGTATCTATGAGCCCTTTAAATTCAATGTTCCAATGGCTAACTTTCTTTAGTTCTAACCCCGACGGAGTAAACGGATTCGAACTAATTTCAACCTCATCACATGGAACAACATTTGCTTGCTTCTCTCGTTTAATAGGTGTTTCGATACTACTGGCTGACCGCACTT
Source organism: Drosophila insularis (assembly GCA_018903935.1). Classification (NCBI taxonomy): domain Eukaryota; kingdom Metazoa; phylum Arthropoda; class Insecta; order Diptera; family Drosophilidae; genus Drosophila; species Drosophila insularis. Next base: position 151,404 of record JAEIFP010001172.1, on the reverse strand, counting down.
GAAACACTTTCTATCAAATTTAGGACAGTCTTTTCTCAAAAGAGTCGCATCTCGACAACCAAAACATTTCCTCTCCTGTACTGCATGTCCTTCACATGAACCATATGCCTTATTTTCAAATCTGTTTGTGGCCTTATATGAACCGCGTCCCTTCTTATAAACATCGATTTAAAACCTTAACTTTTATGCACTGCAGCTGAAGATAGTTTTACACTAAACTCGGCACAAAGAGCTGTTTTCAAAGAACTCCAGTTTTTAATATTCCTCTGACTCCTTATGAAAGATTTTGCCGCCACACACAATAACTGTTTTCCATAAACAAACAACTGCAATTCATTCCACTGTACTGTAGCTGCACATTCTTCTAGTTCTTTAATCTATTGACCAATGTTAGGAATATCTGAACCTGAATACTGTGACACACTGTCCTCTACATCTTTTAAAGTAAACCATGATCTTTCGGGTCTAACTATGTTTTCTACTACATCCTCTAGTCTCACGTTCGCTGTTAAAACCGACTGATCATCTGATTCCTCATCTTCTTCCTTTATACCATAATGGGTAAGTAACCTGTTCTGCAAATCCCGTTAGTTTGACAATTGAAGATTATGGCTTTTACAGATGAAAAAGAAATCGACTGCAGGTCTGGTCCGAAACGTGTGCTCGCTGTCGTTCCAAACTTAAAAAGGTGAAGTGTGACCATCTTCTCTTATATTATGCTCCCTTAGCACTACAAACTGATCCAGCAAAATTGGTAGTGTCTGATGAAAAAGCGCTAGCTTGTCTTATACTTCTCAACTGAACTACTGTAGTATATTCATACAAATAATCGTTTAATACAAAGAGCTCAACTTGTAACACTTTATTGGAAGTATAAACAATTAAACATATACGCATTATAATATAATTGTGCACTTGAATATGTTTATATGTATACATTGATGTATGCACATAAACATATTCACATAAATATACAGCTAACCTCATCATATATGTATGTGCATTTGTATATGCACATAAATATATTCACATAAGCAACAATGCACAGGCGTTACGTGAGCTAGAGCCAGGCCAGCGTGTGAACGCTGACCAAGTACTTTGATGCAAGCGCTTCAACCATATGTACATATGTATGTATGTACCGACACTCTCCCTCTCTTTTGTAATATATATGCAAACTTAGCCTAAGCAAAAGAATAATTTGGAATAAAGAATCAATTCAGAAAATACAATCGACTGACACTGACGTGCCCACATTTAATATTTTCTACCTAATGGAACCCGGTCATTTTGCTTCCTTCCACATGGCGACCGTGACAGGACCCTACAATTTATGGACAGTGTAACCCAAACAAAGGGTAGCACAAAGGACAACCAAATTTCTCAAAAATTGCGGATTCCAAATTGCAACAGCAGTAGCAAGACCATCACTACACCACAAGAAACAGCATACTAAACGAAGTCACCGGTTAAACAACCAAACAAATTATGATATTAAAAAAGGAAACTTTTCAAGTCGATAATACAACAATAGCAACACTCAGGTGATGTAAATTACAAATACAAGGAAATAAGATATTGGATAGCCAACAACTACAAATTTAAAATATCAAAGAAGCTAACATCGGCTGTGCCGAAGTTTATATACCCTTGCAGTCCATGGCCATAATATTTTTATATGTTCCAAACTCTTTTTCTGTATCTCAATTCATTAATGCACAGAACCTTTCAAATATCATTTCAATTTCTTCTTCTTCTTCCCCATCCCCTTTTACACGCATGCCGCGATTCGCACGCATACACATATGTGTATAGGTTATGTAGCGTTGCATCTGTATGTGTGCATGCGTTTGCTCTATTGATTTGATGATGACGTAGTAGGCAGCAAGCCGAAACCATTTCTATCGGCTGTAACTTGTGTTCTATATATCCAATCAGATTCAAATTTTGGGATCTGAGATTTTATATATAATACTATCATATTGGTAAATTTCATGGAGATACACCAATTTTTGCAAAAAAGTTTCCTCCAGAGCTATATGATATAGTGGTCCGATTCTCCCAATTTTCATACTTTATTTTTCCCAGGTAATAAAAAGCCCCCAAAAAAAATTACATCCCGATAGCTCTTAAGATGGCTGAGTAAAACGCATACGCACAGACGGACGGACAACCGGTCAGACGGACAGACGGACATGGCTATATCAACTCAGCTTCTCATGCTGATCAAGAATATATATACTTTATATGGTCGGAAACGTCTCCTTCTGTGCGTTACAAACATCTGACCAATTTTATAATACCCTCTGCAAGGGTATAATAAGGCTTCTTTTAAAGACCCATGACAACAGCCTTTCCAAATACAATCAAATAGTTGCTTTAGCCTTGAAGCGACATCAGATAACCTTCAAAGAAGTTTCTGAATTAAACTCCAGTACTAAGTACAGAAGGAAAAATGACGCAAACAGTGGTAGAATTCATAAACACAGCCACAAGGCTTCTACCATACTTTGATGGTGACATCAAAAATCTACCGGGTTTCCTTGGAGCGCTTCGCGTACTTAACACCATAAAAGAAACGCACGAAGCAATAGTACAAAAACTGTCAACAATCTTCAAGGGTGAATCAGTAGATCTTTTAACAGCAAAAATTAAAAATCTGCAGAGAATAACTGTGTTTCATTCACAAAAGAGATTACTGAATTAACCGACGCTCTTAAAGGCGCATATATTTCGGATGGTCTTCCAAATGAACAAGCCGTAAAATACACCACCAAAGTGGCAATAAATGCTATGGTAAGCCATACCAAAAGTCAAAGAGTCCAGATATTAATGGAATCAGGAAACTTTGATTCAGATAAAGAAGCCATCGCTAGATTCACCACTCTTTCATTAGAGTCGAGCTCCACAGAAAATTTCCAAAATAATAAAATTTTTTATGCCCAGCATAATGACCGCGGTAGACGCCGCTATAACAGTAATGCCAACTGGAGAAACAATTCGAATTGGATCAATAACGATACCCACAGAGCCCAACGAGGCAGAAATTATTCACGCCACCGAAGAGGCGGCCGTGGAAGTGGATATAACAATGACAGACAGAACTCAAATAACCAACAGAATGGTTATAACCAATGTCCGATTAGCACAAGACACTACTTCGAGAAACTCCCAGACACCTCCAGATACTAAAGTATGAAAATTGGGAGAATCGGACCACTATATCAGATAGCTCTGGAGGAAACATTTTTGCAAAAATTGCAAAAATTGGAGTATCGCCATGAAATTTACCAATATTATAGTATTTCATATAAAATCTCAGATCCCAAAATTTGAATATAATCGGATAAATAGAACACAAGTTACAGCCGATATAAATCGGTTCACAGCAGACACCACACCCCCACCAAAACCCCCTCGGGCATCTCTACTGGCCAACAAAGTATTTCACTATTGAGCAACCGATTCTAAGAGATTGCATTCGACCAGTCTGCAATGCCAACATCCGGCCGATTGCAGCCTCAGCACTTTTCAACATATACATACTTTAGCATATACAAGCCTTTGCGTGGGCGACAAACCATAAGGCTAAGCATAATTGTATACATAACCATACATACATACACAAAACCATAAGACTAAGCATGATTGTATACATAACCATACATACATACAGGAAAACCTAAGCTTCGACTTGTAAATAATAAAACCCTCACTTCACTTGATTTTTAACAAACAAAGAACAAAGTCGCATTTATTCAAAAAATAATAAAACTCCAACAACAGGCAACCGGACTCAAGAAGACCGGATCCAACCCAATAAAGGACACAACTGTATTCCCCCTTTGCTCCCGGGAGGTAACTGGCGCAGCTGGTATTCGGAAGGGATATGAATCCCCAACTTGTATTATTAACTTTATTGTAAGTAGGATGGAAAAAAAAGCAGTGTGTGAAAAGGAAAAGCGAAAAAATAGAGAGAAAAGTTAAAATGAAAAAATATCAAAGAAGCTAACTTCGGCTATGCCGAAGTTTATATACCCTTGCAGTATACTTGGCAATAATATTTTTCCTTTTTGAAATTTCTTTCCCTGCAACTCAATTCATCAATACACAAACAAAATATTATTTCTCTTTTTACCACAAGTTTTTCTTCTTCCATCATTTTCTAAGCAAAGCACGGCACGCATACACATACAGTTCATGTAGCGTTGCGTCTGTGTGTGTATGCGTGTGCTCTGTTGATTTGATGATGGCAGTAGTAGGCAGCAAGCAGCGCTGCCGGCAGCGTTTGAACCGATTTATATTGACTGTAACTTGTGTTCTATTTATCGGATCAGATTCAAATTTTGGGATCTGAGATTTTATATCTATTACTATCATATTGGTAAATTTCATGGGGATACTCCAATTTTTGCAAAAATGTTTCTTCTAGAGCTATATGATATAGTGGTCCGATCCCAAAGATTTTCATACTTTATCTCACCCGGGTAAAAAAAAGCTCCCAAAAAAAATTTCATCCCGATAGCTCTTAAGATGGCTGAGTAAAACGCGTACGCACCGACGGACAGACGGACACACGGACATGGCTATATCGACTTAGCTTCTCATGCTGATCAAGAATATATATACTTTATGGGGTCGGAAACGTCTCCTTCTGTGCGTTACAAACATCTGACCAATTTTATAATACCCTCTGCAAGGGTATAAAAAGAGAGTGCAAAATAAAAGATAAAATATACCACGTCACCAACAAAATACATATAAAAATACAAAAAAATTTATGCAACAACAAAAAGATTTTTGTGGAATCAATCGCTGATTTGAAATGTGTGAAATCAATCGCTGATAATCACATCATTTACACAATACACATACACATTTATGTTGTACATAAGATCAATCGCTGATCACTGTGTCACAAAATACATATAAAATACAAAAATTTGTGCAACAACAAAAAAATTTTTTGTGGAATCAATCGCTGATTTGAAATGTGTGGAATCAATCACTGATAATCACATCATTTACACAATACACATATACATATATGTTGTACATATAATCAATCGCTGATTACTGTGCCACAAAATACATATACAAAAAAAAAATATACATGCAACAAAAGAATATATATATATATAGTGAAATGTGTGGAATCAATCGCTGATCATCACATAATTTACACAGTATACATACACATGTATGTTTGCGTCACATTGCGTCACAAAATATATATATGTTTTTATACATACATACACATACGTATGTAAATACACACAAAACAAACAAAAATTTTTTTTATAAAATTTTTACCATTATCTAAAAACAAATTCATACGCAAAAACCCATTCCTTTTCTCAAACTGCCACATAAACTTAAATATAAGGAAAAACACACACACAACAAATATTAATCGAAATACATTACAGAATTCCGAAATAAAAAGGAACACCAGAAAACATTGTAAAGGAAATCTAAAAACAATCCAAATTTTTTTTTAAAACAACAACAAAAAATCTAAGTACTATAATAAACACTACACTCCATCAGAAACACACAAACTTAAATTGGGAACAAGACCCATTACAAAAGTAGGAAAAAAAAAAAAGAAATAATTGATCAAGCACTGACCCTAATGTCAAAGAAACTAGTTGCTAAGACAAGATCGCGATTAGGACTCAGGAGTTCTAGCCTTACAGACATAAACGAGGAAACTTCCCCACCACAACAAAACCGTATAATGGACTCAGGCAATGCTTCTGGCTCCATTACCCCGACAATTAGTGGACCGCCCCCTACCCCATTAAATAGCAGCTTAGGAATTGGTGCAGGTTTCAGTACAACCGACATGCTAGCCTTCGTGAAAGAGCTTCCGACATTTGACGGAACATTAGGAACTCTAGATAACTTTGTCACTAGCGTGGAAGAAATTATCATGTTAATTAGAGGGGCAGATCAAACCCCCTATGGGCTATTGCTGCTTAGGGTGATAAGGAACAAAATTATAGGAAGGGCAAACGAAGCCCTTAACCTTGCAGGAACAAAATTAAATTGGGATGAAATAAAATGTAATCTAAATCGACTTTACGCTAGCAAGAAGAGCGAAGTAATTTTGCTTAACGAGATCCAATCTCCACCAAAAAATCTAACCCTTGACAAATTGTACTTCGGATTAATAAAACTTCGTGGAGAATTATTTTCCCTCCTGGCCAACAGCGGCCAAACACCCATTGCGATCGAATCAAAAAAACAACTATATAATGATGTTTGCTTAAACACGTTTTTAATCAACCTTAGGGAACCGCTTAGAACTTTGATCAGATCAAGAGATCCAGTCTCAGTGGAGGATGCCTATGAACGCTGTCGCAAAGAACAGTCATTCTATTACCAGAATCCAAGCAATCCACAATCCCAAACGGATCAGTCACGATCAAACAATCGTAACGCCCCCTATACAAATCATTATACCCAATCGAAGAATAATAATAATCGAAATCATCAGAAGTCCTCAAACAACCAAAACCCTTTCAAATCTAATAATAGTCCAAGTGGTGCCTCGACTTCACACCAACTATTCAACATCGATGATACCCAAAATTTTCAACAAAATGCCTCACCCAACCCATCGGGTACTTAAATAACATTCGCTACGGATCAACCCTTCCCTTTATATAAGTTAAGACCAGGCATGCTATAAACCTATAAATATTTTATGACCGCGCCCACACTCATCTTACAATAGTCAAGACTCGTCATAATGGGCATCGGCACAAACAATAACTATTAGACTAAACATTCCTATGGGAATGGTGTCGTGTTCAGTACATCAGACAGCAAGTCGCCCAATTCTACAATTCGGCAATAAACAGATCAAGTTCGGTACACCAGACTTCAAGTCGCCTAAATCAATTCATCGATAAACAGATCCCACGCCAGCGTTGGACTTTTGGACTCAGCAGACGTCGCTGTCACCAACGACGCCCAATACCAGAGGCTTCATCCAAACATAATCGATCAACCCAAAGTCAGTCTTCAACCTGAGTGCAACTTGTAACTTCGTTGGAGCTCCGCGATCTTTGTTCATAGAAGTTGTCTTAAAGTCTTCCAGTAAATTAAAAGATTTGTGAACGTAAAACTAATAAAGATTTTTAAATAAATTTTATTTTTTTCCTACGGAGAACAAGGAAAGTGTTAATTGGCGCCCGAGCAGGGACCCTGCTAAACAAAACTTGATCAAGTGTTAGTAAAAGATATCAGTGTTCGTGACCAATAAAACGCGTTAAATGCCTTAAGTGTCGACGAAAAAAACATTGTATCGAACTACGCTAAGAATCAGACAGGGTCAAAAATTCAATCGCTGCAATTTCCTCCAAGATCCGTTCCGAGGAAAACTGATAACCCGAAAGTGTTTGCCCAGGAGCGTTAGTACCTTCAACGTTGGAAAAGCGAGCCCTCCTACAAGCCGATCAGTAAAGCACCGAAGATGCTAGTAATAATGTAAGTTAAGAAGATTAGATTTAAGAGAAAATTCTGAATCAAAACGAAAGTTAAATCAAAACGAAAGTTAAAAAAGTTAAAAAAGAAAATCAATCAGTTAAATCCTAAAAAAGGACACAAAAGAATTAAAAGAAGAAAATCAATTAGCTAAGTTTAAAAAGAAAAACAAAAGAATCAAAAGAAGAAAATCCATTAGTTAAGTTTTTTCCAAAAAAAAAAAGAAAAAATCAACTAACCCTTAAAATATTTATCCTTACTAACAATTATCCTGTGAACCAAAAGCCATTTCCAACCGCGCCGCGAACTTGCTTATTCTTACAAAAAACCTGATTACATATTCGACGCGATTGTGTTACGTATCTGTTGTCGTTTTAAGTGAAATACTTCCCCTTTTAAATTGAAAAATGCCTGATGATAGTTGGGTAAAAGCCTCAGTTCTTCAGCCAGGAAATCGTCAAGCTACAGAGCCACAAATGGCATCAACCTCATGTTCTGCAGGTAGAAGTATAGAAGCAGTTTCTATCCAAGGCTTAGATGCAGCTATAGATGTTATATTAGCAGCTAGAATGGAGAATTATATTGAGCGCTTGAACTCGTCGCAATCAGAAAACCCAGTATATAAAGATTTAACCCCAAATTTAAGTGACAATTGGAACGATTTGGAAAGGGTTCCAGATTTAGTGAAAGGACTTAGAGAATTTTCAGGTAATCCAGCAGAGTTTACAACATGGTTTTCTACAGCTTCACGCATAATGGAGGTTTTTGCTCCCTTACAGGGAACACCAAAATATTTCGCGATACTGTTGACGGCTAGAGACAAAATTACCGGTCATGCAGACTCAGTGTTGAAAGCAAATGATACCGCATTGCATTGGGATGCAATCTCGAAATGTCTTTTAGAAGAGTATTCGGATAGACGAGACCTAGGTACACTGGAATACCAATTATTTTCCATGAGCCAGAAGAATAGTACCATCCATGAATTCTATTTTGCAGTCCACCAACAAATGTCCTTAATTATTGATCAAATCAAGAATATGGGACACAGCCCAGAAGTTAGAATGGTCATGTCAAAACAAATAAAGGACAGAGCTTTAGATACTTTTATTAGAGGCTTAAATGGTGACCTAGCAGACAGATTAAGTATGGCGCAGCCTCTTAATCTAAAACATGCATTGCAATTAATAGATGCAGTAGATAATAAACGCGCTAAAAATTCTATCGGCCTCGGTTATCAATACCCTCGTCCGAATATATCACATAAACCAGTACAACACAATAAGAACAATATGTTCCCTCCAACCACCGTACCCTCCAGTACTTCCACCTAAACCACACATTAATACAAACTGGTATAACCCCAGACAGATACAGAGCTATATTATTCCTCAGAATAATCCGTTCCATAATAATAACCAGCCATTTTTTAATGCATCACCTAGACCATTCACCCCGAAACCACCTAGACCATTCACCACTGCAATGGAAGTAGACGGTTCCATCATAACCAGAAAAGTAAATTACATAAACAGACCAAATATCAATCCCTCACAACAGCCAATTTTGTTGAAAAGAGTAAACCAGCCTATAACAAATTTTCCGAATAAAATTCAAAGACAGTTCCACATTGGAGCTGAAGCACAAAATGAATCATATAGTACTCCAATGCAAGAAGAACCTCAGGTTAATATGTCCGAAGTTCAGTCTGAATATCAAGAGCAAGATGACTATTTCCAAGTAGTCCCATATTCACAGTTTTCAGAGTATCAGCAACAGCAAGAATATTTCACCGCTCAAGGTGATATGTCCGAGTTAATTCCGCAAAATAAAGAGGTATCACAAACCATAGTCCAAGATCCTCTCCCGCAAATTGAGGATACTGTCAATTTTTTAGGATGAAATGTTCCTCTTTGCCGTACTTTTTAGTCCGGGACAAAGATGGAACAGTATACAATTTTTTAATAGACACCGGTTCAAATAAAAATTATATCCAACCAGAAATAGCCAGAAATGTAAAAACAAACGAGCACAAGTTCTATGCGAGAACTGTAAGTGGACGCATCCTAATTACGGAACATGTCCACTTGGGTCTTTTCAATGAACCCAACAAACCTATAATCTTTTTTCTACTGCCAAATTTGGAATCGTTCCATGGAATCTTAGGCAACGATACATTAAAAGAACTTAATGCCATTATAGATGTGGCAAAAAATTTATTATACGTCAACAACTCTCATGTTGTTAAAATGAGACAAATGCAAACTCAGCAAGTCCACACGATCAATTCAGATCAACTCTCGGGTCAGCAAAAATTAAAGCTAGAAGCACTTCAAGAGGAATACAAATCGCTGTTCGCGAGCCCAGACATGAAGTTGACTTACGCTACCAATGTCCAAGGAGAAATTCGAACGACGTCAGACACTCCAGTCTATACAAAACATTACCCGTATCCAGCTTCGTTGCGAGAAGTAGTTGAAGAACAAATTCAAGAATTACTACAAGATGGTATAATACGACCCTCACGGTCGCCTTATAATTCCCCTGTTTGAATTGTCCCAAAGAAAAGCGACAGTCTGGGAAGGAAAAAATATAGGATGGTCATTGACTATCGGAAATTAAATACAGTCACCATTTCGGATAAATATCCAATTCCCGAAATTGGAGAGATGATTGCTCAATTGGGCAACAACAAATATTTCTCTGTTCTCGACTTGAAAAGTGGATTTCATCAGATTCCTCTAAAGAAATCTGATATTGAGAAAACAGCGTTCGCTGTAAACAGAGGGAAATATGAATTTACCAGACTTCCCTTCGGTTTGAAAAATTCCCCATCAATATTTCAAAGAGCCCTTGATGACATATTAAGAGAACATATAGGAAAAATATGCTATGTTTATATCGATGATATCATAATATTCAGCAAATCTGAGGAAGAACATTTTCGTCATTTGGCCGAAGTATTCTCTACTTTGTCAAAAGCAAACATGAAAGTACAGGTAGATAAATGCAAATTCCTCAAACATAGTGTTGATTTCCTAGGCGTAGTAATATCAAGGGAAGGTGTTAAAACCATCCCAGAAAAAGTACAGGCTATCAAAAACTTCCCCACAGCAAAGAACCTAAAACAACTAAGGTCTTTCTTGGGTTTAGCCAGCTATTATAGGAGATTCATTAAAGATTTTGCTAAATTAGCAAGACCCCTTACAGCCTTATTGCGTGGCGAACATGGTAGAACTAAAAAGAATATTTCCAATAAAATCGAAATTCGTTTTGGCAAAGAAGAATATGACTCTTTTGAGAAAGTGAAAAATTCATTAATTTCACAAGACGTAATATTAGCATATCCCGATTTCAATCAAGAATTCCATCTGACTACAGATGCCTCGAATATAGCAATAGGTGCGTCACTAGAACAAAACGGGAGACCGATTACATTTATATCTAGAGCGTTATCTAAAACAGAAGAAAATTATGCTACAAACGAGAGGGAAATGTTAGCCATAGTATGGTCCTTGGAAAAATTGAGGATGTATCTCTATGGTAAGTCAAAAGTGACCATCTACACTGATCATCAACCGCTTACCTATGCACTTAGTCCGAAGAACAACAATGCAAAGTTGAAAAAGAGGAAAAGTTACCTGGAGGAGTACAATTATGAATTGAAGTATAAACCGGGTAGCTCAAATGTGGTAGCAGACGCACTTTCTAGAAATCCTACTGGCATAAATGCCAGCAGCACGTCAGCAGCCACTGTGCATAGCGATGAGAGCTCAGGTCATGAACTTATACCAACAATGGACATTCCCATTAACGTCTTCAAAAACCAATTAATAATTCTCATCGGCGATAACGAATCAACGACATTCGAATTACCGTTCCCTACATACCATAGACATACAGTAGTAAGGAGAAACTATTCAGAGAGTGATCTTGTAACAATTTTAAAAGCAAAAATGGATCCTAGAATGGTAAATGGTATTTTCACTTCCGAAAGTATTATAGGAAAGATCCAATCCATATTTCCGGAACATTTTAGGAACTATAAAGCAAGATTCACGCAGATTCAAACTACAGATGTCCATGACCATAGCCAACAGCAAGAAATCATAGCAAAAGAACATGTTAGAGCCCATAGAAACGCATTGGAGAACAAAAAACAAATTTTATCGAAATTTTTTTCCCCGGTATGAAAAAGAAAATAGAAGCAGTAGTAAAAGCCTGTCAAACATGCAAACTTTCAAAATACCAAAGACACCCCCCAAATCAAGAAATTCAACCATCACCCATTCCTAGTTATCCAGGAGAAATCATACACATAGATTTGTACTCAACACAGAATAAAATTATCCTAACAGCAATAGACAAGTTCTCAAAGTATGTGCAAATAAAACTAGTTAATTCAAAAGCAGCGGAACATTTAAAAGTACCACTTCGCGAGTTATTAGTAGCTTTCGGTGTGACCAAAACGGTAGTCATGGATAATGAGAAATCCCTGAATTCCGCGTCAATAAAATTTCTTTGAGTAATCAGTTAGGCATAAATGTCCATACAACCCCACCATATACATCGTCTAGCAATGGCCAAGTAGAAAGATTCCATTCGACATTCACAGAAATTATGAGATGTTTAAAGGTTGAGCATCCCGAGTTGGAATTCGAAGACCTAATATTCAGAGCTGTAGATGAGTATAATAAAACGATCCATAGCACCACTAATAAAAAACCAATAGAAGCATTCTTTGCGGTACACTTAGCACACTCACCAGAAAAACTAGAACTCGAAAGGCAAAAAATTTCAAAGAAAATTTCAGATAAGCAAGATTCCGATTTACAATATCACAATAAGGAAAAGGAACCCATTAAAAATTACGATCCAGGTGACACAATATATGTTAAGATCAACAGAAGGTTAGGTTCTAAACTAACTCCAAGATATAAAAAAGAAAAAGTAGCTGAAGATTTGAATACAAATGTTAAAACCATGTCAGGCAGCATAGTGCATAAGAATCAGCTAAAATACTGATCCACATCCTTTTTCGACAGGTTAATCTTGTTACCAGCCTGCTGGGGACACACAGATCAAGTTCGGTACACCAGACTTCAAGTCGCCTAAATCAATTCATAGATAAACAGATCCCACGCCAGCGTTGGACTTTTGGACTCAGCAGACGTCGCTGTCACCAACGACGCCCAACACCAGACGCTTCATCCAAACATAATCGATCAACCCAAAGTCAGTCTTCAACCTGAGTGCAACTTGTAACTTCGTTGGAGCTCTGCGATCCTTGTTCATAGTAGTTGTCTTAAAGTCTTCCAGTAAATTAAAAGATTTGTGAACGTAAAACTAATAAAGATTTTTAAATAAATTTTATTTTTTTCCTACGGAGAACAAGGAAAGTGTTAATTTATATCTCACATTCCAAGGGAATAACAAACTAAAATTCCTTATAGATACGGGATCAACCCATTCACTCATCAATCCAGAGCTTATTTCACAAAACCTAAGAAAAAAATTAGAAACCCCAATCACAATAGCAACTGTGCTGGATAAATATTCAGTTCAAGAGCAAACTTCACTTCCATTCTTTAAAGAATTCAACGAACAAGGAGCAATAGACTTCTTACTCTTAAGATTCCACACCAGTTTCAATGGCCTCATTGGAATTGACGTGTTATCTAGAATCAAAGCCAAGATAGATTTAGGCGAGTCACGACTAGAAACCCCTAATGCAACAATGACCATCCTAACACAAAGAAACGCGACAACAGGAGTTTTTACAATATCAGCTTGTACTAGAACCCTACTCCCACTACAAGTAGATTTGGAGGAGGGCGATTTCTTCTGTAATACAACAACAATTAATGATATCCTCATACTATCTGAAGGCCTTTATAAGGCAGTAGATGGTACTAGCTACTTAGAAGTAATAAACACTTCACAAGAAGACCAAAGAATTTTTCTACAACAGCCCCTACAAGTTACTCCATACAATGAAGAAGATTTTATTGAATTGTACTCAGTACAATCCGACTCCTATAATCAGGGGACTAACACTGGGAATCTATCCGATATTAAAACAGACCACTTAAATGCCGAGGAAAAAGAAGTATTTTTGCAGATCTGCAAACAGTTTACCGACCTTTTTTATAACAAGGAGGATCCTCTTACATTTTCTAATGAAGTAAAACATACAATAAACACCAACAATTGTGATGCATTATTCGTCAAGTCCTATAGATACCCATTTATACATAAGCAGGAAGTAAAAGATCAGATAAACAAGATGCTCGAACAAGATATAATCAGACCAAGTCATTCCCCATGGAGTGCACCAGTGTGGGTCGTGCCAAAAAAAGCAAACTCATCGGGATAGAAGAAATGGAGGTTAGTGATAGATTATAGGAAACTCAATGACAAAACTATATCCGATCGGTACCCCATTCCGAACATAAACGATGTCCTTGACCAAATTGGAAAAACTAAATACTTTTCCACCTTAGATTTGGCCAGCGGATTTCACCAAATCCAAATGAATGAAGCAGATATACAAAAAACTGCATTTACGGTAGAGAATGGACATTACGAATTCATCCGAATGCCTTTCGGACTCAAAAATGCCCCGGCCACCTTTCAGAGAGTCATGGATAACATACTCCGCGACTTCATTGGCAACATTTGTCTAGTATACCTGGACGATATAATAATATTTTCACCATCTCTGCAACAACACTTAACAGACATTAGAAATATATTCACGAGACTACGAGAAGCAAACTTTAAAATTCAAATATCAAAATCCAATTTCTTAAGGAAGGAAATAGATTTTCTGGGACATTTAGTCACACAAGAGGGCGTTAAACCAAACCCCAACAAAATACAGGCCATTAAAGACTTTCCTTGCCCTAGGAATAGACGAGATATCAAATCTTTCCTCGGACTCTTAGGGTACTATCGCAAATTTATAAAGGACTTTGCACACATTACCAAACCACTAACAAGACAGTTAAAAGGCAAAAAGCAAATAACCATAGACGAAGAATTCACAAACACATTCAAATTTTGTAAAACATTGCTTTGCAATGACCCAACACTTATATTTCCCGATTTCACAAAACATTTTTTTGTAACTACTGATGCTAGCAACTTCGCCCTTGGGGCAGTCCTATCACAAGGTTCATTAGGAACAGATAAACCAGTGTCCTTCGCCAGCAGAACACTCTCCGATACAGAGGTCAATTACGGAACGTCGGAAAAAGAGAAGCTAGCTATCATAAAGGCGGTGAAAAACTTTAGACCATATTTGTTCGGTAGGAAGTTTACAATAGTAACAGACCATAAACCATTGACCTGGCTTATGAGTTTTAAAGAACCAAGTTCAAAGATAATCCGTTGGAGACTCCAACTTCTAGAGTATGATAACGACGTCGTCTATAAAAAGGGCTCACAAAACGTAATTGCCGATGCGCTTAGTAGAGTCGATACAAACACGGGTGCTAGTATCAATGTAAACGACGCAACACCCTTACCTATTTCAGACAAACCATTAAATGACTTCGCCTCGCAAATTGTATTTTAAACAGGAACAATACCGCATGTCGAGACCGTAGCCCCTTTCAAAAACAAACTAAGACGTATCATTACATTATCAAAAAGAAAAATGAAATCTAACAAATTGTGTGCAATTTATGCACCCAACAATATTTTCCATAGAGTGCAGGAAGTATATTCACTACACCTCGCACACCTACCAACGCACAAATTAATTAGATGCATATCCATGGTAACAGAAATCCTTGACTTCAAGGCACAACAAGAAACTATAACAAAGTACCACATAAATAATAACCATAGAGGCATCGACGAGACACTCTTGCACTTAAAAAGAGAGGTTTATTTCCCACAAATGAAAAGTAAGATAACTCAAATCATTCGGAACTGCGACACTTGCAAAACACTTAAATACGATAGGCACCCTCCAAAAATCAATTTCGAAATATCAGAAACACCGCATAAGCCCATGGACATAATCCACATAGATGTCTATACAATTAATGGCAACGTCCATCTGACAATAATAGACAAATTTCCAAAGTTTATTTGCGCATATATCTTATCAAACAGAAACTGCATTAACATATTAAAAATACTTAAAAATTTCATGAGTCTATACGGAATTCCACAAAAAATCGTATACGATCAAAGGGCAGAATTTTCAAAGAATACTGTGAACAATACAACATTGACACACATTGTATTTCATTCCAACAGACCACTAGTAACTCCCCTATAGAAAGAGTCCATTCAACTCTAACAGAAGCATTTAGAATTATACTTCATAAAAGGAAAGAAAAAGGATTACCTCTTGACCATGATAAAATCCTCTCAGAAACATTAATCACTTACAACAATGCAATCCACTCAAGCACGAATCATAACCCGTTCGAGCTTTTTAGTGGTAGAACACACATATTTATTAAGACAATGACCCCTAACAATAGACATGATTACCTGAACGAATTAAACTTATTCCGCACAAATCTGTATACAGAAGTTAAGGAACAACTTGAAAAGAAAAAAACCGACAAAATAGCAAAGTTAAATAAGGACAGAACGGCACCACAACAATTGTCCCCCGATTAAGTAATCTTTAGGAAGGAAAACAGAAGGAACAAATTGACCCCTCGATTTTCAAAACAAGTAGTACTTAGGGACAAGGGAACAACGTTAATAACCAGGAAAAATCAAAAATTACAGAAGGCCAAACTTAGAGTAAAACCCAAAACAACTTAAACTTATTAACTTGTTCAATAATTTTTTTTAACTCCCATTTCTCGACCTACCTTACAGAAGCCTACGGGCAAATGCGCAATTCATCTCAATCAGCCCCCTGGACGGAACGTCGCCCATTGCCAGAATTAGTCTGGGCAACGTAAGGATTATAAAAGCCTTTAAAACTATGAACCATATTATAGATATGGACGATTACAAAAATTGTGCTAACAAAATAGAACAAACAATCAAGAATTTAAAATCAAATGAAATGTTTAAACTATCACTAGGAGTATTAGATGAGAAGCTAAAAGAACTCCAGGGGAAAATAAAGATCCTTTTAACCCACAGTCGGAGGAAACGGGGACTAATAAATGGGTTAGGTAGCGTAGTAAAAGCTATTACAGGAAACATGGATGATGAAGATTCCAAACAGATTTATGAACAAATTAGGCAAGCAAAAGAAAAAACTAAGTCCTTTTCAAGCGCAGTAAATAATCAAATAAATTTTAACAACGAAGTATTGATCCGTTTTAAGAATATAACAAATCACATCAATAAGGAACAAACCTTGATCAACAATTTCTTAAGCATGTCACAAAATGGCATTTTGAAAAACTTTGAGGAAGAAGATCAAAAATTTTATACTTTACAATATATTAATAAATTAAACTATAACATAGATGTGTTAGCAGAACACATAAGAAATATTGCGGAAAGCCTAATTTTCGCAGAAATAAACATAATTCCAAAATTTATCTTAAATATAAAAGAAATCGAATATATAAAAGCATTCTTTCAAAATCAAAGTGTTAACCTAGATCTGGAAGAACACATATATAGTCTATTAAGACTTGAAACTCTCTGCCATGAAAATACAATTATTTTTAATTTAAAAATCCCTATTTTTGAGGATACATACTATAATCTCGAGAGGATTATTCCTTTACCAATAAACGGTACAAAATTTATCATAGCTCCCAATTGTATTACACAAAATAACAAAACTATATTATATATAAGAAATAAATATATTAAAATAGATAATAAGACATTCTGCGAGCAAACCTCAAACAACGATTTCCCCATCAACAACGATTGCCTTAGGAATATTATCGAAGGTAAAGCAACCCCATGCGACCTAATTCAAACGGGAAATTTCACCAACATCTTTGAACCTGAAAATGGGATGATCTTTGCCTTTAATACAAAGAACCTTCTACTAGAATCCACTTGCGGAAATTCGACCGTCATTCCTGGATCCCATATAATAAAATATTCAAATTGCTCGATTAGCATAAATAACATCCAATATGATAACACAGATTATAATAACACTGAACACCTGGATATCGTACTACCTCCCATTCAGAGGATCATCGAAAAAAAGGCCATTGAAGTCTAAGCCTGGAAAAAATCCACCTGGACGCAATACAAACCAACACAAGATTCCTTCAAAACAACAAAGAAGTAAAAAAACATATGGCCACCTTATATGCTATTTCGGGATGCCTGCTAATAGTCGGCTTTCTTTTTTGGAAGCTGCGGAAACAGAAAATTAACTACTATCCACAAATACAATCACCGTTACCTATCTTCACTCCGACCATCCCACCATTATGGCCGTCGCTCCAGTTTGAGGGGGGAGGAGTTACCACAGCAGACACCACACCCCCACCAAAACCCCCTCGGGCATCTCTACTGGCCAACAAAGTATTTCACTATTGAGCAACCGATTCTAAGAGATTGCATTCGACCAGTCTGCAATGCCAACATCCGGCAGATTGCAGCCTCAGCACTTTTCAACATATACATACTTTAGCATATACAAGCCTTTGCGTGGGCGACAAACCATAAGGCTAAGCATAATTGTATACATAACCATACATACATACACAAAACCATAAGACTAAGCATGATTGTATACATAACCATACATACATACAGGAAAACCTAAGCTTCGACTTGTAAAGAATAAAACCCTCACTTCACTTGATTTTTAACAACCAAAGAACAAAGTCGCATTTATTCAAAAAATAATAAAACTCCAACAACAGGCAACCGGACTCAAGAAGACCGGATCCAACCCAATAAAGGACACAACTGTATTCCCCCTTTGCTCCCGGGAGGTAACTCATGCACACATACAGACGCAACGCTACATAAACTATATGTGTATGCGTGCGAGTCGCGGCATGCGTGTAAAAGGGGATGGGGAAGAAGAAGAAATTGAAATGATATTTGAAAGGTTCTGTGCATTAATGAATTGAGATACAGAAAAAGAGTTTGGAACATGTAAAAATATTATGGCCATGGACTGCAAGGGTATATAAACTTCGGCACAGCCGATGTTAGCTTCTTTAATATTTTCATACTTTATTTTTCCCATGTAATAAATAAAAAGCCCCCAAAAAAAATTTGATCCCGATAGCTCTTAAGATGGCTGAGTAAAACGCATACGCACAGACGGACGGACAGACGGACATGGCTATATGAACTCAGCTTCTCATGCTGATCAAGAATATATATACTTTATAGGGTCGGAAACGTCTCCTTCTGTGCGTTACAAACATCTGACCAATTTTATAATACCCTCTGCAAGAGTATATAAAAAAAAAAAAACAAAAAATAATAATATATAAAAATTTTTATGGATTCATCTATTATTAAAAATAAATTCATACAACTTCGAAAAACAGGAGAAAGAAAATTTGTCTGGCCAGACACAAACTAAAAACAATTTTCCTAGCATACTATAATAATAGTTTTAATAACTCCAGAATATTACGTTATTTTCTTAAAAGGGGAGGTTTAGTATTTTCATACAAATAATCATTCAATACAAAGAGCTCAACTTGTAACACTTTGTTGCAAGTATAAACAATTAAACATATACGCATTAAAATATAATTATGCACTTGAATATGTTTGTTTGTATACACGCAAACATATTCACATAAATATACAGCTAAGCATGATCATATATATATGTGCATTTGTATATGCACATACATATATTCACATAAGCAACAATGCACAGACGTAACTTGAGCTAGAGCCAGGCCAGCGTGTGGACGCTGACCAAGCACTTTGTTGCAAGCGCTCCAACCATATGTATGTATATACCGACACTCTCCCTCTCTTTTGTAGCTGTCACATAAGTCGCAGCATAACAATACATATGTAAACTTAGCCTAAGAAAAGAATAATTTGGAATAAAGAATCAATTCAGAAAATTCAATCGACTGACACTGACGTGTCCACCTTTAATATTTTCTACCTAATAAAACTCGGTCCTTTTGCTTCCTTCCACACTACGTAAAAAATTTTAAGACCTCAAAAGAAGCATGGGATGCACTACGCCATTTACACTTGCCACCGGGCCAATACAAAAAGTGTCGCTTTATAAAAAACTTTTGAACTTGAAATTGCAGGCAAACAGTGCAATTCCACAATATATAAATTTATTCGTGGAACTAATCAGTAATCTAGTCAGCTTCAGTCGAAGTTGGTATTAACTTAAGTGACTTAACTTAAGTTATAATTCTCTTGTGAAGTTTGAATTCTGAGTTTGTTCTTTAGAAGTCATAAAAGCTAAGCTACTCGCAGAAGCGATTGGTATAGAAGAAAACGGTGAAAAAGCAAGTTGCCACTTCGCACATGTGGTACGAGAAAGATTTATTTGTTTCTTACACTGACAAAAACGATTCGATATGTTTAGCTGCTGATTTACAAATTAAAAGCCCTGGAAGAGGAACAGTTAAAATAAATACAGCTCAATGTGTAATAATATTACAAAATGTTCTTTATGTGCCAGACCTGAAATTAAATTTTTTTCTGAGATTGCATCGCTAGGCCATGACCACACAATTATATTTAAAGAAAATTGTGCTGAAGTAAAATCGAATGATAGTAATACCATGATTACAGCTTTAAAGCAAGACAATTTGTTTCTTTTTAGTAACATTTTCAAAAACAGACTGTTTTATATGAAAGAGAGAGAAATTTTGTGGCATCATAGATATGGTCACCCGTGTTTGAACGAAATAGTAGATAAACAACTCGTAACCGGCATTAATTTAAAACATTTTGCGGCTGATACCAACTGTAACACGTGTAATCAACCTAAAATATGCACGCGGTTATTTGCTCAAAGCTCAAACTATGTCCGCAATTCCGCAATTGTTAGAATTAATACATACAGATGTTTGTGGCCCAATAAACACTCAATCCATTGGCGGAGCAAAATATTTAATTACATTCATTAACGATAAGTCAAAGCGTGTTTTCGTTTATTTTATGAAATTAGGAATATTTCAAATATTCAAAAACTTGGTAAATATTTACATAAGCTACTCGAGATTTCAGTGTTCAAAAGTGAAAAACCGACTAAAGCTATATTAGTGTTGGCAAACATTATTTTTTATTTGTCGCGTTGTTCGACCTGGCAGTCAAATATTTTATTCTGAATTATAAAATTTAGGAATATTCGGCTGCTTTTTGTCTTTTTAAATCAAGAAATATTGTAAATTCAAAAATATTTTCGTTTGTTCGCTTCGAACAAAAGTTTCAAAAAGCTCGAGTATTGAAGTATCCGAAATTTGGCATCTGGCAACACTATCTCAAAATTTGGCAGCTTTTTTTAGCCGTAAAAAGGTACTTTTATCTACAATAATAATTTTTCTTTTGTTAATTACAAAAAAACTACATAATAAATCGCCAAGGCGCACCTGAGGACGTGCCCGTGAAATTTTTCTCTTTCGTTTAATACCAAATTTATGTAGTTTAAGCGCGTTTTCGGCCCGAGTATTGAAGTATCCGAAATTTGCCATCTGGCAACACTATCTCAAAATTTGGCAGCTTCTTTTAGCCGTAAAAAGGTACTTATAGCTACAATAATAATTTTTCTTTTGGCAATTACAAAAAAACTACATTATAAATCGCCAAGGCGCACCTGAGGACGTGCCCGTGGAATTTTTCTCTTTCGTTTAATACCAAATTTATGTAGTTTAAGCGCGTTTTGGGCCCGAGTAACGTAGGTAAACATTTACCTTCGGTGTTTGTTGTTGCCAAAGTTCCTAAAAATGAGTGTTATCCAAATAATTCAAGTACTAACAATTTTACTTCATTTGTTGTAGACAAAATCATAATAAAAACGATTTGACAAATGAAGATGATTTGTTCCCAAATAAAGCACAAGTTTTGTCAACCCGAGAAACAGAAGACTTAACGCCAGAAGAAGAAGATCAAGATTCATCTCAAGAAGAAGATTTCGATATGTATGAGACAATTTTTAACGAAAACGAGCAGTACGAGCAGTTCAACGACTCTGCAACATCCAACGACTCAGAGGGAGAAAATCAGCCTGAACATCGTGGATACTGTTCATATAGTAAATAAATAATAGTGTTCATTTTATATTAGAGATTCGTCAGAGTTAAGTAATTTCCTTGGTATCTCGCTATGGCGGGATACCCTCGCCATATCAACACGTTCCTATATTGCTCACTCAATTAGTAAACTGGCGCAGCGATACAATGATCCAC
The DNA here is from genome assembly GCA_018903935.1 of Drosophila insularis. Lineage (NCBI taxonomy): Eukaryota > Metazoa > Arthropoda > Insecta > Diptera > Drosophilidae > Drosophila > Drosophila insularis. The sequence goes on along the minus strand of JAEIFP010001172.1, from coordinate 129,592 downwards.
ATAGTGAGCACGATGCAGCATTGACGCATATTTTGCGATGCTTATCCAGAACAATGGACTTGAAGCTGCACTATTACAAAACTGAAAAACCATTGTATGGATTTGTTGATGCAGATTAATCAAAGAAGCAGGGTTTGGTTTCCCTCAGCAGTACAGAAGCTGAATACGTCGCCCTGTCTACAGCAGCAAAGGAAGCCACCTATCTACGCAGGCTTTTAGAAAAAAATGGATGTCATCCACCATGAAACAACTAATCGTCCAGTGCACCATAAGCGAGCTGAACATATTGATATGAAGCATCATCACATCAGAGAAGTTGTAGCATTGAAAATAATATCAATTAACTATGTTGCAACAGGTGACAATATAGCCCATATACAGCTTACCAAAGTGTGCCTATTATTTTAGTCCAGCTCAATCAGCTGCTTTTCGAATAGAACATTGCGAAAGTTGCCAGTTACATAAAAAGAATGAAGGCATTAATTTTTTCATGTGTAGCGATCGGGCAAAGCGACATACATAGATGTGCTCGCGTCGAAATGCTGAGGGCAACTAAATCCACCCTCATGCTCTGAGTGAGGACTTCGGAAGCCGTTCGGTTACACGCATACGAGGTGCCGAACGTGTTTGTCCCCCGGGGGATATGAGTGCCGGGCTCTGGCATACAGTAAATATTTGTGAAAGAGAAACTCCCCAACAGCTTCCTCTGAGAGCTCCCCAATCGAAACCAAAGCGTGCTCTATAACCTTTGGTGCATGAATTAAAATTTTATGCACTGTTGCTGGAAGGTAGTACCATGGATACATTTCAATTAATTTATTCGCTGTATCTAGTGCGAATTTTTCAAATTTTTTTATATTTATTTTGTATCCTGATGCTAAGGCTTGCAGTATCGTTGCTCAGCGGTCAATAACTTCTTCATCAATGCCTATAATCTGAGATGCTAAGCTTGGGTTACTGAAAAATTTCCTGGCAGTATTGCCATGGTTGGTTTCCTCTACCTCCATCCTTTGGCGTATCGACCAGTAACCCCATTTTCTCTCGAAACTCCGCTTGAATTTGATGTTTTTTCTTTAATACAATAGACTTGAGTTCCCCCGATCGTACTTGCCAAAGCTTTACATCAAGTTTGTACGAAATGTGCAAGAAATATTCGAAGAACCGGATAGCCCGTGATAGCCCGAATTCAAATTCTTCCTTCAATATTATTCATTTCTGTGGGCTTTGCTCCACATATAAGCATTTTATCGAGGACGTGTTGCTTAACGCGTTGCAAACTTTACCATCCACCATGGTTAATTGAAGGTCGTGCTTTATAGAAAATGTTGTATTGCAAATTTTATGCTCTGTTGTCTTCAAGTTAGCTATTTTCTCGTTGAAGTAGAGCTCTTGTTCGACGGAAAGTTCGGCGGTCTCCTTTTTAAATTGAAGCCTGAGTGGCCCACAATATCGGGTAGACGATGGCCTGGGATTTTTCAATATTACTTTAGAGTCGGTTACGAGCTGAAGTGGGACGTACTATGTGACAAATAAACTTTTCTCGTCATTAATACAATTGGAAAACTTTTGTTTATATTCGCTGTGGCCAGTGCTGCCATCGCATCCCCATTTTCCAATTAATGTTAAAGTTTTTTCAGTTTCATCCAAACGTTCTTCAATTAAATTCTTTTAAAGCTCTAAAATACTTGAAGCCGTATTGTCTAAAAGACTTTGTGGTTCCACTTCTGCATGTGTTTCGTCTACAACAATATTATTAGGATATCTCAATGTTTTGAACTTAAGAATTTTTTCGTAACTTGGCAATAAGTTATATGAAACTTCTGAATTTATAAATGATCTAATGACCAAGTATTTGTGTTTGGACAACCCAATGTCGACGACAAGCGACAAGACCTTTTCAATATTTATTTCAGTTGCATTAAGGCTTGACTGAGAATCAGATCCCCCTTTACACGCAACCCCTTTTTATACCATACACCCATAGGGTGAAAATGGTATATTAAAGTCGCTAAAATGTATGTAACAGGCAGAAGGAAGCTTTTCCGACCCCATAAAGTATATATATTCTTGATCAGCATCAACAGCCGAGACGATCTAGCCATGTCCGTCTGTCCGTCCGTCCGTCCGTCCGTCTGTCCGTCCGTCCGTCCGTCCGTCCGTCCGTCTGTATGAACACCTAGATCTCGGAGACTATAAGAGCTAGAGCCACCAAATTTGGTATGTAGACTCGTGTCATATGTACGCTTATCGAGTTTGTTTCAAATGTTTGCCACGCCCCCTACCGCCCCCGCAAATGATATAAAACCGATTTTCTCAAACACCATAGCAACTAGAGACACAAAATTTGGTATGTATATTCGCTTAGTAAACGCGCACATTTTGTATTTGTAAAATTTTTTGCCACGCCCCCTACCGCCCCCCGCAAATTAAATAAAACCGATTTTCTCAAACACTATAGCAACTAGAGACACAAAATTTGGTATGTATATTTGCTAAGTAAATGCGCACGTTTTGTATTTGTAAAAATTTTGCCACGCCCCCTACCGCCCCCGCAAATTAAATAAAACCGATTTTCTCAAAAACTATTCTAGCTAGAGACACAAAATTTGGTATGAATATTTGCTTAGTAATTGCGCACATTTTTGATGTGTAAAGATTTTGCCACGCCTCTTTCCGCCCCCGTAATTTGAAAAAACTCGATTATCTCCCGTAATTTTCAACCTTGTGCAATCAAATTTAGCACACTTAAATTTGATACTAATATCCAGCAAAATACCAAATTTGATCAAAATCGGAATAAAAATAGCCAAGTTATGCATATGAACGTTTTTCCATATGGCCGGAGTTGGCCGTTGGCTGGTGGGGGCGCTAGGGTGCTCGAATGCTTGAGTGAGCGAAATACTAAGATATGCTTCTAAAAAGCATGCAAACAGATTTTTTTTAAAATACGAAAATGCATTGGTTATTATAAATTTAAAATATTTGTTTTACTGGTGTATGGTATATCCAAGTCGGCGAGACGACTTACTTACTTCATTTCTTTAAATATCAAAGAAGCTAACTTCGGCTGTGCCGAAGTTTTTATACCCTTGCAGTCCATGGCCGTAATATTTTTACATGTTCCAAACTCTTTTTCTGTATCTCAATTCATTAATGCACAGAACCTTTCAAATATCATTTCAATTTCTTCTTCTTCCCCATCCCCTTTTACACGCATGCCGCGATTCGCACGCATACACATATAGTTTATGTAGCGTTGCGTCTGTATGTGTGCATGCGTGTGCTCCGTTGATTTCATGATAACGTAGTAGGCAGCAAGCCGAACCGGTTTATATCGGCTGTAACTTGTGTTCTATTTATCCGATCAGAATCAAATCAAATTTTGGGATCTCAGATTTTATATATAATACTATCATATTGGTAAATTTCAAAGTGATACTCCAATTTTTGCAAAAATGTTTCCTCCAGAGCTATATGATATAGTGGTCCGATTCTGCCAATTTTCATACTTTATTTTTCCCAGGTAATAAAAAGACCCCAAAAAAAATTTCATCCCGATAGCTCTTAAGATGGCTGAGTAAAACGCATACGCACAGACGGACGGACAAACGGTCAGACGGACAGACGGACATGGCTATATCAACTCAGCTTCTCATGCTGAATAAGAATATATATACTTTATAGGGTCGAAAACGTCTCCTTCTGTGCGTTATAAACATCTGACCAATTTTATAATACCCTCTGCAAGGGTATAAAAAGAGTTCGCGACTTGACTATGCAAATTACTGTGTAGCGAAATCTCAATTTTTCTCTTAAATACTCAATGCTAAAATATTCATATCGTGCGCTGTATGGTTGAATTCTATAAGGACCCCAAAAGATTTAACAACCTTGTTAATTCTAAACGACGTTTTAACCTACTTCCTTCCACCTTTAGACTTTATGACCAGACTGCTAATAATGATTCAGATATTGCTGATCTCTTTGCTAAATTCTTTCAGTCGACTTCTACTACTGCTTCGGATCCCACATACTATCCCTTCTCAATCCCACATTTAAATTGTATGTTTTTTCCTAATAGTACTGAAGAATGTATTATCCCTAGCTTATCGTCTATGAAGTCATCATTCGTACCCGGGACTGATAATATACTTAGTTGCATCCTTAAAATGTGTTCGATTTCCCTATCTAAGCCTTTATCTCGGTTATTCTTTATATCGAGTGAGTCTTGTAGCTTTCCTGATGTTTCGAAGGAGTCCTTTATTATTCCACTTTTTAAAAAGGGCAACAAATCGGATATTTCCAACTACCGTGGCATTGCCAAACTTTCCGCAATACCTAAGCTGTTTGAAAAAATTATTACGTCTTCTCTTCAACACCTATCCAGATCCATTATTTCTCCTTGTCAGCATGGCTTCATGAAAGGTAGTTCGCCGGTTACCACCATTTTAGAATTGACTTCCCTTATACACCATGGCTTCCATGGCGTCAAACTGGTGTTATTTATACCGACTTTAGTGAGGCTTTCGATACGGTTGATCATTCTTTTCCCCGAAACTGTTGGCTTGGTTAAAATCGTATCTTATTGGCAGAACCCAAAAGGTGTCTTTTCGTTCCTCAATATCCAAAACTGTTCGAGTTACCTCAGGTGCAAGGCACTCATCTGGGCCCACTGTTATTTACCCTGTTTATAAATGATTTACCCTTGGCCTTGGTTCACTCACGCGTGCTCATGTTTGCGTATGACGTCAAGATTTGTTATTCCTATAATGATCCTTCTTTCCAACAGTACTTGCAATCAGATCTCAATGCGTTCTGTTATTGGTGCCATGTTAATAAATTACACCTTAAGTGCTCTTTTATGTCATTCAGTCGTTTGTCGCCATTCCTAGCTCATTATTCTATTAAGTCTGTTCTGTTATCTAACAGACCATCTGGTCTGCCATCATTCAAAGTCTTAGGCGTTATGTCAATTGTCAATAGAGCATGCAGTCTTCTTGGCTTCATAAAACGTTGTCATTTCTACTAATTTATTAGATACGCTATATTTTTGTGTTCCCTCACGTCGGACCAGAAACTTTTTTCCTTTTCACCTTAGTAGATGTCTGACTAACTACTCTCTTCACGAACCTTTTCGTGTTCTTTGCCAATCTTTTAACAACCATTCTCACCTTATCTCTCATCATTTGTCTGTAACTTCTTTTCGAGCTATACTTTTCAATCATCTACAACGCAAATACCTCCACCGAGTCGGGGATGTTTAGTTGTGTATAAAGCTAACTACCTTCTTCAATAAGTTATTATCTGCTGTGTTAGTTGACGTAAATAAATAAATAAATAAATAAAATAAATATGGGCTACGACTATTTCCATAGGAGAATGCGGCCACACTGAGCGAACTGACATTCTTCTACCATTCTGCATACAAGCAACTAACTTCTGTTCCCCTTTTTTTATAGGGTTTTAAATAAAACAGAATAGCTCATAGAATGTTCTCGAATAGCTCACACGGTATTCGAAAATATTGCATTTTTATCTATGTGCCAAAAAAATACGCAGACTTTATGGGATAAAACTCGAGCCCCAAGACATCGGCTCAATGTCGATTGAATGGCAGAATGCTAATATAGTTTCGCAATTCGAATAAGGATTCCAGGGAGGAGGAAGTAATAAAGCCAATCTTCATTTCTTAAGTTCAAAATTTGAACTGATCTTATTTACCAAAGTGTTAAATAGTGTAGCTGTTGGAGAAAGAGGCGTTTATCTGCCCCGCTAGGGCGGCTTACTCTAGGGAGTATGCCATAGTTTCGCTTGGGTACATTTGTTTCTCTTAGAAGGGGGCATGAGGCCAAGGAGAGAGAGACTTTGGAAGGAGAGCTAGAATAGGTCAACATCAAAAGTGAGAGGAATTATCCGGGGGCAAAAAAAACTAGAAAGAAAGCGACCTCGGGTCGCCATACTTTTTTCACCAAAAAAAAACTTCCTAGCAACAAGTGAAATCCAACAGGAAAGAAAATTTTTTACTCTACATATATTTTATACTACAGTGAATTACCCCAAGCAATCAAAAGATTGCAGGGTACGCCAACTTATTTCGGCTTTTTAAAGCCTTCAAAGGAAAAAAAAGGTAAGCGGGGAAAAAAAAAGATCTGCCTAGGAACAAGTGAAATCCAACAGGAAAGAAAAGTAAAAATCTTTTTTACCCTACATATATTTTATACTACAGTGAATTACCCCAAGCAATCAAAAGATTGCAGGGTACGCCAACTTATTTCGGCTTTTTAAAGTCTTCAAAGGAAAAAAAAAGGTAAGGGGAAAAAAAAAAGATCTGCCTAGGAACAAGTGAAATCCAACAGGAAAGAAAAGTAAAAATTTTTTTTACCCTACATATATTTTATACTACAGTGAATTACCCCAAGCAATCAAAAGATTGCAGGGTACGCCAACTTATTTCGGCTTTTTAAAGCCTTCAAAGGAAAAAAAAAGTTAAGGGAAAAAAAAAGAAAAATGTGTGAGCACTGGCAGAAGAAAATTTAGCGTCGTCTTTCATAGGCATATAAATTTCTCAACATAAATAATAACTGACGTCACAGTGGACAACCAGCTGCGATAGAAGGGAGGCCACCTAACGCTTAATTTGCAAACATTTTTGGGAGAGGCTGTAGTGTGGTGATTTGTGGGAGCGGAGTTAGTAGAAGCCAAACGTCGGGCGAGAATACAACAAGAACACGGAGCCCCGCGATCGCTGCCCAACGACGGGGGTAACCTGCCTGAGGGGAGGTTATATATAACAAAAAAATTATATAAAAATAATACTTACATACCCAGCGCGATCAGAAAAAAAGTAATGCCTACATACATAAATATGTGCAGTTAACTCCGTAGAAGAAAAAAAAGTATATAAGAAAAGAAAAGGGTAAAGTTTAAAGTAGAGGAAAAAAATAAAAAAAAGAGAATAGAGAAAAAAAAGGAAAACCAAGGAAACAAAAAAATCAAGCCTGTGTAAAATCTAAAATTTCGTCTGTTTAAAACTAGAATCTAAAATCTAACTGTAACCTTAAGCAAGTTTCCAATGCATAAATAAGTGGCTGTTGGCTGTGTCGCGGATTCGTGTCAGACAAAAAAAGTACCGCTTATTACCGTCCCTCTCGATACCCAAGAGAAAAAAGTCAAAGTCAAAGGAATTAATTAAAAGAAAAAAACAGACCACCCTGCTATATTCCCCTTCGGCCATAATTGTCCCTTATATAAAGGTTAATGGAGACATGATTGAAAAGAAAAGTTAAGAAAAAAAAGACAAAAAACACCTCCTAAGTCCCCGAATTTTGTTGGATATTATTTTATTAATTACACTGGACGATCTAGTTATTTTGCACAGCCATAGATCAATTTTTTTTGTCAATTTTCTTTTAGCTTTAAGTAGTACAATTTACAACTCGTTTATTGGGATGATGGATTAAATTTTTTTTGTCAGTTCTACTTATAAGCAGGCTTTTCCATAATTAAGATAAATTTTATTGTATGCATATACATAGATTGGGAAAAAAATATATTTTGTCTTCGAGAAGAGTTAGCGGCTCAATGGAATTATGTTTAGAATATTTTTAGTGTTAATAAATTATTTTATAATGTCTCGTTAAAATCTGATGTTGTTTGATCTCCTGCAGGCTACTCCGTAGATAGAGTTTAAGGTTTCACACAAAAGGGGTCTTGCAACAATTTTTTTTTTGGTACATGCAAGGCCAAGGAAGGGTTGGTAGATAGGAGTCCTCTAGACCATCTGAGGAATCTCGTGTGTTTTTTTTTACGATAATGGAGGATACTTTCTGTTTTCTTTCTTTCTTCTGGTATTGTGGATTCTCCGGTTTAGATATGGCTTTCGCAAGCACGCAATGATCGCAACCAGTGTATCCGCTCAGATAGCAAACGCCCAGTCAGTCAATACAGCCATATAATGAACAATTGGAAACTTAGGTTTTCGGGAGTCTCTGAAACGCTAAGTGTTGACTCTTTCATCTATCGGGTAGAAGCTCTAACCCATTAGACTTTACAGGGAAATTTTTCATTACTGTGCAGCAATATAACAACCCTTTTTGAGGGCAAAGCTTCCGATTTTTATTGGAGATACCATAAATCAGTTGGATCAATTAGATGGAATGAATTGTGCATAGCTCTAAGAAAGCAGTTCAGAGATCCCAGGTCCGATGTTGATATTAGGCAATTTATTAGGGATCGTAAACAAAAAGAAAAAGAAACTTTTGAAGTATTTTTCGATGCTATTCAAGGTTAACTGATCGGTTAGAGCAGCCACTTTCTCCTAAAACTCTTATCGAGATCGTTCGACGAAACTTGAGGCCAGACATTCATCATGAAATACTTAACTTGGAGATAAATCATAGAATCGATAGAATCACTTCGTGACAGCTGTAGGAAAAGGGAATGTTTCTTTGAGGAGAAGCATGTAGCTGAAATTGGAGAGGTTTTTAGCGATGATGCAGAAGAATTTGGCGATGCCGAATTGGGCGATGAAATAGGAGCAATAGCCTTGGTATGTCAGAATTGCCGACAAGAAGGTCACCGATACCACGACTGTAGCGCAAAACGGAAAATCTTCTGTTATGGATGTGGAGCAGTGAACACGTATAAGCCATCATGCAAAAAATGTCAAAAAAACGGCAAGGAGAACACTGCAGCATCTCGTCGATCGAGCGGTGTTCCGGCAAAGATATCGACGAAACAAGATTAGCACCCAGCACACTGGCAAAAAAGGTAGTTGGCCAATTCGAATCGGATAAAGGCGAGGGCAAAGATGAGGTCTGGCCCCAAAAATTGACCAAAATTCAAAAAGAAACGACCCCAATAGAAATTTGTAATGGGAAAAGTTCATCGCGCAGTTCTCCTCAGAGAATGAATCAGCTCCTTAAAGTCTGAATTCTTATGATAAGATCAGACAAAGGTAGCAAAATAAAAAACTCTTGTTTTCCCCCACCAGTGGTAAGAGACAGAGTATAATATAAAAAGCAAAATATTGCTTAATAAAAAGTGCGTGTGACCAAGTATATAAAGGCAGTTTGGCTAGTCGAGCAACTGCAATAATTTCGGCGGCGGTAAAAAAAACGAACGATATAAAGTTGGTGTGTGGCTAATTCGATGCCCAGATATCGAAAGTGAAAAAAAAAAAACACAATATAAAAATATAAAGTTGGTGCGTGGCGTATTTGAAGCCCTAATATCAAAAAAAAAAAGTTAACTAGTGTATACATATGTACATACACTATATGTAGTTGCAAGTCGGCAACTACCAACAGCAGCAGAGCAACAAGATAATTGCAAAGGAGAGGCTGCTGGAGAACATACATTGCCAATAGGCACCGGTACAACAGCAGCTGAGAACAAAGAAAAAACGGCGAACTCTACCCATTGGCGGACAAGCAGCAGCGCACAGGATCATCAGATAAGATATAAATTAAAACAGTTATAATTACATCAACCTATTTTTATTATTATTATATACTTATTTCGGTATCCTAATATACGCATAAGAAAAAATGTTTTCTAATAAGGCTGACAAATTGTTAGGGAAGCAGTTAGAGTTGCATACAAGGTTAAAGCAGTTAGAAGCTTTAGAAACTAGAAACTTAACTAGCAAGGTGATCGAGGAAGTAAAAGACATAAGGAATCAATGGATACCTAATCATAACAAATTGCTACAGCAGGGGATCGATCTTCAGTATTTCAGAGATAAAATTCATGAAGAAGTGTTAAAGATAGTTGCCAAAATAATAGCTACAGGAGAGTCAGAAAAATCAGGCACTAGTAAGTCGGTGTTAGTTGAAGCAGAAGCGAATATGTCAGAAATGGGTGATGATAGCAAAGGAGAGTCGCGCGGAAATGCGACCTCCAGTAATGAAAATTATAAGGTTAACCAGGATATATTTATGGATAGAGTCCGACAGCTCCAGGATTATTTAGCTATGGTAACCAAAGATTTACGTACTATAGACAACTTAATAAGATTAATTATTTATAAGAGAAAGCACAGGCGTGCCAGGTAGTGACAAAAGATTCAAAAGTAAAGTATGTTATGGATGATTTAGAGTTCGATGTCCAGAATTCAGTGTCAGGCTTAGAAATGAAAATGAGCTATAAAGAAGATTGTAAAACTGAGAATGTAACCGTGAGAGACGAACTACCGGTGTTGCCGAAAATTCAGGTACCCACATTTTCTGGAGAGCCTAGAGAATGGGACCTGTTTGTGGAATTGTTTGGGGAATTGATTGAAAAAAGAGAGGATCTGAGTCCTACTCTTAAGTTTAATTATTTGAAATCCGCGTTAAAGGGCGAAGCGAGGAGCATGGTAGCTCATTTGTTGTCAGGTTCAGCTGACAGTTATAATGCCGCTTGGGAACTGTTGACCAAGCGGTATGAAAATAATCGGAGGGTATTTTTCGAACAATTAAGTCGGATCGTTGATCTACCGATGATCAACAATGAATCCGGAAAGAGTGTAAAAGGAGTGATTGACATAATTAATGAGTCAGTGCACTTAATTAAAATAAAAGCAAATTTGTCCGATGAAGTTGACGTAATATTCGCACAACTCATACTTAGGAAATTTGACAGGGAGACTACAATTGTATGAGAGTCAGATTAGGAAAACAAGGCAGATACAAATGCTTTCTGATGTCACGGAATACTTGGAGCAAAGATATTGTTCACTAAGTGCCATGAGGAAAGAAGAGAAAAACCCGCAAAAAGTGGTTTCATATGCGGCTTTTGAAAATAACTGTCCGATTTGCAAAGTTGCCGGACATAAAGCGTATAAGTGCTATAAATTTAAAGGTTTGACACCTATGGAAAAGTATGAAACGGCCAAAAAAGTGCAGCTGTGCACACGATCTTGAACCATTCAAGCAATAAAGAATGCACTAATGAGATGGTCTGTTCATTGTGCAGTAAAGGACAACATACTCTACTCCATTTTGTAGAAATACAGGAGAGAGTTAATACTTGTATAACGGCTCAGCCCACACTGTTGGCCACAGCCCTAATACAAGTAAAAAATGTAAGTGGAGGATATAAGACTCTAAGAGCCCTTATTGATAATGGTTCACAGAGCACCATTTTGTCTGAAGAGGCAGCTCAAATATTAAAATTACCTAAAGTAAAACAACATACAGAAATAAAGGGCGTGTCCTCAATAAAGGCCACAAAATCAAAATATAAGGTAAAAATAGATGTAAAGACGCGAAGTCCCTGGAAAAGACATCTTAAGGTTGAAGCGATTGTGTTGCCAAAGATAATGAAAGCTCTTCCATTAAAAACGGTAGACGTGGATATGTCAAAATGGCAATCCTACGTACTAGCTGATCTTACCTTTAATAAACCTAGTAAGGTTGATATAATAATGGGAGTAAACGTATATACCCAAACCAAAGATTGATGGCCTACTAGGCCAAAATACTCAATTTGGTTGGATCGTCTCGGGATGCACCAAATCGAAAAGTAATAAATCGGTAGTGGCAACAACAATAGATGTCACAGGTATGCAACAGCGTTGGGAGAAGAACAAAGCAGGAGATAAAAGCTGAGGTAAAAGAAAACTGGCGAAGAAAAAGTGGATATCCCAGTACAAAATAAGAATATTCAGGTGGCAATGGTTGAATTAAATAATGATTATAAAAAAAATAATGTCAAAATAGATTCCGGTAATAAATTGTCCGAATCTGCATTACAAAAAAGGCAGAAAAGGCAAAATATTTATAAAAGGACAACATCTAAGAATAAACAAAATAACAACTCAAATTTTAGCTATCAGCAATATTTAAAAAAAGTGGAGCAAAGATCAGATTGGTACAAGTCGAAAAGTAAAAGTAGTTATTTTTAAAATTTTCCACCATATAAAAAGGTTAGAAGTCAACATAGTAATGCACATCAGCAGTGGTTAGATATCCCGAAACGAAAATTGTTAGTAATTGGGCGATATTAGTAATATGGCAAATATAAAATAATATGAAATCCAGTAGAAGCCCATTTAGTAAACCAGCAGAGTTGGTAAGAATAGGAAGTCAGTTACAATCGGTATTGCTGGTTTACTAAATGGGCTTCTACTGGATTTCATATTATTTTATATTTGCCAAAGGCACATCAGATTGACTAGGTTTTGAGCGTCCATCATGTAACTTTTCATGCTTCTTTGACAATAGTTATCTTACTAATGATAATATTAATAAAAATTTGTATAAGACAAATAATTATAAAAATAAATTCCAAAACGTCGTATTTGTTGGCCCTTGGCAGAATGTTTACGATTAAACATCTTGTTCATCTGAATTGCCTTCACCAAATCAGATTGACCAAAGAAATATACAAAACGATCCAAAAACATAAACAAAATAAGTCATAAAAACTCATATAAGAATTATTGCTTAATACCAAAAAAAACATGCATCCACACTCTGTGGAAAACACTTAAGATTATAACAGCGGCGCGGTATCAAGTAGCCAACGCTGAGCATGAAATATAAACATTAGAATAAGCATTTTTAAGAACAAATGTCGCCTCCTAGAGTTTAAGAATTCATTTATATACACAACAATTCTTTAAATAAAATCAGTTCATGTTTTGAATTCAACGAATGAAGATCGGGTTATTCTTTCCTTCGCCCTGGAAGCCCAATTCACCCGAGGAGTGGGAGCTTTCAGAAATTAGCGTGAACCCGGGCAAGCACCTTCTCACTGTTAGTCAGGAAGCCAGTTTAAATAGTATAATTTCTAAATTTCCAGCTTTTTCGATTATGGGTCTGGGGAACACGAATACGCTTTCACACACCATTGATGTGGGAAACGCTAAACCCATAAAGCAAAGGCACTTCCCAGTTTCATCAGCCGTGAAAAGTTGCTATATGGTGAGGTAGATCGAATGCTAAAGCTGGGAGTAATAGAGGAGTCAGAAAGCGCCTGGTCTTCTCCAGTCGTACTGGTTCAAAAGCCGTAAAGTTAGACTTTGTTTAGATATTCGAAAGGTTAATGAGGTGACTGAAAAGGATGAATATCCTTTGCCGGAGATCGATGGAATTCTCGGGCGTTTGCCTAAGGCGGTATTCATCACCAGCCTTGACCTTAAGGACGCTTTTTGGCAAATCCCACTTGAGAAATCATCAAAAGACAAGACAGCATTTACAGTACCCGGCAGGCCTTTATACCAATCTAAAGTCATGCCATTTGGCCTCTGCAACGCTCCCCAAACTATGTCAAGGCTCATGGACAAAGTGATACCAGCATCTTTGCGGAACGAAGTGTTCGTATATCTGGATGATTTACTGGTCATCTCAGACACATTTGAGTCACACATGAGAGTTTTGGGAACAGTGGCCGAACATATCAGACAAGCAGGATTAACTTTAAATGTTGAGAAAAGCTAGTTTTGCATGCAATCAGTTAAGTATTTGGGGCATATAATTGGTGGAGGAGGCATTCGCACTGATCCTGACAAGATCTCGGCGATTACCGAGTTCCCGCTACCCAGAACTTTGCGAGCCCTAAGAAGCTTTTTGGGTCTGGCAGGGTGGTATAGGAAATTTATACAGAATTTTGCTTCCTTATCTGCACCCCTAACTGATTTAATAAAAGTAAAGAAAAAGTTTGTTATGACTCCCGAAGGTAAAGAAGCGTTTCGTCAATTGAAGAAAAAACTTTGCAAGGCTCCGATATTAAGCAGTCCAGACTTTTCCAAACCGTTTTATATACACTGCGATGCAAGTAATACAGGAGTAGGTGGGGTACTTGTTCAGAAAAATTAAGAAGGAGACGAGATGCCAATAGCGTTTGTGTCAAAAAAATTAAATAAGGCTCAACGTAACTACACGGTAACCGAGTTAGAGTGCTTAGCGGCATTGGTTAGCATAAAAAGATTTCAAGCTTATGTGGAAGGCCACGAATTCACAGTGATAACGGATCACGCATCACTAAAGTGGCTTTTTATGGGCTGTAAAGTTGCAAGGATTTCGTTTTCACATTGAGCATCGTAAGGGAAAACTTAATATTGTGCCGGATGCTCTTTCTAGAATTCACCAAGAGGATATAGAGGATATAGAGCTAGAGTCTGAAAGATTCTTTCAAAGACTTTTTATAGATTTCCTTGGCCCTTACCCAAGATCCCGTAGTGGGAACATAGGAATTTTCATTGTTCTCGATCATTACTCAAAATTTGTTTTTCTCAAAGCGGTGAAAAAGTTAACGGCCGATGTGGTGGTTAAATATATGCGGGAGGAATTATTTCACACCTTCGGAGTCCCAGAGGTTATAGCGTCAGATAATGGATCACAATTTAAAGCTGACAAATTTCAAACATTAGTAAAGTCACTTAAAATCTCGCATACCCTCACAGCTGTGCATGCTCCTCAGGCAAACGCATCTGAACGGGTAAACCGTTCAGTAATAGCCCCCATCAGGGCGTATGTACGGCCTGATCAAAAGGATTGGGATGAGAATTTGAGTAGCATTTGTTGTGCTTTGAGATCCGCCATTCATTCAGGGATAGGGTCCACACCATACTACATGGTCTTTGGGCAACAAATGATCACGTCTGGGGGTACTTATCCGTTATTACGGAAGCACAGCATGCTGGAAGATCGAACTATGACATTTTCCAAGGAGGATTCCCTTGAATTAATGCGGAAACAGGCAATTAAAGTAATGCAGAACAAAAATAATCGGAATGAGAAACGCTACAATTTGAGAGCAAGGGAAATTTCGTATCAAAATGGTCAAGAGGTTTTTCGGCGAAATTTTAAGCAGAGCAACTTTCAAGAAGGGTATAACTCCAAGCTGGGTCCTGCCTTTGTAAAAGCTAGAATTCGGCGGAAAATAGGCAATTATGAATTGGAAGATTTGCAGGGAAAATTATTTGGTAGATACCATGGAAAAGACATCTGACAATAACAGCTACCAGAGAGTCAGCCATTGGGTTTTCAATTCGCCTCAACCCCAAGTCTGATTTTGGCAGGGGGGAGTTGAAATGTGTATCTTGTAGGTGTTGGAGAAAGAGGCGTTTATATGCCCCGCCCTAGAGTATGCCATAGTTTCGCTTGGGTACATTTGTTTCTCTTAGAAGGGGCATGAGGCCAAAGGAGAGAGAGAGACTTTGGAAGGAGAGCTAGGACAGGTCAACATCAAAAGTGAGAGGAATTATCCGGGGGGAAAAAAAACTAGAAAGAAAGCGACCTCGGGTATAAATACAGGCAATATGGTCGCAATACTTTTTTCACCAAAAAAAAAATTTGCCTAGCAAGAAGTGAAATCCAACAGGAAAGAAAAGTAAAAATTTTTTTTACCCTACATATACTTCATACTACAGTGAATTACCCGAAGCAATCAAAAGATTGCAGGGTACGCCAACTTATTTCGGCTTTTTAAAGCCTTCAAAGGAAAAAAAAGGTAAGGGAAAAAAAAAGAAAAATGTGTGAGCACTGGCAGAAGAAAATTTAGCGTCGTCTTTCATAGGCATATAAATTTCTCAACATAAATAATAACTGACGTCACAGTGGACAACCAGCTGCGATAGAAGGGAGGCCACCTAACGCTTAATTTGCAAACATTTTTGGGAGAGGCTGTAGTGTGGTGATTTGTGGGAGCGGAGTTAGTAGAAGCCAAACGTCGGGCGAGAATACAACAAGAACACGGAGCCCCGCGATCGCTGCCCAACGACGGGGGTAACCTGCCTGAGGGGAGGTTATATATAACAAAAAAATTATATAAAAATAATACTTACATACCCAGCGCGATCAGAAAAAAAGTAATGCCTACATACATAAATATGTGCAGTTAACTCCGTAGAAGAAAAAAAAGTATATAAGAAAAGAAAAGGGTAAAGTTTAAAGTAGAGGAAAAAAATAAAAAAAAGAGAATAGAGAAAAAAAAGGAAAACCAAGGAAACAAAAAAAATCAAGCCTGTGTAAAATCTAAAATTTCGTCTGTTTAAAACTAGAATCTAAAATCTAACTGTAACCTTAAGCAAGTTTCCAATGCATAAATAATAAATTCTACCGCTTATTAACAAAATGGTATAAGCGGAAATAAATTTGTGGATCGTGTTAGGGTAGTGGAACCTCAGTAATGAACTTGACCTAATTCTGATCAGCTGTGGTTTTTTTTCGATTTTTTTTCCTTGTGATTTTTTTTTTTTGGTGAACAATATGTTTTAGCTTTTCCAGCAGATCGTGAAGCGCTTCATCGATGGACCCAATATTAAAGCTGTGAGTTAAAACCAACTTATTATTCATTAAATTCTTATTTCTTATTAAGATATTTAAATTTTGTTTCAACATGGCGTAAAAACCCACAAGAAAAGGTGGGGGGAAAAAAAAGAGGGAATTAATTAAAAGAAAAAAAAATATCAAAGAAGCTATTTTCGGGTGTGTCGAAGTTTATACACCCTTGCAGTCCATGGCCATAACATTTTTACATGTTCCAAACTATTTTTCTGTATCTCAATTCATTAATGCACAGAACCTTTCAAATATCATTTCAATTTCTTCTTCTTCTTCCCCATCCCCTTTTACACGCATGCCGCGATTCGCATGCATACACATATAGTTTATGCAGCGTTGCATCTGTATGTGTGCATGCGTGTGCTCTGTTGATTTGATGATGACGTAGTAGGCAGCAAGCCGAAACGATTTATATCGGCTGTAACTTGTGTTCTATTTATCCGATCAGATTCAAGTTTTGGGATCTGAGATTTTATAAATAATACTATCATATTGGTAAATTTCATGGCGATACTCCAATTTTTGCAAAAATGTTTCCTCCAGAGCTATATGATATAGTGGTCCGATTCTGCCGATTTTCATACTTTATTTTTCCCAGGTAATAAAAAGACCCCAAAAAAAATTTCATCCCGATAGCTCTTAAGATGGCTGAGTAAAAGGCATACGCACAGACGGACGGACAGACGGTAATGGCTATATCAACGCAGCTTCTCATGCTGATCAAGAATTTGACCAATTTTATAATACCCTCTGCAAGGGTATAAAAATGTTGTCTTAATAAAATAACAGATTCTTTTTACAACCGATACTTCAAAATTGTAGAATTTTTTTAAAGATTGCGATTGCAGATCGATGTCTATGGTCTGAATCGACTAAGACAAACCAAGATTGAAAAGATAATATCCATGATCACAAGATATTGTTAGGTTTTAATTTATTTTTGAATTCTTTAATTTAACTATGCAGACGGGAAGAATCAGAATAAATAAGCAATAGTTCAAGTATTATAGTACATAAGTACATAGACTTAACTGGCGATGGATTCGATATGGAGGAAATGTATGGTGACATAAATTAGGATATATATTTTGTTGGAACAAGCTTTTGAATTAAATTACACTATAATTTCTATTCGTCATAGTAACGAAAATTTAGCGTTGAGCAGATTTTCTGGTAGACACTCCGTGCAAACATAAGTTTTATCATCGATGTATCACTGAAGTATTGCAAATTTCTACAACTTTCACATCATGTAAAGATAGCTGTAGTAGCAAACAACTAAAATACATAAATACTAATTTCGAAGCAGAACTAAGAGACGCAAGTTTTACCTCGCAGGCATCAACCCAGTCAGAAACACCGCTTAGTAATATACCGGCTAAGAAATCTAATAGAGGAAGAGCAAAAATGCCTATATCTGAAGTTTCAGCAAGATCAATCCTGTGGAAGCAGGAATGGAATGTTGTATACATAAATATTGTGACAAAGTGCTATAATATGTTTGTAATATTATTAATGTATTTCACTGAGTACAGTAATCACTGCTGCATCCCCCTCCTTTAGAAAAATAACGTAATTTCATGGAGTTATTTTCAAATTTTATTATATAAAACTTATTTATTCTTATTTATTTATTTATTTTTTTTTCTGATCATTTGAATGTTGGATTGTTTGGTTGTTGATTTTTATATATATATATGTGTATAGTGTCATTAAATGTGGAAATTTTTTTTTTTTTTATATATGTTAGTTGATTAAAATTTTTAACCCAGTTTTATGCACTATTTGTTTTTTATTGTTTTTATCTTTAATTAGAATGTTATCCCTATCTTCTATTGTTTCTATTATATATTATTTATTTATTTTTTTTTTTTTTTTATACCCTTGCAGAGGGTATTATAAAATTGGTCAGATGTTTGTAACGCACAGAAGGAGACGTTTCCGACCCCATAAAGTATATATATTCTTGATCAGCATGAGAAGCTAAGTCGATATAGCCATGTCCGTCTGTCCGTCTGTCCGTCTGACCGTCTGTCCGTCGGTGCGTACGCGTTTTACTCAGCCATCTTAAGAGCTATCGGGATGAAATTTTTTTGGGAGCTTTTTTTTACCCGGGTGAGATAAAGTATGAAAATCTTTGGGATCGGACCACTATATCATATAGCTCTAGAAGAAACATTTTTGCAAAAATTGGAGTATCCCCATGAAATTTACCAATATGATAGTAATAGATATAAAATCTCAGATCCCAAAATTTGAATCTGATCCGATAAATAGAACACAAGTTACAGTCAATATAAATCGGTTCAAACGCTGCCGGCAGCGCTGCTTGCTGCCTACTACTGCCATCATCAAATCAACAGAGCACACGCATACACACACAGACGCAACGCTACATGAACTGTATGTGTATACGTGCCGTGCTTTGCTTAGAAAATGATGGAAGAAGAAAAACTTGTGGTAAAAAGAGAAATAATATTTTGTTTGTGTATTGATGAATTGAGTTGCAGGGAAAGAAATTTCAAAAAGGAAAAATATTATTGCCAAGTATACTGCAAGGGTATATAAACTTCGGCATAGCCGAAGTTAGCTTCTTTGATATTTTTTATATATTTATATGTGTATAGTGTCATTAAATGTGGAATTTTTTTTTTTTTTTTATATACATATGTTAGTCAATTAAAATTTTTAACCTATCTTAATGCACTATTTCTTTTTTATTCTTTTTATCTTTAATTAGAATGTTAACCCTATCTTATATTGCTTCTATTATAAGATAGGCCTAAATACTTAGGTTCTAACTTATGGCCCGTATAATTTTGTAATTTGATATTGTGATATTGATTGCTTTATGCTGTTTTAACGTAATTCTGGCTCTTTTAGAAACAGTATTGCTTTCTTTTCTTTATCTTTATTTGATAATAGGGTCACCGTATGAGTAGTGCTACTCATAAATATTTTAATATTTTATTGCCCATATTTTTGAAAGATTTTATTGAAATGGTTTCAAAGAACCTATAGCTTTGTGCCACTCTGACTTAGCTGATATTAAGTATAACGGCTTCTTTTTCTAGCCTTTGAAAAAACTGACCTAATTCGAGAATTCCATTGGTATACATATCGCAAATGTCAATTCTTGCTATAACTTCCTTGCCATGTTTGAATATGCTTAGAGAATCTGAATAGGTCTTTCAAGAGAAGGAAATAATAACCCGATCTTCATTCGTTGAATTCAAAATATGAACTGATTTTATTTAAAGAATTGTTGAGTATATAAATGAATTCTTAAACTCTAGGGAGCGACAATTGTTCTTAAAAATGCTTATTCTAATGTTAATATTTCATGCTCAGCGTTGGCTACTTGATACCGCGCCGCTGTCATAATCTTAAGTGTTTTCCACAGAGTGTGGATGCATGTTTTGTTTGGTTTTAAGTAATAATTGTCACATGAATCTTTATGACTTATTTTTGTTTTTATATTTTTATTTCGTTTTGTATATTTCTTTGGTCAATCTGATTTGGTGAAGCCAATTCAGATGAACACGATGTTCATCGAATCTTAAACATTCTGCCAAGGACCGTCAAATGCGACGTATTGGAATTAATTTTTATAGTTAATTGTCTTATACAAATTTTTATTAATATTATTATTAGTTAGATAACTATTGTTAATGAGGCATGACAAGTTATATGATGGACCCTCAAAACCTACTCAATCTGATGTTTCTTTAACAATTGTAACTGACTTCCTATTCTTACCAATTCTGCTGTATGCCTTACTAAATTGGCTTCTACTGGATTTCACATTATATTATATTTTGCATATTACTAATATTGCTCAATGGTTAACAATTTCTGGTTCGGGATATCTACCCACTCCTGATGTGCATTACTATGTTGACTTCTACCCTTTTTATATGGTGGAAAATTTTAAAAATAACTACTTTTACTTTTTGACTTGTTCCAATCTGATCTTTGCTCCACTTGTTTTAAATATCGCTGATAGCTAAAATTTGAGCAGTTATTCTGTTTATTCTTAAATGTTGTTCTTTTATAAATATTTTGCCATATCTGCCCTTTTTGTAATTCAGATTCGGACAATTTATTACCGGAATCTATTTTGACATTATTTTTTTGATATTCATTATTTAATTCAACCATTGCCATCTCAATATTCTTATTTTGTACTGGGATATCCACTTTTTCTTCCCCAGTTTTCACTGTACCTCCAAAGTGAGGTACTGCCGGGGGCATAAATTTATTTCTTTATTACTTTCAAAAATTATTTT
This sequence comes from Drosophila insularis, assembly GCA_018903935.1. Taxonomy (NCBI): domain Eukaryota; kingdom Metazoa; phylum Arthropoda; class Insecta; order Diptera; family Drosophilidae; genus Drosophila; species Drosophila insularis. Next base: position 109,032 of record JAEIFP010001172.1, on the reverse strand, counting down.
TTTTACCTCAGGTTTTATCTTACCTCCAAGGTGAGGTCCTGCTGGAGGAGTCAAATGCTGACTTATTTCTTGAATTTTGTTGTTCAGTTTGTTTCGAATTGTATTGGATTTATTTTCACGTTTACCTTTGTTCTTCTCCCAACGCTGTTGCATACCTGTGACATCTATTGTTGTTGCCACTACCGATTTATTACTTTTCGATTTGGTGCATCCCGAGACGATCCAACCAAATTGAGTATTTTGGCCTAGTAGGCCATCAATCTTTGTCAACCTTACTAGGTTTATTAAAGGTAAGATCAGCTAGTACGTAGGATTGCCATTTTGACATATCCACGTCTACCGTTTTTAATGGAAGAGCTTTCATTATCTTTGGCAACACAATCGCCTCAACCTTAAGATGTCTTTTCCAGGGACTTCGCGTCTTCACATCTATTTTTACCTTATATTTCGATTTTGTGGCTTTTATTGAGGACACGCCCTTTATTTCTGTATGTTGTTTTACTTTAGGTAATTTTAATATTTGAGCTGCCTCTTCAGACAAAATGGTGCTCTGTGAACCATTATCAATAAGGGCTCTTAGAGTCTTATATCCTCCATTTACATTTTTTACTTGTATTAGGACTGTGGCTAACAGTGTTGCGCCGTTATACAAGTATTTCTTCAAAATTGAGTAGAGTATGGTGTCCTTTACTGCACAATGAACAGGCCATCTCATCACTCTGGCCCATGCCAGTAACCGCGGCGTCTACTGGGTAAAAGGGGGGCTGGACCATGTTGAAGACACGCTCGGAGAGAAACGTTGAATCGGCCCCAGAGTCGATCAGCGCCCGAATATGGTGATCCACACCACGATGGTGCAGAGTGACAATCGCAGTGCCTAAAAGGCCTCTGCCTGGGGTAGATGCAAAATAACTTTGAGCATTTGTGAGTTGGTTGCTCGTGGACGGACGCTCTGCGGCGCTGTATGGTGGGACTTTCGCAGCGGACGGTGCGGGCACGGACACATCACTCGGATGCAACAGAGTATTATGACGTTCCTTGCAGGTATGTCAATTATGCGCACTGGAACAGCCCTTCACCTGATGACCGCGGGCAAAACAGTTCAGACAAAGTCCCTGCTGTCTAATGGTTTCCAAACGCCTCTGAACAGGCATGTCAAGAAAACTAGGGCAGAGCCGTATTGGGTGATTTTTCCGATGGCAAATCTTGCAAGACGCATGTTTGAGCTGAGCTTTCGCGGGAAACGCTTGGACCTTCATCGTCGCAGAGGCCAATGGGGATGGCTTGGACACTTGGGGCCGACTTATGTTCTTCGGTGACATCCAGGTCACTATACCGATCGGTGAGAAATTGATTCAAATCGTACCAAGTGGAGACGACAGTCTTATTTGGCACTGATTGTTCTCACAGGAGGATTGTGGTCTTCGACAATTTGCTAGTACATAGGGCGATGAGTAAGACATCCCAATCCTCAGTAGTAACACCCGAACGCTCAATAGCGGTTAGACACCCTTGAAACGCAGTCTGCAGCTCTCGCAAGGATTTGCCCGACTCTTGGGCCACCGCGGGAAGGAGTTGTCTGGCTTGAGTCATGACAAGCAGTCGACTATTTTCATACCGTGCGGTGAGGTTTTCCCACGCGGATTTGAGCTGCTCTAAGTGCATTTTTATGGAAAACAAGGGCACTTCAGAAGTTAGAGCTTCACTTTCACGAGCTTCAAACAGCGTCAGTGCGTCGCACGCCAGAACGAAATCGGAGAGGGACATTCTGGAGTGTTCTCTACGCTGTTGTGATACGGATCGGGTGACGGGAGCGTCGGAACAGTGCGTCACAACAACGTGCGGGATCTGGGTCTGGGTTGGAAGCGTGGAACGACCTTTGTGTTCACTCGAGTCCTTAACCGAAAATCTGCGACCCTTAGGTAGGCTGGACGAAGACGGACAGGATCTTGGGGATTCGCTGCGGCTGCGAACAGACGAGAACTTGCACGAAATATCCGTACGCTTCACGGTCACCGGAGTTTTCGGAGGCCGAACCTTCTCCGGAGTTGCAGAGGGAGACGAAAGACGGTGAGACTTCGGCGCAGTCTGGGACGGCTCCGTGGACATACTCAGAGGACGACCTTATAGACGACCGAGGTTGTGTGGTTTTGTTTTGGAAAAAACCACAAAAAGGAGAAGTGGACTGTATGGGGACGCACGAATGCGGATCGAAAATTACACGTAGACGAAGCGAAATGATTACAATACAAGTTTATATGGATTCGTAGGTAACGATGGGAGTACGTATAAAACAAAACACGGATGAAAAATATATAAATAAAGATGTATAGGATAAAAAGAAAATACGTTGTATATAAATCTGGATCTGGATATGTGCGCAAAATAATGGCCGGAAAAAATTATATATGTTCTATAAATGGACGGATATATATATATGCGCAAAATACTGGCCGGAAAAATTATTCGTATAATTTATAAATATGGCGGATATATAAATACGGGCCCGATAGCGCTAGGAAAAAAATATATATTTATTTGAAATATGGGCGGATATATATATGCGTGCAAATACTGGCCGGAAAGAATTATTTATATAATTTATAAATAATTGCGGATATATAAATATGGGCCCGATAGTGCTAGGGAAAAAAAAATAAAAAATATATATTTATTTATAACTATGGGCAGATATATATATGTACGCAAAGGCTGGCCGGAAAAATTATTTGTATAATTTATAAATATGGCGGATATATAAATATGGGCCCGATAGTGCTGGGAAAAAATAAAAATATATATTTATTTATACCTATGGGCAGAAATATATATGTACGCAAAGGCTGGCCGGAAAAAATTATTTATATAATTTATAAATATGGGCGGATATATAAATATGGGCCCGATAGTGCTAGGAAAAAATTTTAAAAAATATATATTTATTTATAACTATGGGCAGATATATATATGTACGCAAAGGCTGGCCTGAAAAATTATTTGTATAATTTATAAATATGGCGGATATATAAATATGGGCCCGATAGTGCTGGGAAAAAATAAAAAATATATATTTATTTATAACTATGGGCAGATATATATATGTACGCAAAGGCTGGCCGGAAAAAATTATTTAAATAATTTATAAATCTGGACGGCTATATAAATATGGGCACGATAGTGCTGGGGAAAAAGATCTATATGTATGTATTTATGAATATGGGCGGATATAAATATATGGGCCCGATAGTGCTGGAAAAAATATATATTTATTTATAAGTATGGGCGGATATGCATATGTGCGCAAAATACTGGCCGTAAAAAAAATATATATATAATTTATAAAGGTGAGATATACGAGGGCAAAATAATGGCCGGAATGAATTATCTGTGTCTTTATTTATAAATATGGACGGGGATATACGTAGGCGAAAGAAGGCAATCGGAAAGAATGTGATTTGAATTTGGCGCACTTGAGCCGCCTATCGATATCACGACTCGACTCACGTGTCACCACTACTCCGAAAACAGCTGTCGGCCGCTGCTTATATATTTGGTTTTGGTTTGTTGTTTATTTATGTGAATTTTTTTGCCTTTTTTTTTTTTTTGTTTGTGGTTGTGCGGGAGAAAAAAAAACACAAAACGAACGTTTTTACACACCGCGAGTGTTGTGCGCGAAACAAACACAGTACCCGATCAGTGCATACGGACGAATGCCTGGATATATATATGTATGTACGTACATGCGTAAGTACACAGGTAAGTATGTAGATATGTAAGCACCCGCGTTCTTCACACAAAACGTAAGTAATTTGTCTTTTAGTTGAATGTTGGATTCCTTTCCCCTCCTTTTTTTTGTTAAATCAATGCGCGACGCCGAAATGGATTATGTGTTGTGGATATGTACATATGTGCGTGCATCAATAATTGTATGACGATGTATGTAAGTATGTATGTACATATGTAAGCCAGTGCATCGGTTTTTAAGTACGCGCGTGAGGAAATTAATTTCGCAACCAATTTGAAAGCACAAGAAGTCGCGGTGCAGACGTTAATTGCTATTAACAATTTTTCTCTGTTTTTTTTGAGTTGTGAGAAATGTGCGAATAATTTATATGTAGATGGGTATGTACATATGCGCGTACATCAACAGATGAAGATGTATGTATGTAAGTATATTCGCGCGTGAGGAAACTAGTTCGGCATGGAAATAATTCGAACACATAAGAAATCGCGGTGAACACTTTGATTACTATTTTTTTTATATAATACTTTAATAATTTTTGGTTTTTTTTCTCTCCTTTTTAAACCTTTACGCGGACTTGGCGAACAGCTGTGAAAAACACATGTACATGTGAATGCATATGTATGTACAAAAAAATGGAATGGGACCAAAAAATAAAAAGGGTGATCGTGAAATGGAAAACGAAAACGTTGGACAAACACGCTAAGGATTAGGAACTACCATGGAACCTTAAAACAGGTCAGGTATTTACATACAATATATAAAAGTGTGTAGGTCGCTGTGGAAAAGCGGGAAAACCTCACACTTTTATTAGTATGTAGGGCAAATGAAATGAATAATGAAATTTTGTACTTATCAGGAATTCCGCCGATGCTAGCTGGAGGAGCGGAAGGATATCCGGCTCGAAGGACCAATGTTCGTGGAGGGGCGGAAGGATCCAAATAAAATACAAGTCGCTGGCGGGTGCCAATTTCTTCTGGGTATGGTGAGCGGGTGATGAATTAAGAACGCGCGATAAATTCGGTTAAAAACTTATACTTTATTCAATATTCACAGGTGGCCCGACACACACGAAATGGTTCGGGTTAAATATATGAAGTTCGAGATTACAAATCTGAAGGAGAAGAACGGGTGTTCGGGTGAAAAACTCGGACTAGATTAAATGGCGATCCCCATGGGAAAAAACCAGTCACCCCTCCTGGTGTGACCGTAGCTGCCGAGATAAAAAAAAACCCTCCTCACTCCTCACTGCTCTTCGCCGCTCACTGCTGTTCACCCGGTGGCCTGAACATCTAGTATCTAGTATTTTTACGGTATTTCAAACAAGTGTATAGCAAGTGTATTTGCGGCTTGGTCACATTAAAAAACGAATAACAAAGAATAATTGCGCGTTTTCCAATTGATTTTTAATAAGAAACAAAAACTTTCAAATTTCAAAATAATTCGGTACACCAGACTTCAAGTCGCCTAAATCAATTCATCGATAAACAGATCCCACGCCAGCGTTGGACTTTTGGACTCAGCAGACGTCGCTGTCACCAACGACGCCCAACACCAGAGGCTTCATCCAAACATAATCGATCAACCCAAAGGCAGTCTTCATAAATAAATTTTATTTTTTTCCTACCGAGAACAAGGAAGTGTTAATTGGCGCCCGAGCAGGGACCCTGCTAAATAAAACTTGATCGAGTGTTAGTGATAGATATAGTGATCGAGACCAAGAAAACGCGTTAAATGCCTTAAGTGTCGACGAAAATAAAAACATGTCGAACTACGCTAAGAATCAGACAGGGTCAAAATTCAATCGCTGCAATTTCCTCCAAGATCCGTTACGAGGAAAACTGATAACCCGAAAGTGTTTGCCCAGGAACGTTAGTACCTTCAACGTTGGAAAAGCGAGCCCTCCTACAAGCCGATCAGTAAAGCACCGAACATGCTAGTAATAATGTAAGTTAAGAAGAATAAATTTAAGAGAAAATTGTGAATCAAAACGAAAGTTAAAATTTAAAAAGAAAAAAAAGAAAATCAATCAGTTAATCCTAAAAAAGGACTCAGAAGAATTAAAAGAAGAAAATCAATTAGTTAAGTTCTAAAAGAAAACAAAAGAATCAAAAGAAGAAAAGCAATTAGTTAAGTTTAAAAAAAAAAAAAAAAAAAAAAAAAATCAACTAACCCTTAAAATATTTATCCTTACTAACAACTATCCTGGGAACCAAAAGCCATTTCCAACCGCGCCGCGAACTTGCCTATTCTTACAAAAAACCTGATTACATATTCGACGCGATTGTGTTACGTATCTGTTTTTCTTTTGAGTGAAATACTTCCCCTTTGAAATTGAAAAATGCCTGATGATAGTTGGGTAAAAGCCTCAGTTCTTCAGCCAGGAAATCGTCAAGCTACAGAGCCACAAATGGCATCAACCTCAGGTTCTGCAAGTAGAAATATAGAAGCAGTTTCTATCCAAGGCTTAGATGCAGCTATAGATGTTATATTAGCAGCTAGAATGGAGAATTATATTGAGCGCTTGAACTCGTCACCATCAGAAAACCCAGTATATAAAGATTTAACCCCAAATTTAAATGACAATTGGAACGATTTGGAAAGGGTTCCAGATTTAGTGAAAGGACTTAGATAATTTTCAGGTAATCCAGCAGAGTTTACAACATGGTTTTCCACAGCTTCACGCATAATGGAGGTTTTTGCTCTCTTACAGGGAACACCAAAATATTTCTCGATACTGTTGACGGCTAGAGACAAAATTACCGGTCATGCAGACTCAGTGTTGAAAGCAAATGATACCGCATTGCATTGGGATGCAATCTCGAAATGCCTTTTAGAAGAGTACTCGGATAGACGAGACCTAGGTACACTGGAATACCAATTATTTTCCATGAGCCAGAAGAGTAGTACCATCCATGAATTCTATTTTGCAGTCCACCAACAAATGTCCTTAATTAAATCAAATCAAGAAAATGGGGCACAGCCCAGAAGTTAGAATGGTCATGTCGAAACAAATAAAGGACAGAGCTTTAGATACTTTTATTAGAGGCTTAAATGGTGACCTAGCAGACAGATTAAGTATGGCGCAGCCTCTTAATCCAAAACATGCATTGCAATTAATAGATGCAGTAGATAATAAACGTGCCAAAAATTATATTGGCCTCGGTTATCAATACCCTCGTCCGAATATATCACATAAACCAGTACAACACAATAAGAACAATATGTTCCCTCAACCAACGTACCCTCCAGTCCTTCTCCCTAAACCACAAATTAATACAAACTGGTATAACCCCAGACAGATACAGAGCTATAATATTCCCCAGAATAATCCGTTCCGAAATAATAACCAGCCATTCTTTAATTCACCCCGAAACCGCAACCAAAACGTACTCCAATGGAAGTAGACGGTTCCATCATGACCAGAAAAGTAAACTACATAATTAGACCAAATACCAATCCCTCAAAACAGCCAATTTTTTTGAAAGGAGTAAACCAGCCTATAACAAATTTCTCGAATAAAATTCAAAGACAGTTCCACATTGGAGCTGAAGCACAAAATGAATCAGATAGTACTCCAATAAAAAAATAACCTCAGGTTAATATGTCTGAAGTTCAGTCCGAATATCAAGAGCAAAATGATTACTTCCAAGTAGTTCCATATTCACAGTTTTCAGAGTATCAGCAACAGCAAGAGTATTTCACCGCTCAAGGTGATATGTCCGAGTTAATTCCGCAAAATAAAGAGGTATCACAAACCATAGTTCAAGATCCTCTCCCACAAATTGAGGATACTGTCAATTTTTTAGGATGAAATGTTCCTCTTTGCCGTACTTTTTAGTCCGGGACAAAGACGGAACAGTATATAATTTTTTAATAGACACCGGTTCAAATAAAAATTATATCCAACCAGAAATAGCCAAAAATGTAAAAACAAACGAGCACAAGTTCTATGCGAGAACTGTAAGTGGATTCACCCTAATTTCGGAACATGTCCACTTGTGTCTTTTCAATGAACCCAACAAACCTATAATCTTTTTCTACTGCCAAATTTGGAATCGTTTCCCATTATAGATGTGGGAAAAAATCTATTATACGTCAACAACTCTCATCTGTCTTATACGGGTCACTTCAAGAGGAATACAAATCGCTATTTGCGAGCCCAGACATGAAGTTGACTTACGCCACCAACGTCCAAGGAGAAATTCGAACGACGTGAGACACTCCAGTCTATACAAAACATTACCCGTATCCAGCTTCGTTGCGAGAAGTAGTTGAAAAACAAATTCAAGAATTACTACAAGATGGTATAATACGACCCTCACAGTCGCCTTATAATTCCCCTGTTTGGATTGTCCCAAAGAAAAGCGACAGTCTGGAAAGGAAAAAATATAGGTTGGTCATTGACTATCGGAAATTAAATACAGTCACCATTTCGGATAAATATCCAATTCCTGAAATCGGAGAGATGATTGCTCAATAGGGCAACAACAAATATTTCTCTGTCCTCGACTTGAAAAGTGGATTTCATCTAAATCTAAATTCTAAATTCCTCTAAAGAAATCTGATATTGAAAAAAACAGCGTTCGCTGTAAACGGAGGGAAATACGAATTTACCAGACTCCCCTTCGGTTTGAAAAATTCCCCATCAATATTTCAAAGAGCCCTTGATGACGTATTAAGAGAACATATAGGAAAAATATGCTATGTTTATATCGATGACATCATAATATTCAGCAAATCTGAGGAAGAACATTTTCGTCATTTGGCCGAAGTATTCTCTACCTTGTCAGAAGCAAACATGAAAGTACATGTAGATAAATGTAAATTCCTCAAACATAGTGTTGATTTCCTAGGCGTAGTAATATCAAGGGAAGGTGTTAAAACCAACCCAGAAAAGGTGCAGGCTATTAAAAACTTCCCCACACCAAAGAACCTAAAACAACTAAGGTCCTTCTTGGGTTTAGCCAGCTATTATAGGAGATTCATTAAAGATTTTGCTAAATTAGCAAGACCCCTTACAGCTTTATTGCGTGGCGAACATGGCAGAACTAAAAAGAATGTTTCCAACAAAATCGAAATTCGTTTTGGCAAAGAAGAACATGACTCTTTAGAGAAAGTGAAAAATTCATTAATTTCACAAGACGTAGTATTAGCATTCGATTTCAATCAAGAATTCCATCTGACTAAAGATGCCTCGAATATAGCAATAGGTGCGTCACTAGAACAAAACGGGAGACCGATTACATTTATATCTAGAGCGTTATCTAAAACAGAAGAAAATTATGCTAAAAGAGGGAAATGTTAGCCATAGTATGGTCCTTGGAAAAATTGAGGATGTACCTCTATGGTAAGTCAAAGTGACCGTCTACACTGATCATCAACCGCTTACCTATGCACTTAGCCCGAAGAACATCAATGCAAAGTTGAAAAAGTGGAAAAGTTACGTGGAGTACAATTATGAGTTGAAGTATAAACCAGGTAGCTCAAATGTAGTAGCAGACGCACTTTCTAGAAATCCTACTAGCAGCACGTCAGCAGCCACTATGATAGCGATGAGAGCTCAGGTCATGAACTTATACCAACAATGGACATTCCCATTAACGTCTTTAAAAACCAATTAATAATTCTCATCGGCGATAACGAATCAACGACATTCGAATTACCGTTCCCTACATACCATAGACACACAGTAGTAAGGAGAAACTATTCAGAGAGTGATCTTGTAACAATTTTAAAAGCAAAAATGGATCCTAGAATGGTAAATGGTATTTTCACTTCCGAAAGTATTATGGGAAAGATCCAATCCATATTTCCAGAACATTTTAGGAACTATAAAGCAAGATTCACGCAGATTCAAACTACAGATGTCCATGACCATAGCCAGCAGCAAGAAATCATAGCAAAAGAACATGTTAGAGCCCATAGAAACGCATTGGAGAACAAAAAGAAAATTTTATCGCAATTTTTTTTCCCCGGTATGAAAAAGAAAATAGAAGCAGTAGTAAAAGCCTGTCATACATGCAAACTTTCAAAATACCAAAGACACCCCCCAAATCAAGAAATTCAACCATCACCCATTCCTAGTTATCCAGGAGAAATCATACACATAGATTTGTACTCAACACAGAATAAAATTATCCTAACAGCAATAGACAAGTTCTCAAAGTATGTGCAAATAAAACTAGTTAATTCAAAAGCAGCGGAACATTTAAAGGTACCACTTCGCGAGTTATTAGTAGCTTTCGGCGTGACCAAAATGGTAGTCATGGATAATGAAAAATCCCTGAATTCCGCGTCAATAAAATTACTTTTGAATAATCAGCTAGGCATAAATGTCCATACAACCCCACCATATACATCGTCTAGCAATTGAGTTGGAATTCGAAGACCTAATATTCAGAGCAGTAGATGAGTATAATAGAATCCATAGCACCACTAATAGAAAGCCAATAGAAGCATTCTTTGCGGTACACTTAGCACACTCACCAGAAAAATTAGTACTCGAAAGGGAAAAAATTTCAAGGAAAATTTGAGATAAGCAAGATTCCGATTTACAATATCACAACAAGAAAAAAGAACGTATAAAAATATACGATCCAGGTGACACAATATATGTTAAGATCAACAGAAGGTTGGGTTCTAAACCAGGGGTAGGCACGCATACAATCAAAAATGAGACTTTGCATTTGTGTGTGTGACAACAAACACGAAGTACGAAACGTTTTCTTGCTTTACACTGAAAAAACAGTATAGCAAATAGAAATATTTATTATTTTTGACAAAAAATTAAAAAAAAATTATCCTTACATAATATAGGTAAGAAAATACTAAATAATCCAGGGAATTGTAGGAAAAATTTGATGACAAATAACGCACTGCGCATAGCCCTACATATTTTCAATAATAAATAAATTTTCCCAATCGGCACTAAACATATTTTTTTCGGTGTATTCCAGTTATTGTTTTGTCAATCATTTTTTTTCCTGACAAGCATCAATCAAAATTTTTGCCGAAGTGACATTGCCGAACAAACACGAGCGTTTACAGTATACGTGAAGCGGCAGCGCTGCGGCAGAGCTAGGCCCTAGTCCCGGGAATGGGCCGTGCCGACCACTGTTTTAAACTAACTCATGTTGGAAACCGGAATAGCAGCAAGGCAGAATGGTACCTTTAAGATCATCCACGTGGTAGAAAAGAAAAGTATCAACAGGCATTGTCAGTATTGAAGGAGGTTGTACAAAACAAAACGAAAACAAATCCGTACTACCCTTTTTTAATTTACGAAATAACTCGAATCGAGAATGAAATCGAACGACTAAAGCCAATGAGATTCAGAGCAAAACGCTCTCTCGATATACTTGGAACAGCGTGGAAGTGGCTCGCGGGTACCCCAGATCACCAAGATCACAAGATTGTAATCGATAAAATCAATGAACAGCTAAAGAATAATAAGAAACAAGTAATAATAAATAACCTAGTAGAAAATAAGATAAATGATTTGGTCAAAATAACTAACTCTTTGTTACTTAAAAACAAACCCAAAACAGAAGCTAAAGCAAAAGAAATAGAAATGTCAATTTCTATTGAAATTGCTTATAAAGAGAAAAATTTACTAATGTCATTTATGCAATAGATTGGGCCAAGGCCAATACCATAAATTCTTTAATTCTATCACCAGCAGAAATAAATATCATTGAATCAATTACTGAAGAAAGCCTAACGTTTGTAAATATTGAAGAGCTAATAGAATTTGCCGAAGTAAGCATTGCATCTGACGGCAGAGCCCTTCTTTATATTGTTAGTATTCCTAGGGTAATGAAAGAACAATGTAAAAAAAATTATTGCACTACGTATAAAAAATGAAAAAACAATAGAAGAAATAGATTATGGACATATACTGAAATGTAATAAACAACACTTCGGGTTAGCTAATAAGAACAAATGTAAAAATCTAAATGATAAGATACTATGTAAACTGGAAGATTTAATTGACTTAAAGAATAGGAAATGTATGGGAGCGTATTTCTACAGAAAATGAAGTAAGTAAGTCGTCTCGCCGACTTGGATATACCATACACCAGTAAAACAAATATTTTAAATTTATAATAACCAATGCATTTTCGTATTTTTAAAAAAATCTGTTTTCACGCTTTTTAGAAGCATATCTTAGTATTTCGCTCACTCAAGCATTCGAGCACCCTAGCGCCCCCACCAGCCAACGGCCAACTCCGGCCATATGGAAAAACGTTTATATGCATAACTTGGCTATTTTTAGTCCGATTTTGATCAAATTTGGTATTTTGCTTGATATTAGTATCAAATTTAAGTGTGCTAAATTTGATTGCACAAGGTAGAAAATTACGGGAGATAATCGAGTTTTTTCAAATTACGGGGGCGGAGGGGGCGTGGCAAAATCTTTACACATCAAAACTGTGCGCAATTACTAAGCAAATATTTATACCAACTATGGTGTCTCTAGCTAAAATAGGTTTTGAGAAAATCGGTTTTATTTGATTTGCGGGGCGGTAGGGGCGTGGCAAAATTTTTATAAATACAAAATGTGCGCGTTTACTAAGCAAATATACATACCAAATTTTGTGTCTCTAGTTGCTATGGTGTTTAAGAAAATCGGTTTTATATCATTTGCGGGGGCGGTAGGGGGCGTGGCAAACATTTGAAACAAACTCGATAAGCGTACATATGACACGAGTCTACATACCAAATTTGGTGGCTCTAGCTCTTATAGTCTCCGAGATCTAGGTGTTCATACAGACGGACGGACGGACGGACGAACGGACGGACGGACAGACGGACATGGCTAGATCGTCTCGGCTGTTGATGCTGATCAAGAATATATATACTTTATGGGGTCGGAAAAGCTTCCTTCTGCCTGTTACATACATTTTAGCGACTTTCATATACCATTTCACCCTATGGGTGTATGGTATAAAAACCAAATTGCCAAACCTCGAACAATCAACATGTTAAAACGCATTCAGAGGTTACTCCCGGCACACTTTTGCTAAATCAATTTAAAGGAACTATCAACATTGACGGAGAAAATCTTACGTTGGACGGAAACTTCGTGATCCAGTCGCAAAACGCAATATATATAACGCAATAATATAGACGATGCATGGTACATCATGAAGACCAAACGTGAAGTCGAAGTCCAGCCGCCACTACTACAACTCATATCAGATAAAAAACACCAAGGCGAGATCTTATCATTGGAAATGATTAAAGAGCTACATCTGAACAATACAGATAACTTGGAAAAAATCCAAACTAATAACGTAATCATTTCATCATCCTACTGGATCATTTTAGCACTCCAGAGTAGTACAGCAATAATCTACTGGGTCATCAAGAAGCGATGCATCCACAGACCAACAGAAAGCAATCCACCAATGGTCATGCCGATCACACCCGTACAGTATGTGGTAGCGACCGAGGACGCCCGCATTTAAGAGAGGAGGAGTTAAGACCAGGCATGCTATAAACCGATAAATATTTTATGACCGCGACCACACTCATCTTACAATAGTCAAGACTCGTCATAATGGGCATCGGCACAAACAATAACTACCAGACTCAACATTCCTATGGGAATGGTGTCGTGTTCAGTACATCAGACAGCAAGTCGCCCAATTCTACAATTCGGCAATAAACAGATCAAGTTCGGTACACCAGACTTCAAGTTCGATGAATTGATTTAGCATCGATAAACAGATCCCACGCCAGCGTTGGACTTTTGGACTCAGCAGACATCGCTGTCACCAACGACGCCCAACACCAGACGCTTCATCCAAACATAATCGATCAACCCAAAGTCAGTCTTCAACCTGAGTGCAACTTGTAACTTCGTTGGAGCTCTGCGATCCTTGTTCATAGTAGTTGTCTTAAAGACTTCCAGTAAACTAAAAGATTTGTGAACGTAAAACTAATAAAAATTATTAAATAAATTTTATTTTTATACCATACACCCATAGGGTGAAAATGGTATATTAAAGTCGCTAAAATGTATGTAACAGGCAGAAGGAAGCTTTTCCGACCCCATAAAGTATATATATTCTTGATCAGCATCAACAGCCGAGACGATCTAGCCATGTCCGTCTGTCCGTCCGTCCGTCCGTCCGTCCGTCTGTATGAACACCTAGATCTCGGAGACTATAAGAGCTAGAGCCACCAAATTTGGTATGTAGACTCGTGTCATATGTACGCTTATCGAGTTTGTTTCAAATGTTTGCCACGCCCCCTACCGCCCCCGCAAATGATATAAAACCGATTTTCTCAAACACCATAGCAACTAGAGACACAAAATTTGGTATGTATATTTGCTTAGTAAACGCGCACATTTTGTATTTATAAAAATTTTGCCACGCCCCCTACCGCCCCCGCAAATCAAATAAAACCGATTTTCTCAAACACTATAGCAACTAGAGACACAAAATTTGGTATGTATATTTGTTAAGTAAATGCGCACAGTTTTGATGTGTAAAGATTTTGCCACGCCCCCCTCCGCCCCCGTAATTTGAAAAAACTCGATTATCTCCCGTAATTTTCTACCTTGTGCAATCAAATTTAGCACACTTAAATTTGATACTAATATCCAGCAAAATACCAAATTTGATCAAAATCGGAATAAAAATAGCCAAGTTATGCATATAAACGTTTTTCCATATGGCCGGAGTTGGCCGTTGGCTGGTGGGGGCGCTAGGGTGCTCGAATGCTTGAGTGAGCGAAATACTAAGATATGCTTCTAAAAAGCATGCAAACAGATTTTTTAAAAATACGAAAATGCATTGGTTATTATAAATTTAAAATATTTGTTTTACTGGTGTATGGTATATCCAAGTCGGCGAGACGACTTACTTACTTCATTTTTCCTATGGAGAACAAGGAAAGTGTTAATTTATATTATATTATCTTACTTTCAGAATCATATATATCATATTACTTTTTAAGCCAACTTATTTATAATATACTATAATTGTAAAATTTTAAAATGCTTCGCTTGTCGAGAAAATCTGCTGAACAACGAAGACGGGAAGCTGCAAATCGGACTCTCTCTTACCGCCAAGAAAATGGCAACGAGGGAGAAATTCGCAAGGCATGGCAAATAATCGGCAAAATGATTTGGAAACACGGGAACGAGATCATAGGCAAGACGCATTCGCACGTGCTGAACGACGAGCCAATAGAGACTACAGACTGCAGGAGCAGGCCCAACACACGGACCCGGCGTATTACGCGCCAAGATCCTGAATATCGTTCGATGGAGCAGGAGGCCAACACTGCGCAGCATATTGTTCGGAGACAGGAAGACGCGTCCAAGCAGCAAGAGCGCGAACGGGACGCAGAAGCCCACTTCGTTGCTCGCCAAGATCCTGAATATCGTACGACGAAGCAGGAGGCCAACACTGCGCAGCATATTGTTCGGAGACAGGATGACGCGTTCAGGCAGCAAGAGCGCGAACGGGACGCAGAAACCCACTTCGTTGCTCGCCAAGATCCTGAATATCGTACGATGGAGCAGGAGGCCAACACTGCGCAGCATATTGTTCGGAGACAGGATGACGCGTTCAGGCAGCAAGAGCGCGAACGGGACGCAGAAGCCCACTTCGTTGCTCGCCAAGATCCTGAATATCGTTCGATGGAGCAGGAGGCCAACACTGCTGAACATGCCGTTCGCAGAGAGAATCAGGAGTACAGAGAAGGCGAGCGGAACCGCGATGCAAATAACCGTCGAGTTGCAAGACGGAATCCAAGTACAAGAAGGCGGGAACAGAATTTAAATTCATCAAAAAAGAAGAGTCACTCGAAGGCAAGCCCGAATTCTAGAGCAACAGATACGCGATATTTACGAGGCACGTGTTATTAATTTTCGGCAAGACCCTCAGAACCGAGAAGCGGAGTGTCAGAGACAATCGCAACGAAATAGGGACGCCAGAGCTGCACTGTTGCCTGAGGAGTTGCAGGAACACAGAGAATTGCAGACACAGCAGCGCAGGAGTGCCGTACGTCAAGCGTACCTCCGAAATATCAAAATGGGCGCCACGGAAATATGCATGAGCTGTGGTGGCACATTTTTTAAACAAAATGTTAAGAGTTTGAACAAAAATCAAATTTCTCTTAAGTTTCCCCGATTAGACATCTCGAAAGCTTTCTATTTGTCAATAAAATTTCATTCTGAAAATGGCACTTATTTATTTTGCTCTACTTGCCACAGAGCAATAAATGCTGGAAAAATTCCAAACTTATGCCTATCAGAAGGTTTTGCATTCGCCGAAACTCCTGAGTGTATGCAGGATATAACATGCCTATAAGAAAGGCTTATTTCACCCGTAATCCCATTTATGCGAATTATTTCCCTAGACTATGAAAGACAGTGCGCAGTAAGAGGAGCAGTTGTTAATGTACCTATTTCCGTTAATGATACAGTAACAGCTCCGCCCCGCAACTTTGATAACACCCATGTGGTGCAAATACTCCTAAAACGAAAGCTAGAGTACAGACATAGTTTCATGGCTGAGACTATTCGACCAGCAAAAGTTATGGATGCATTAACATTTTTGGAAAGCACGGAGCTATACCAAAAGCATGGGATTTCTGTCCTACATAACTGTCTTGGCGAACTTGCAAATAATGAGGAAGTACCATTTATTGCTGATGACCGAGATTGCCCAATTGTGGAAGCAACGAGGAAGAAGACAATTTAAATCCCGGTGGTCAAGAAACTGTGCTGGAAAATAAGCCCGTTGAAAATGCAATTATTGCACGAATAGCAATGGCTCCCGGTGAAGGTCGTTGACCTGTAGACATGACGATACAGGAAGATGCTGAAGAGTTGTCATTTCAATCTATTTCATGCGGACAAATTTTCAAGGCAAAAACAACATATGGTCGCAAAGCTAAGTCTCAACTTCGATACTACGAACGACGCTGCGCAAAAGTACCAAAAATTTTGTACATGTACAAACGATATGAAATGACTCGCATAAAAAATGCAATTTCTATTTGCCTTAGGAAAAAATCAGGCACGGCTCATGTTACCGCGGCTAACATGATGGATGAATCCTTCGTCAATAGCCTGGTCCAGCATGACGATGGATATCATCTTCTTAAAGGCTTGCGTTCCTCTCCAGCACATTGGGAAGCTGAGAAGAAAAAGGTTTTAGCTATGACTCGCCAGTTTGGACTGCCAACTTTTTTCATTACTCTCTCAACGGCTGAGACCAAATGGAATGAGCTTCTGGTAATTCTATCCCTTCTCATAGACAACAGAATTATCAGTGAAGAGGATGCATCGAATCTGTCAGCATCAGAAAAAGCACGGTTGATCCTGTCAGACCCTGCGACATGCTCTAGATATTTTGATCATCGGCTTCATCAGTTAATAAAACTTTTCAAAAGCAAAGACATTTTTGGTGATTTTGAACTGTCTCATTATTATTGGAGAATAGAATTTCAACAACGTGGCTCACCGCACTCTCATGGGATGTATTTGTTAAACGGAGCTAGAAAATGGAGAATACTAATGGGTCGTTAAACACAGAAGATGTTATTAGATTCATTGATATGTTCATTACTACTAACGGAGATAATGAGGAGCTTCAAGAAGTTCTTAGGTATCAATACCATAAACATAGTGCCACATGCAAAAGAGAAATTCGTAGAGAAAGCAAATGTCGGTTTAACATTCCCTAACCGCCAATGCCAGAAACTAGAATTCTTAATCCCTTTGGTGAGGAGGAAACTGTACAAGAACAGTATAAACAATACTGGAATCGCATTCAAGATCTCTTGGAAGAAAAAAGAAACACCTCCCAAATAATGAACAAATAGAGCTAAATAATTTTGAAAATTTTCTTAGTCGTTTGGACCTTGAATATGCGGATTATATTCAAGCCATTTGAACAAGCTTAAATAAGCCTCAAATATTCCTTCGAAGAAAATTCACTGATATTACGCTGAACGCATATAATGAAGATATTTTACAACTACACAGAGCAAATATGGATATCCAATTCATATTGGATGCATATGGTTGCTGTAGTTATATCATAAATTATATAAATAAATCGAATAGAGGAGTATCAAAACTGCTACGCGAAGCCATGGATGAAATTACTGCAGGTGATCATCGAGATCGATCGATTAAGGAAAAACTGCAGCATCTTGGTAGCAAGTTCATAAACGGATCAGAGATTTCAGCTCAAGAAGCCGTTTATAATATTCTAGGGCTTCACATGTCAGAAACGAGCCACGGAAATATATTTATAAATACCTCTCATCCTGAACAAAGAGTTCGGATGATAAAGTCGAAGAAGGAGTTGGAAAGACTGCCTCCTGATTCGACGGATATTTATGTTGCAGGACTTCATGAATATTACGCACTTAGGCCACAATCTATGGAAGACGAATGTCTAGCCGACTTCGCTGCCCTTTATGAACGTAAGTTGTCTCGTAGACACCGTGTGTCGGATGAGACTGTCATAGAGGATGATGAAAACATTGAAGAAGGAAATCCTGCAGAAGAAAATAATGGGACTATAGAAGAAGATAGTAACATTAATGAGGTGGCTGAATATCAACTACAAAATGGATCAGGATACATGAGAAAACGAAAGCAACACTATATTCTGAGATGGAGACGGTTCAGCAAAAATCTATCCAGACCAGATTATTTCAGAAAACTCGTGACGCTCTTTTTTCCCTGGCGCAACGAAGATAGTGAAATTGTAAATGAGGACAACGAAATTACATATAATAATAACAAAATCATAATTGAGGCCAACAGGAAAAAATATGATACAATGCAGGAAGAATTATTTGAACAAATTTTACAGGATGCTCAAATGGAAAATAATGAAGATAACCAGAAATCTTCCGCTTCGCAACTTTTGGATGAAGAATTCAGAGGATTTGCAATCCCAGAAGTAGCAAGAGACCAAAATGTTTTTCAAGAAAGCGAAACCAATCATAACTCTAATGAAAATGGACCCAGAGTTATAAAACTGCCACCGCTGATACCTGAAAACGATTTGTTTGAGCTGGTGCGCTCACTTAACAGGAAGCAGCGTCAATATTATGCCCACGTAATGCATAGAGTCAACGCTAATAACTCCTTTTACGAATATGTTAACGGCGGTGCAGGAGTGGGAAAAAGTAGACTTATTTCTACAATATATCAGTCGCTTATGTTGAGGTTTACCATCGTGGCGGGTAGCAACCCAGAAGTGACTAAAATATTGCTTTGCACATTGTGTCGCACATTGCATTCGCTTTTTTCCTTACCGGTGAACCAGTCTTCAGTTGCACTCCGGCCCTTAAATAACGATGTTCTTAACACCATTTATTCGAAGCTAATGGACCTAAAGCCAATAATAATTATTGATATATCAATGGTGGGTGCCAAAATGTTGTCTAATTTGGATAGTCGGCTAAAACAAATATTTAGAACAATGGAATATTTTGGCGGAATTTCAATAATTGCCTTTGGAGATTTAAAACAACTTTCGCCAGTTGGTGATAGATGGATATTCCATTCTAACCCTAGAGACAGCTACGGCGTTATTGCAGGGACTGCACTTTGGGATCTGTTTAAGTTTTATGAACTCACAGAAATCATGCGACAACGCGTAGATTGTGCTTTTGCAGAATAATATGTCAGATGGGAAAATGACCGATAGCGATATTGCTTTAACAAAAGGAAGAGAAGTCAATACTCGAGTGTTGAACACAATCCCTGATGAAGCGATACAACTATTTTATTCAAATGCAAAGGCAAACAGTTATAATATAATGAAACTGGCACAAATCAATACTGAAGAATTTATTTTTACAGCAAAGGATTCCATAAAAGCTGCATCGGTGACTCCTGCAAATGAAATACGGATACTTAGAAAACGTTAAAGGATTCAAAACATCGGACACCCAAGGCCTCCCATATACCCTCTTCCTTAACTACCGCAAAGTACATGATAACAGTGAATATCAATACTAGTGACGGATTAGTAAATGGAGCAAGTGGACAACTTATGGGAGTTGACTGCTTACCAAGTGGAAAAGTATCGACACTTTGGGTTAAGTTTTTGGAGGAGTCAGTTGGAGCTGAAGCCAGGTCCAAAAAAAGAAATCCAGTCCATTCTGATTGGACCCCTATTGAAGCTGTTCTAAGAACTTTCCAATATCGAAAGAATGAACAGGTATCAATAGAACGCAGCCAGTTTCCAGTTGTGCCTGCTGAAGCGATAACAATACATAAAAGCCAAGGTGCCACTTATAACAAAGTAGTAGCAGTGGCATGAGCCGATCTGCCATTTATGTAGCTTGCAGTAGAGCAACCAATGCATCAGGATTATACATTATTGGACAATTTTCTCCACCGAAGCAAATGCAAGAATCTGACCCAGTCTACATGGAGCTAAACAGTCTCAGAACTGAGAAACTTCTGACTCCCTTGCCACAAATGGATTCTCGACAAACCACTAGAAAATTTTCTAGTATATATAGTATATTTCACAATATACATGGAAACTATTTTTATCGTCACTTACAGAAATCCATCGTTTCCTGTAACGCAGTTTAGAACAACAATTACGACATTAGTGGAAGAATTGAAAGTTCACTACAGCAAAATAGTTGTTTTAAGCGACTTCAACATATGTCGCTCAACAGGCCAAGATCAATTAGAGTCCACTCTGAATGGTCTGGGGTTATCAACTCTTCTCCATAAAATCCCAACAACAAAACAACAGACCGAAATTGACTGGGCATTTTCAAATATCCGCGATCAAAGCCGAAGTTTACGAAACACCATATAGTCACCATGATGGCATATTTGTTGGTGTGGAACAGACATTTCCGTAAAATTCCGGTTTTTTCTCTACGTGAAGCTTCAACAAAGCTGGTGACTGTTCGCACTTTGGTTACTTTAGTTGTGAGTCGGGTCATAGATGGAATTCAGAATATTCCAGATTTGGAAACACGGGAACGAGATCATAGGCAAGATGCATTGACACTTGCTGGATACGAGTCAATAGAGACTACAGGCTGCAGGAACAGGCCCGAATAGCCATATTACGCGACAAGAGCAGGAGGCCAACACTGCTCAGCTTATTGATCGGAGACAGGATGACGCGTTCAGGCAGCAAGATCGCAAAGATCTTGATTATCGTTCGACAGAGCAGGAGGCCATTTTCAGAATGTAGTGAAGTATCCTAAACTTACCTAAACGAATTATTTCTCTGCCCCAAGGGAACAATAATTTTCTTTTTCTTTAACTCTATCAAATAGTATTTTCAGAACGAAGCAAAGCATCCCGAACGTATTAAAAAGGAATATTTGTCTCGTCTAAGGAAAGTATACATATAATCTCCTAAACTATTATCTTCCCTCTTTTTTAACTTTCCATGAAATTATTTTCAGAACAGATGGTATCCCGATCTAATTATAAAGGAATATTGGTCTGAATTAAGGAAAGTATACTTGTAATCTTTAAACTAATATGTTCCCCCTCTTTAACTTTTTCCAAAAGTATTTTCAGAACCATCCGAAGCATCCGATGCTAAAAGTTATTTTTGTCTGGGCTAAGGTAAGTAAAAATTTATTCCTTTCAACTTCTAGTTTCTTTTCTCCTTAATTTTTAAACCTTTGCTTACAGAACAAGAGAAGTGTTTCAATCTTTTGAATAGAGAACATATATATAGCCCTAAGGAAAGTCAAAACATAATCTATTATTATAAACTATTTTAATCCTTAATTCGTTTGTTCAGAACGAAGGCCAGCACACCAAATAACCAGGAATATTTATTTGGGCCGAGGGAACGTCTAAATAATTTATAATTTCAAATAAAGATTTATATTGTCTAATAATCATTAAATGTGTTGAATTCAGTAGTTTGAAAAATATTTAAGCATTTTAATAATACGACAACTAATTCTGTTGATGTATGAAATTTCACCTTTGTTATCGGATTAAAAATAATACAGAAGTGCAAGGGCATAGCCGAAGTTAGCTTCTTTGATATTTTTATACCCTTGCAGAGGGTATTAAAAAATTGGTCAGATGTTTGTAACGCACAGAAGGAGACGTTTCCGACCCTATAAAATATATATTTTCTTAATCAGCATGAGAAGCTGAGTTGATATAGCCATGTCCGTCTGACCGTCTGTCCGTCCGTCTGTGCGTATGCGTTTTACTCAGCCATCTTAAGAGCTATCGGCATGAAATTTTTTTTGGGGCCTTTTTATTACCTGGCAAAAATAAAATATGAAAATTGGCAGAATCGGACCACTATATCATATAGCTCTGGAGGAAACAGTTTTGCAAAAATTGAAGTATCGCCATGAAATTTACCAATATGATAGTATTATATATAAAATCTCAGATCCCAAAATTTGAATCTGATCGGATATATAGAACACAAGTTACAGCCGATATAAATCGGTTCGGCTTGCTGCCTACTACGTCATCATCAAATCAACAGAGCACACGCATGCACACATACAGACGCAACGCTACATAAACTTGGGGGAAGAAGAAGAACTTGAAATGATATTTGAAAGGTTCTGTGCATTAATGAATTGAGATACAGAAAAAGAGTTTGGAACATGTAAAAAATATTATGGCCATGGACTGCAAGGGTATATAAACTTCGGCACAGCCGATGTTAGCTTCTTTGATATTTTTATCTTCAAGGAATTTTTTAACACCTAGAATCGACGTTTTTAAACAATATGACTCATCAATAAAATGTACACTTAAGCCCGCAAAGCTTTTCTGAGTATATTGGTGCGTCCACATATCCGTAGTAAATGCCACGTATTTGTTGGATAACGTAGTCTTAAGCACATCCTTAATTCGATTGTATTTGGCTAGCTATATTGCTAGCATCTGTGGTTAGGAAAAATGGTTTTTTGAAATCGGGATATGCAAGTATGGGATCGTTCATAAGGAGATATTTAAATTTCTCAAAGGATGAAATATAGTCTGGGTTGTTTATGTTAATCTTAGCTCCTTTTTTCAATCCGAGAGTTAAAGGTTTTGCAATATGTGCAAAGTTTGGTATGAATTTCCGGAAGAATCCACATAATCCTAAGAATGATTTTATTTCTTTTGGGGTTTTAGGGATAGGAAAATTTTGAATTGCTTTGACTTTATCTGGGTTTGGTTTGATGCCTTCTGTAGTTATGACGTGACCTAAAAATTCTGATTCCTTTTTCAAGAACTCGCATTTATTTAATTGTAGTTTTAGATTAGCTTTTCGCAATTTAGTAAAAACCTTTTTTAGTGATGCCAAATGTTCTTCTAATGAGGTGGAATACACAATTATGTCGTCTAAATAAACTAAATAATCTTTTTAGATTAGATCTTCTAGTAAATTGTTCATACATCTTTGGAACGTTGCTGGTGAATTTTTTAGCCCAAATGGCATTCGTGTGTACTCGTAATGACCATGTTTAGTGGAGAATGCGGTTTTTATACCCTTGCAGAGGGTATTATAAAATTGGTCAGGTGTTTGTAACGCACAGAAGGAGACGTTTCCGACCCCATAAAGTATATATTTTCTTGATCAACAAGAGAAACTGAGTTGATATAGCCATGTCCGTCTGACCGTCTGTCCGTCCGTCTGTGCGTATGCGTTTTACTCAGCCATCTTATGAGCTACCGGGATGAAATTTTTTTGGGTGCTTTTTATTACCTGGGAAAAATAAAGTATGAAAATTGGCAGAATCGGACCACTATATCATATAGCTCTGGAGGAAACATTTTTGAAAAAGTTGAGTATCGCCATGAAATTTACCAATATGATAGTATTATATATAAAATCTCAGATCCCAAAATTTGAATCTGATCGAATAAATAGAACACAAGTTACAGCCGATATAAATCGGTTCGGCTTGCTGCCTACTACGTCATCATCAAATCAACAGAGCACACGCATGCACACATTCAGACGCAACGCTACATAAACTATATGTGTATGCGTACGAATCGCGGCATGCGTGTAAAAGGGGATGGGGAAGAAGAAAAAGAAATTGAATCAGTCCATTCTGATTGGACCCCTATTGAAGCTGTTCTAAGAACTTTCCAATATCGAAAGAATGAACAGGTATCAATAGAACGCAGCCAGTTTCCAGTTGTGCCTGCTGAAGCGATAACAATACATAAAAGCCAAGGTGCCACTTATAACAAAGTAGTAGCAGTGGCATGAGCCGATCTGCCATTTATGTAGCTTGCAGTAGAGCAACCAATGCATCAGGATTATACATTATTGGACAATTTTCTCCACCGAAGCAAATGCAAGAATCTGACCCAGTCTACATGGAGCTAAACAGTCTCAGAACTGAGAAACTTCTGACTCCTTGCCACAAATGGATTCTCGACAAACCACTAGAAAATTTTCTAGTATATATAGTATATTTCACAATATACATGGAAACTATTTTTATCGTCACTTACAGAAATCCATCGTTTCCTGTAACGCAGTTTAGAACAACAATTACGACATTAGTGGAAGAATTGAAAGTTCACTACAGCAAAATAGTTGTTTTAAGCGACTTCAACATATGTCGCTCAACAGGCCAAGATCAATTAGAGTCCACTCTGAATGGTCTGGGGTTATCAACTCTTCTCCATAAAATCCCAACAACAAAACAACAGACCGAAATTGACTGGGCATTTTCAAATATCCGCGATCAAAGCCGAAGTTTACGAAACACCATATAGTCACCATGATGGCATATTTGTTGGTGTGGAACAGACATTTCCGTAAAATTCCGGTTTTTTTCTCTACGTGAATCTTCAACAAAGCTGGTGACTGTTCGCACTTTGGTTACTTTAGTTGTGAGTCGGGTCATAGATGGAATTCAGAATATTCCAGATTTGGAAACACGGGAACGAGATCATAGGCAAGATGCATTGACACTTGCTGGATACGAGTCAATAGAGACTACAGGCTGCAGGAACAGGCCCGAATAGCCATATTACGCGACAAGAGCAGGAGGCCAACACTGCTCAGCTTATTGATCGGAGACAGGATGACGCGTTCAGGCAGCAAGATCGCAAAGATCTTGATTATCGTTCGACAGAGCAGGAGGCCATTTTCAGAATGTAGTGAAGTATCCTAAACTTACCTAAACGAATTATTTCTCTGCCCCAAGGGAACAATAATTTTCTTTTTCTTTAACTCTATCAAATAGTATTTTCAGAACGAAGCAAAGCATCCCGAACGTATTAAAAAGGAATATTTGTCTCGTCTAAGGAAAGTATACATATAATCTCCTAAACTATTATCTTCCCTCTTTTTAACTTTCCATGAAATTATTTTCAGAACAGATGGTATCCCGATCTAATTATAAAGGAATATTGGTCTGAATTAAGGAAAGTATACTTGTAATCTTTAAACTAATATGTTCCCCCTCTTTAACTTTTTCCAAAAGTATTTTCAGAACCATCCGAAGCATCCGATGCTAAAAGTTATTTTTGTCTGGGCTAAGGTAAGTAAAAATTTATTCCTTTCAACTTCTAGTTTCTTTTCTCCTTAATTTTTAAACCTTTGCTTACAGAACAAGAGAAGTGTTTCAATCTTTTGAATAGAGAACATATATATAGCCCTAAGGAAAGTCAAAACATAATCTATTATTATAAACTATTTTAATCCTTAATTCGTTTGTTCAGAACGAAGGCCAGCACACCAAATAACCAGGAATATTTATTTGGGCCGAGGGAACGTCTAAATAATTTATAATTTCAAATAAAGATTTATATTGTCTAATAATCATTAAATGTGTTGAATTCAGTAGTTTGAAAAATATTTAAGCATTTTAATAATACGACAACTAATTCTGTTGATGTATGAAATTTCACCTTTGTTATCGGATTAAAAATAATACAGAAGTGCAAGGGCATAGCCGAAGTTAGCTTCTTTGATATTTTTATACCCTTGCAGAGGGTATTAAAAAATTGGTCAGATGTTTGTAACGCACAGAAGGAGACGTTTCCGACCCTATAAAATATATATTTTCTTAATCAGCATGAGAAGCTGAGTTGATATAGCCATGTCCGTCTGACCGTCTGTCCGTCCGTCTGTGCGTATGCGTTTTACTCAGCCATCTTAAGAGCTATCGGCATGAAATTTTTTTTGGGGCCTTTTTATTACCTGGCAAAAATAAAATATGAAAATTGGCAGAATCGGACCACTATATCATATAGCTCTGGAGGAAACAGTTTTGCAAAAATTGAAGTATCGCCATGAAATTTACCAATATGATAGTATTATATATAAAATCTCAGATCCCAAAATTTGAATCTGATCGGATATATAGAACACAAGTTACAGCCGATATAAATCGGTTCGGCTTGCTGCCTACTACGTCATCATCAAATCAACAGAGCACACGCATGCACACATACAGACGCAACGCTACATAAACTTGGGGGAAGAAGAAGAACTTGAAATGATATTTGAAAGGTTCTGTGCATTAATGAATTGAGATACAGAAAAAGAGTTTGGAACATGTAAAAATATTATGGCCATGGACTGCAAGGGTATATAAACTTCGGCACAGCCGATGTTAGCTTCTTTGATATTTTTATCTTCAAGGAATTTTTTAACACCTAGAATCGACGTTTTTAAACAATATGACTCATCAATAAAATGTACACTTAAGCCCGCAAAGCTTTTCTGAGTATATTGGTGCGTCCACATATCCGTAGTAAATGCCACGTATTTGTTGGATAACGTAGTCTTAAGCACATCCTTAATTCGATTGTATTTGGCTAGCTATATTGCTAGCATCTGTGGTTAGGAAAAATGGTTTTTTGAAATCGGGATATGCAAGTATGGGATCGTTCATAAGGAGATATTTAAATTTCTCAAAGGATGAAATATAGTCTGGGTTGTTTATGTTAATCTTAGCTCCTTTTTTCAATCCGAGAGTTAAAGGTTTTGCAATATGTGCAAAGTTTGGTATGAATTTCCGGAAGAATCCACATAATCCTAAGAATGATTTTATTTCTTTTGGGGTTTTAGGGATAGGAAAATTTTGAATTGCTTTGACTTTATCTGGGTTTGGTTTGATGCCTTCTGTAGTTATGACGTGACCTAAAAATTCTGATTCCTTTTTCAAGAACTCGCATTTATTTAATTGTAGTTTTAGATTAGCTTTTCGCAATTTAGTAAAAACCTTTTTAGTGATGCCAAATGTTCTTCTAATGAGGTGGAATACACAATTATGTCGTCTAAATAAACTAAATAATCTTTTTAGATTAGATCTTCTAGTAAATTGTTCATACATCTTTGGAACGTTGCTGGTGAATTTTTTAGCCCAAATGGCATTCGTGTGTACTCGTAATGACCATGTTTAGTGGAGAATGCGGTTTTTATACCCTTGCAGAGGGTATTATAAAATTGGTCAGGTGTTTGTAACGCACAGAAGGAGACGTTTCCGACCCCATAAAGTATATATTTTCTTGATCAACAAGAGAAACTGAGTTGATATAGCCATGTCCGTCTGACCGTCTGTCCGTCCGTCTGTGCGTATGCGTTTTACTCAGCCATCTTATGAGCTACCGGGATGAAATTTTTTTTGGGTGCTTTTTATTACCTGGGAAAAATAAAGTATGAAAATTGGCAGAATCGGACCACTATATCATATAGCTCTGGAGGAAACATTTTTGAAAAAGTTGAGTATCGCCATGAAATTTACCAATATGATAGTATTATATATAAAATATCAGATCCCAAAATTTGAATCTGATCGAATAAATAGAACACAAGTTACAGCCGATATAAATCGGTTCGGCTTGCTGCCTACTACGTCATCATCAAATCAACAGAGCACACGCATGCACACATTCAGACGCAACGCTACATAAACTATATGTGTATGCGTACGAATCGCGGCATGCGTGTAAAAGGGGATGGGGAAGAAGAAAAAGAAATTGAAATGATATTTGAAAGGTTTTGTGCAGTAATGAATTGAGATACAGAAAAAGAGTTTGGAACATGTAAAAATATTATGGCCATGGACTGCAAGGGTATATAAACTTCGGCACAACCCATGATATAAGGCAACATAACATACTGTTCAGCGCAATCGAGATGCAGCTCACTGGAGAGGCACAACGGCTCCCGCAAATTGGACAAGTCAACACCTGGCCGGAACTAAGATCATTCCTGATCAATGAATTGAAGACGCAGACCCCTTGTGAGGAACTTCTTCGACGCCTCTACAACACCAACTATACAGGAAACCTTCGTAAGTTTGTAATAGAATTAGAAGACAAATCCTATATTATCACAAAAAAACTAAGTCTGGAAAACGATGCAAATAACACCGTTCTTTATACAAATGCTTTAAATAACACTATAAAAGATGTAATAAATAAAAAATTACTCGATAGATTATTTATGACGTTAGCTAGATATGATATAACAACAGTTAGCAAGCTGAAACAAGTAGCTCAAAGAGAAGGGTTATATGAGAATAGTATAACAGAAAACAGAAAATCAAATCAAAGCCAAAATCAAAACCAAAAAGGTGGAAAACCCTTTGTACCCAATAGTACTCCGTCTCAAACAAAACAATCCGATACACAAAACCAACAACTTTTCCAAGAGTTTCAACAAAAATTAAATATTGACCGGGCTCAAAATCCAATGAATTATCAGCAGCAAAATAGGTATCCAAAAAATAATGTAGCAAACCAGCCTACAAAAAGGCAAAGAATGCCTCGGATCAATCGGAAGAAGAGATAGAGACAAGTCCTTCATCAGAATAACAATGAACAATAAACCTTTGAGATGTGTAGTAGACTCAGGATCTTCTATAAATATAATGTCCGAAAACTTTTTTAATTTCAAAACCTATTCAGGAGATTCCAAAATTCACATGATTGAAGGAGCAGTAGAATTAAAAGAAATCATTTTCCTTGCACCCAGCAAACTTTGTCCGACAGAACAAAAATTTTATATCCATAAATTTTCAAATAAATACGACATGTTAATAGTCAGAACTTTCTTAAAAGCCTGCAAAGCCCAGATAAATTATAAAGAAGAATACGCAAAACTAGGAAATTATACATTTTATTTCAGAGATATTGAAGAAATAGAAGAACATAACATAGAATGTTTGGACCCACCTACAGAGAGGGACCCAGACACAAATTTTGCAATTGAAAATGAAATAGTAGAAAGCAATGAGTATAGACACGACCATTTAAATAACGAAGAAACAGAAAAACTCAAAAAAGTCTTGTACGAATTCAGTGACATACAGTACCGCGAAGGTGAAAATTTGACTTTCACGAGTACAATAAAACACTCTATTCATACAAAACATGAGGACCCAATATACAAACACCCATACAAATACCCACAAATCTTTGACGAAGAAGTCAATAAACAGATTAATGAAATGATAGAACAGGGAATCATTCGAAAATCATTCGACTATCGTAGTCTAAATGAGATTACTGTCGATGACAAGTTCCCAATACCGGTAATGGATGAAATATTAGACAAACTTGGAAAATGTCAATATTTCACAACCATTGACCTCGCCAAAGGATTTGATGGAATCCAAATGGATCCCAAATCAATAGAAATGAAGTAAGTCGTCTCGCCGACTTGGATATACCATACACCAGTAAAACAAATATTTTAAAGATATAATAACCAATGCATTTTCGTATTTTTAAAAAACTCTGTTGGCATGCTTTTTACAAGCATATCTTAGTATTTCGCTCACTCAAGCATTCGAGCACCCTAGCGCCCACACCAGCCAACGGCCACTTCCGGCCATATTGAAAAACGTTTATATGCATAACTTGACTATTTTTATTCCGATTTCGATCAAATTTAGTATTTTGCTTGGTATTAGTATCAAATTTAAGTGTGCTAAATTTGATTGCACAAGGTAGAAAATTACGGGAGATAATCGAGTTTTTTCAAATAACGGGGGCGGAGAGGGGCGTGGCAAAATCTTTACACATAAAAGATGTGCGCAATTACTAAGCAAATATTCATACCAACCATGGTGTCTCTAGCTAGAATAGTTTTTGAGAAAATCGGTTTTATTTAATTTGCGGGGGCGGTAGGGGCGTGGCAAAATTTTTATAAATACAAATTGTGCGCATTTACTAAGGAAATATACATACCAAATTTTGTGTCTCTAGTTGCTATAGTGTTTAAGAAAATCGGTTTTATGTAATTTGCGGGGGCGGTTGGGGGCGTGGCAAAATTTTTCTAAATACAAAGTGTGCGCATTTACTAAGCAAATATTTATACCAACCATGGTGTCTCTAGCTAGAATAGTTTTTGAGAAAATCGGTTTTATTTAATTTGGGGGGGGTGGCGGTAGTGGGCGTCGCAAAATTATTACAAATACAAAATGTGGGGCGTGGCAGAAATTTTAAATAACCTTGATCACTCTACATACTACACGAATCTACATACCAAATTGGGTGGCTCTAGCTCTTATAGTCTCCGAGATCTAGGTGTTCATACAGACGGACGTACGGACGGACGGACAGACGGACATGGCTAGATCGTCTCGGCTGTTGATGCTGATCTAGAATATATATACTTTATGGGGTCGGAAAAGCTTCCTTCTGCCTGTTACATACATTTTGGCGACTTTAATATACCATTTCCTATGGGTGTATAGTATTAAAACCGCATTCTTCACTAAACATGGTCATTACGAGTACACACGAATGCCATTTGGGCTAAAAAATGCACCAGCAACGTTCCAAAGATGTATGAACAATTTACTAGAAGATCTAATCTATAAAGATTGTTTAGTTTATTCAGACTATATAATTGTGTATTCCACCTCATTAGAAGAACATTTGGCATCACTAAAAAAGGTTTTTACTAAATTGCGAAAAGCTAATCTAAAACTACAATTAAATAAATGCGAGTTCTTGAAAAAGGAATCAGAATTTTTAGGTCACGTCATAACTACAGAAGGCATCAAACCAAACCCAGATAAAGTCAAAGCAATTCAAAATTTTCCTATCCCTAAAACCCCAAAAGAAATAAAATCATTCTTGGGATTATGTGGATTCTTCCGGAAACTTATACCAAACTTTGCACATATTGCAAAACCTTTAACTCTCGGATTGAAAAAAGGAGCTAAGACTAACATTAACAACCCAGACTATATTTCATCCTTTGAGAAATTAAAATATCTTCTTATGAACGATCTTATACTTGCATATCCCGATTTCAAAAAACCTTTTTTCCTAACCACAGATGCTAGCAATATAGCTTTCATCTCACTGGACCATAGACCTATTTCTTATGCTAGTAGAACACTTAACGAACATAAACTTAATTATTCAGCCATAGAAAAGGAATAACTATCTATCGTATGGGCAACCAAATATTTTAGGCCATACCTCTTCGGTAGACATTTTGAAATCCTAAGTGATCATAAACTCCTTGTCTGGTTGCACAATATCAAAGAACCTAATATGAAATTACAGAGATGGAAGATAAAATTGAACGAATTCGATTACAAAATAAAATACTTACCAGGAAAAGAGAATCACGTTACAGACGCCCTTTCCAGAATTAAAACAGATGAAAACTTTTTAGGATCAACAGAAAGCACCGCAGCCACAATACATAGTGCTCATGAGGACAATGGAAATTACATTCCAATAGTAGAAAAACCCATTAATTATTTCAACAGGCAAATAGAATTTATTAGAGGTTCAGAAGACAAAGCTGAAACAACTTATTTTTATAAATCAAACATAAAAATAACATACAAAGAAATGACTAATGCTCACGCCAGGGATATAATCAAAAGATATCTTTGCAGTAAGAAACTGTACTGTATTTTCATAATTTCCCAATTTCCATACTTTATTTTTCCCAGGTAATAAAAAGGCCCCAAAAAAAATTTCATCCCGATAGATCTTAAGATGGCTGAGTAAAACGCATATGCACAGACGGACATGGCTATATCAACTCAGCTTCTCATGCTGATCAATAATATAAATACTTTATAGGGTCGGAAACGTCTCCTTCTGTGCGTTACAAACATCTGACCAATTTTATAATACCCTCTGCAAGGGTATAAATATCAAAGAAGCTAACATCGGCTGTGCCGAAGTTTATATACCCTTGCAGTCCATGGCCATAATATTTTTATATGTTCCAAATTTTTTTTCTGTATCTCAATTCATTAATGCACAAAATCTTTCAAATATCATTTCAATTTCTTCTTCTTCTTCCCCATCCCCTTTTACACGCATGCCGCGACTCGCACGCATACACATATAGTTTATGTAGCGTTGCGTCTGTATGTGTGCATGCGTGTGCTCTGTTGATTTGATGATGACGTAGTAGGCAGCAAGTTGAACCGATTTATATCGGCTGTAACTTGTGTTCTATTTATCCGATTAGATTTAAATTTTGGGATCTGAGATTTTATATATAATACTATTATATTGGTAAATTTCATGGCTATACTCCAATTTTTGCAATTTTTGCAAAAATGTTTCCTCCAGAGCTATATGATATAGTGGTCCGATTCTCCCAATTTTCATACTTTATTTTTCCCAGGTAATAAAAAGCCCCCAAAAAAATTTCATCCCGATAGCTCTTAAGATGGCTGAGTAAAACGCATATGCACAGACGGACGGACAGACGGACATGGCTATATCAACTCAGCTTCTCATGCTGATCAAGAATATATATACTTTATAGGGTCGGAAACGTCTCCTTCTGTGCGTTACAAACATCTGACCAATTTTATAATACCCTCTGCAAGGGTATAAAAAAATATCAAAGAAGCTAACATCGGCTGTGCCGAAGTTTATATACCCTTGCAGTCCATGGCCATAATATTTTTACATGTTCCAAACTCTTTTTCTGTATCTAAATTCATTAATGCACAGAACCTTTCAAATATCATTTCAATTTCTTCTTCTTCTTCCCCATCCCCTTTTACACGCATGCCACGACTCGCACGCATACACATATACATAGTTTATGTAGCGTTGCGTCTGTATGTGTGCATGCGTGTGCTCTGTTGATTTGATGATGACGTAGTAGGCAGCTAGCCGAACCGATTTATATCGGCTGTAACTTGTGTTCTATATATCCGATCAGATTCAAATTTTGGGATCTGAGATTTTATATATAATACTGTCATATTGGTAAATTTCATGGCGATACTCCAATTTTTGCAAAAATGTTTCCTCCAAAGCTATATGATATAGTGGTCCGATTCTCCCAATTTCCATACTTTATTTTTCCCAGGTAATAAAAAGCCCCAAAAAAAATTTCATCCCGATAGCTCTTAAGATGGCTGAGTAAAACGCATACGCACAGACGGACGGACAGACGGACATGGCTTTATCAACTCAGCTTCTCATGCCGATCAAGAATATATATACTTTATAGGGTCGGAAACGTCTCCTTCTGTGCGTTACAAACATCTGACCAATTTTATAATACCCTCTGCAAGGGTATAAAAAAATATCAAAGAAGCTAACATCGGCTGTGCCGAAGTTTATATACCCTTGCACTCCATGGCCATAATATTTTTACATGTTCCAAACTCTTTTTCTGTATCTCAATTCATTAATGCACAGAACCTTTCAAATATCATTTCAATTTCTTCTTCCCCATCCCCTTTTACACGCATGACGCGATTCGCACGCATACACATATAGTTTATGTAGCGTTGTGTCTGTATGTGTGCTCTGTTGATTTGATGATGACGTAGTAGGCAGCTAGCCCAACCGATTTATATCGGCTGTAACTTGTGTTCTATATATCCGATCAGATTCAAATTTTGGGATCTGAGATTTTATATATAATACTATCATATTGGTAAATTTCATGGCGATACTCCAATTTTTGCAAAAATGTTTCCTCCAAAGCTATATGATATAGTGGTCCGATTCTCCCAATTTCCATACTTTATTTTTCCCAGGTAATAAAAAGCCCCAAAAAAAATTTCATCCCGATAGCTCTTAAGATGGCTGAGTAAAACGCATACGCACAGACGGACGGACAGACGGACATGGCTTTATCAACTCAGCTTCTCATGCCGATCAAGAATATATATACTTTATAGGGTCGGAAACGTCTCCTTCTGTGCGTTACAAACATCTGACCAATTTTATAATACCCTCTGCAAGGGTATAAAAAAATATCAAAGAAGCTAACATCGGCTGTGCCGAAGTTTATATACCCTTGCACTCCATGGCCATAATATTTTTACATGTTCCAAACTCTTTTTCTGTATCTCAATTCATTAATGCACAGAACCTTTCAAATATCATTTCAATTTCTTCTTCTTCTTCCCCATCCCCTTTTACACGCATGCCGCGATTCGCACGCATACACAAAAAAAGATGAAACAACCAAATTTGATCCACATCATACACCTACCGTGTGAGTTTGGTTGAGATATCTCAACAAACAAACAAAATTTTCATCCAAAGTACTTTTTTTCGTCGGATTGCTCATATGGGAGCTATAAGATATAGTAGTCCGATCTGCTCAATTTTTCTTTTACATGTTTTATATATTTTTAAAAAATTTTGGGCATGTTTTCATAGCTATGTATATCTCAAACATAAGTATTTTTAACAGAATCCGCAGAGAGTGTAAAGGGAGTGATTGACATATTTAATGAGTCAGTGCACTTAATTAAGATTAAAGCAAATTTGTCCGATGAAGTTGACGTAATATTCGCACAACTCATACTTAGGAAATTTGACAGGGAGACTACAATTGTATGAGAGTCAGATTAGGAAAACAAGGCAGATACAAATGCTTTCTGATGTCACGGAATACTTGGAGCAAAGATATTGTTCACTAAGTGCCATGAGGAAAGAAGAGAAAAACCCGCAAAAAGTGGTTTCATATGCGGCTTTTGAAAATAACTGTCCGATTTGCAAAGTTGCCGGACATAAAGCGTATAAGTGCTATAAATTTAAAGGTTTGACACCTATGGAAAAGTATGAAACGGCCAAAAAAGTGCAGCTGTGCACACGATCTTGAACCATTCAAGCAATAAAGAATGCACTAATGAGATGGTCTGTTCATTGTGCAGTAAAGGACAACATACTCTACTCCATTTTGTAGAAATACAGGAGAGAGTTAATACTTGTATAACGGCTCAGCCCACACTGTTGGCCACAGCCCTAATACAAGTAAAAAATGTAAATGGAAGATATAAGACTCTAAGAGCCCTTATTGATAATGGTTCACAGAGCACCATTTTTTCTGAAGAGGCAGCTCAAATATTAAAATTACCTAAAGTAAAACAACATACAGAAACAAAGGGCGAGTCCTCAATAAAAGCCACAAAATCGAAATATAAGGTAAAAATAGATATGATGACGCGAAATTCCTGGAAAAGACATCTTAAATTTGAGGCGATTGTGTTGACAAAGTTAATGTGAGCTCTTCCATTAAAAACGGTATACGATATGTGAAAATGGCAATCCTACGTACTAGCTGATCCTACCTTTAATAAACCTGAAAAGGTTGATTTAATAATGGGGGTAATCGTATATACCCTAATCTTAAAAGGAGGAGTTACAAAGATTGATGACCTTCTAGGCCAAAAAACTCAATTTGGTTGGATCGTCTCGGGATGAAGCAAATCAAAAAATAAATATCAAAGAAGCTAACTTCGGCTGTGCCGAAATTTATATAATTAAATATCTGGTCTTTCCAAAAGGAAA
Source organism: Drosophila insularis (assembly GCA_018903935.1). NCBI lineage: Eukaryota > Metazoa > Arthropoda > Insecta > Diptera > Drosophilidae > Drosophila > Drosophila insularis. The sequence goes on along the minus strand of JAEIFP010001172.1, from coordinate 73,555 downwards.
AAAAGATATTGTTTGTTCGAGTTGAAAGCGGGGCATTATTCGTTGAACGAAAACTTAAAACTGAAGTACAAAAATGTCTTATAGTAATATTTATAGGCTAAATTTGTGAGCCCTTTAATGGCGTGATCGATATTGATGCGATTTGATTGGCCCGAATTTTAATGTTGAATTAGCGTTCTCACGCTTTGATTTTTAGGGGGACAATTGTTATTGCAAGTGTCCCAGTGTTTAGAAAAAATATCAAAATATCGGCTGTGCCGAAGTTTATATACCCTTGCAGTCCATGGCCATAATATTTTTACATGTTCCAAACTCATTTTCTGTATCTCAATTCATTAATGCACAGAACCTTTCAAATAACATTTCAATTTCTTCTTCTTCTTCCCCATCCCCTTTTACACGCATGCCGCGATTCGCACGCATACACATATCTGTGTGTGCATGCGTGTGCTCTGTTGATTTGATGATGACGTAGTAGGCATCAAGCCGAACCGATTTATAGCGGCTGTAACTTGTGTTCTATTCATCCGATCAGATTCAAATTTTGGGATCTGAGATTTTATATATAATACTATCATATTGGTAAATTTCATGACGATACTCCAATTTTTGCAAAAATGTGTGCCCCAGAGCTTTATGATATAGTGGTCCGATTCTGCCAATTTTCATACTTTATTTTTCCCAGGTAATAAAAAGCCCCCAAATATACCCTTGCAGAGGGTATTATAAAATTGGTCAGATGTTTGTAACGCACAGAAGGAGACGTTTCCGACCATATAAAGTATATATATTCTTGATCAGCATGAGAAGCTGAGTTGATATAGCCATGTCCGTCTGTCCGTCCGTCTGTGCGTATGCGTCTTACTCAGCCATCTTAAGAGCTATCGGGATGAAATATGTAAAAATATTATGGCCATGGACTGCAAGTGTATATAAACTTCGGCACAGCCGATGTTAGCTTCTTTGATATTTGACTTTACTAATGGTGCTTGTTTAAATGTAGTATCAATTTTGAAGTCGCGTCTACCTCTATTTAAATTGTTTATTTGATGTATTTTATTCGTTTGGGTAGTCGGGTGATCCTGCATAGATAAAGATGTCAGCTGCCGTTCGGTTAGTTGTTTTATGTCTCGTTTTATGGTTGTATATGTAGAGAATTTTTTCAAATTTGATTAATTTATCTTCGATGTCATTTTCACTATTTATAATTCTGAGTTTTTCATTTACTGTTTTATGGAATCTTTCTACGTCTGAAATGCCGTTTTTACTTGTTGTGATGTCTAACTTAACATTTTCTTCTTGTAGCCAATTCTTTAGTGCTATACACAGAAATGCTGAATCTTTGTCCGATTTTATTTCTATTGGTTTGCCCATTTCAGTGAATACTTTCATAATTGCTCTCTTGGCAATAACTGGAATACACCGAAAAAAAAATGTTTCGTGCCGATTGGGAAAATTTATTTATTATTGAAAATATGTAGGGCTATGCGCAGTGCGTTATTTGTCATCAAATTTTTCCTACAATTCCCTGGATTATTTAATATTTTCTTACCTATATTATGTAAGGATAATTTTTTTTTAATTTTTTGACAAAAATAATAAATATTTCTATTTGCTATACTGTTTTTTCAGTGTAAAGCAAGAAAACGTTTCGTACTTCGTGTTTGTTGTCACACACACAAATGCAAAGTCTCATTTTTGATTATATGCGTGCCTACCCCTTCTCTAGACTTTACTTCTACAAGTGTTGCAAATTTGGAGTAATTGTCACTGCATGAAAGGAATTGCAAATTGTCGATCATGTAAAAGTCCATGACGCATTTTTCTCTGATATTAAAAGTTTCTGGTGTTATTTCGAAAGTTAGTTTTGTATTTCTAATTTCGGTCTTTGCGATATTGCATACTGAGCATTCATTAATAATGTTTTGAATTAGGTTTTGAAATCGGGGAAATAATTTTTGCAAAAATGTTTCCTCCAGAGCTATATGATATAGTGGTCCGATTCTGCCAATTTTCATACTTTATTTTACCCAGGTAATAGAAAGCCCCCAAAAAAAATTTCATCCCGACAGCTCTTAAGATGGCTGAGTAAAACGCATACGCACAACTCAGCTTCTCATGCTGATTAAGAATATATAGTCATATATCCAACTTCAATACCCAATAACTAATAAATTTTTCGCCCCCTAAAATTTATAACTTTAAAGTAAACATCCGTTTTTTATATAAACACTTGGACACTTGCAATAACAATTGTCCCGCGTGTGAACGCTAACTCATAATTAAAACACAGGCCAATAAAATCCGTTTTATTCATAAACAATTGAACACTTGCAATAATAATTGTCCCCCAAAAATCAAAAGCGTGAGAACGCTAATTCAGCATTAAAATTCGGGCCAATCAAATCACATCAATATCGATCACGCCATTTAAGGGCTCACAAATTTAGCCTATAAATATTACTATAAGACATTTTTGTACTTCAGTTTTAAGTTTTCGTTCAACGAATAAAGTCCCCGCTTTTAACTCGAACAAACAATATCTTTTTTTTCCTTTTGGAAAGACCAGATATTTAATTGGCGCAGTCGGTAGGATCGGTAAAAGTGAACTTGTTATTCTATCCGTGTGACACATAGAATTATTATCGGTGTGTTACATAGAATTAGTGAATAATCACTATAAAAATCCGATCCGACATCAAGAACTTTACGCCAACTGTGCGCGAAAAAATTTCCTCTACTGTGTGTTACAAAAATAAACTCCAATTGTGGAACAAAAACGCCTATTTGTGTGCGAAAAAAAAAAAAAAACAAAAACGCCTATTTGTGTGCGAAAAAAAAAAAACACAAAAACACCAAAAACCCAGAAAATCAACAAAACAAAAATGGCCTTAGAACTCACCGAAGCCCACCTCAATCAAGCACTGTCTTCAATAAGACAGGTGGCAAACTATGATGGAGCACCAGAGAATCTGACGTCATTCATAAGGAGGATAGATTTCATCATGCACTTATATCCAACCCATGATATAAGGCAACATAACATAAGGCAGATGCAGCTCACTGGAGAGGCACAACGGCTCTCGCAAATTGGACAAGTCAACACCTGGCCGGAACTAAGATAATTCCTCATCAATGAATTGAAGACGCAGACCCCTTGTGAGGAACTTCTTCGACGCCTCTACAACACCAACTATACAGGAAACCTTCGTAAGTTTGTAATAGAATTAGAAGACAAATCCTATATTATCACAAACAAACTAAGTCTTGAAAACGATGCAAATAACACCGTTCTTTATACAAATGCTTTAAATAACACTATAAAAGATGTAATAAATAAAAAATTACCCGATAGATTATTTATGACGTTAGCTAGATATGATATAACAACAGTTAGCAAGCTGAAACAAATAGCTCAAAGAGAACGGTTATACGAGAATAGTATAACAGAAAACAGAAAATCAAATCAAAGCCAAAATTAAAACCAAAAAGCTGGAAAACCCTTTGTACCCAATAGTCCTCCGTCTCGAACAAAACAATCCGATACACAAAACCAACAACTTTTCCAAGAGTTTCAACAAAAATTAAATTTGACAGGGCTCAAAATCCAATGAATTATCAGCAGCAAAATAGTTATCCAAAAAATAATATAGCAAACCAGCCTACAAAAAGGCAAAGAGAAAAAAATAGTGGAATTAGCAAAATGGACACATCAGAAAATTTTCATCAGAATGCCTCGGATCAATCGGAAGAAGAGATAGAGACAAGTCCTTCATCAGAATAACAATGAACAATAAACCTTTGAGATGTGTAGTAGACTCAGGATCTTCTATAAATATAATGTCCGAAAACTTTTTTAATTTCAAAACCTATTCAGGAGATTCCAAAATTCACATGATTGAAGGAGCAGTAGAAGTAAAAGAAATCATTTTCCTTGCACCCAGCAAACTTTGTCCGACAGAAGAAAAATTTTATATCCATAAATTTTCAAATAAATACGACATGTTGATAGGCAGAACTTTCCTAAAAGCCTGCAAAGCCCAGATAAATTATGAAGAAGAATACGCAAAACTAGGAAATTATACATTTTATTTCAGAGATATTGAAGAAATAGAAGAACATAACATCGAATGTTTGGACCCACCTACAGAGAGGGACCCAGACACAAATTTTGCAATTAAAAATGAAATAGTAGAAAGCAATGAGTATAGACTCGACCATTTAAACAACGAAGAAACACAAAAACTCAAAAAAGTCTTGTACGAATTCAGTGACATACAGTACCGCGAAGGTGAAAATTTGACTTTCACGAGTACAATAAAACACTCTATTCATACAAAACATGAGGACCCAATATACAAACACCCATACAAATACCCACAAATCTTTGACGAAGAAGTCAATAAACAGATTAATGAAATGATAGAACAGGGAATCATTCGAAAATCGAAATCGCCCTATTGTTCTCCAATCTGGATCGTACCTAAAAAAGAGGACGCGTCCAAGGAACAAAAGTTCCGCTTAGTAATCGACTATCGTAGTCTAAATGAGATTACTGTCAATGACAAGTTGCCAATACCGGTAATGGATGAAATATTAGACAAACTTGGAAAATGTCAATATTTCACAACCATTGACCTCGCCAAAGGATTCCATCAAATCCAAATGGATCCCAAATCAATAGAAAAAACCGCATTCTCCACCAAACATGGTCATTACGAGTACACACGAATGCCATTTGGGCTAAAAAATGCACCAGCAACGTTCCAAAGATGTATGAACAATTTACTAGAAGATTTAATCTATAAAGATTGTTTAGTTTATTTAGACGATATAATTGTGTATTCCACCTCATTAGAAGAACATTTGGCATCACTAAAAAAGGTTTTTACTAAATTGCGAAAAGCTAATCTAAAACTACAATTAAATAAATGCGAGTTCTTGAAAAAGGAAACAGAATTTTTAGGTCACGTCATAACTACAGAAGGCATCAAACCAAACCCAGATAAAGTCAAAGCAATTCAAAATTTTCCTATCCCTAAAACCCCAAAAGAAATAAAATCATTCTTGGGATTATGTGGATTCTTCCGGAAATTTATACCAAACTTTGCACATATTGCAAAACCTTTAACTCTCGGATTGAAAAAAGGAGCTAAGATTAACATAAACAACCCAGACTATATTTCATCCTTTGAGAAATTAAAATATCTCCTTATGAACGATCCCATACTTGCATATCCCGATTTCAAAAAACCTTTTTTCTTAACGTTCATCTCACAGGACCATAGACCTATTTCTTATGCTAGTAGAACACTTAACGAACATGAACTTAATTATTCAGCCATAGAAAAGGAATTACTATCTATCGTATGGGCAACCAAATATTTTAGGCCATACCTCTTCGGTAGACATTTTGAAATCCTAAGTGATCGTAAACCCCTTGTCTGGTTGCACAATATCAAAGAACCTAATATGAAATTACAGAGATGGAAGATAAAATTGAACGAATTCGATTACAAAATAAAATACTTACCAGGAAAAGAGAATCACGTTGCAGACGCCCTTTCCAGAATTAAAACAGATGAAAACTTTTTAGGATCAACAGAAAGCACCGCAGCCACAATACATAGTGCTCATGAGGACAATGGAAATTACATTCCAATAGTAGAAAAACCCATTAATTATTTCAACAGGCAAATAGAATTCATTAGAGGTTCAGAAGACAAAGCAGAAACAACACCTTATTTTTATAAATCAAACATAAAAATAACATACAAAGAAATGACTAATGCTCACGCCAGGGATATAATCAAAAGATAACTTTGCGGTAAGAAAACTGTACTGTACTTTCATAATGAACAAGATTTTCCCATATTCCAACAAGCCTTTATTGAAATAATACGATCAAACACAAATACAAAAACCTCAAAATCTAGCATTAAGTTAGAGGACCTTCAAACGTTTGCACAATTCAAAGAAATAATCCTAAAACAACATAAAGAATTATTACATCCAGGAATCGAAAAAACGATTAATTTGTTTAAAGAAAAATATTATTTCCCCGATTTTCAAAACCTAATTCAAAACATTATTAATGAATGCTCAGTATGCAATATCGCAAAGACCGAAAATAGAAATACAAAACTAACTTTCGAAATAACACCAGAAACTTTTAATATTAGAGAAAAATACGTCATGGACTTTTACATGATCGACAATTTACAATTTCTTTCATGCATTGACATTTACTCCAAATTTGCAACACTTGTAGAAGTAAAGTCTAGAGATTGGTTAGAAGCCAAGAGAGCAATCATGAAAGTATTCACTGAAATGGGCAAACCAATAGAAATAAAATCAGACAAAGATTCAGCATTTCTGTGTATAGCATTAAAGAATTGGCTACAAGAAGAAAATGTTAAGTTAGACATCACAACAAGTAAAAACGGCATTTCAGACGTAGAAAGATTCCATAAAACAGTAAATGAAAAACTCAGAATTATAAATAGTGAAAACGACATCGAAGATAAATTAATCAAATTTGAAAAAATTCTCTACATATACAACCATAAAACGAGACATAAAACAACTAACCGAACGCCAGCGGACATCTTTATCTATGCAGGATCACCCGACTACCCAAACGAATAAAATACATCAAATAAACAATTTAAATAGAGGTAGACGACCTTGCCGGTGACCCTCTATATTGTCTACATACCATGAAGATCCAATTCAAGGAGGTCATACAGGCATAAATAAAACAATTGCAAAAATAAATATCAAAGAAGCTAACATCGGCTGTGCCGAAGTTTATAAACCCTTGCAGTCCATGGCCATAATATTTTTACATGTTCCAAACTCTTTTTCTGTATCTCAATTCATTAAGGCACAGAACCTTTCAAATATCATTTACAATTCTTCTTCTTCTCTATCCCATTTTACACGCACACCGCGATTCGCACGCATATAGTTTAAGTAGCGTTGCGTCTGTGTGTGTGCATGCGTCTGCTCTATTGATTTGATGATGACGTAGTAGGCAGCAAGCCGAACCGACTTATATCGGCTGTAACTTGCGTTCTATATATCCGATCAGATTCAAACTTTGGGATCTAAGATTTTATATATAATACTATACAGAGCTATATAATATAGTGGTCCGATTTTGCCAATTTTCATACTTTCTTTTTCCCAGGTAATAAAAAGCCCCCAAAAAAAATTTCATCCAGATAGCTCTTAAGATGGCTGAGTAAAACGCATACGCACAGACGGACGGACAGACGGACATAGCTATATCAACTCAGCTTCTGATGCTGATTAAGAATATATATACTTTATGGGGTCGGAAACGTCTCCTTCTGTGCGTTACAAACATCTGACCAATTTTATAATACCCTTTGCAAATGTTTAAAAAAACGCAAAGCAATTATCCCGAAATTACGGGAAAAATATCAAAGAAGCTAACATCGGCTGTGCCGAAGTTTATATACCCTTGCAGTCCATGGCCATAATATTTTTACATGTTCCAAACTCTTTTTCTGTATCTCAATTCATTAATGCACAGAACCTTTCAAATATCATTTCAATTTCTTCTTCGTCCCCATAGTAGGCAGCAAGCCGAACCGATTTATATCTGCTGTAACTTGTGTTCTATATATCCGATCGGATTCAAATTTTGGGATCTAAGATTTTATATATAATACTATCGTATTGGTAAATTTCATGGCCATACTTCAATTTTTGCAAAAATATTTCCTCCAGAGCTATATGATATAGTGGTCCGATTCTGCCAATTTTCATACTTTATTTTTCCCAGATAAGTGTGCTAAATTTGTTTGCACAAGGTAGAAAATTACGGGAGATAATCGAGTTTTTCAAATTACGGGGGCGAAAAGGGGCCTGGTAAAATCTTTACACATCAAAACTGTGCGCAATTACTAAGCAAATATACACAGGTGTTCTAGGTGTTCATACAGACGGACGGACGGACAGACGGACATGGCTAGATCGCCTCGGCTGTTGATGCTGATCAAGAATATGTATACTTTATAAGGTCGGAAAAGCTTCCTTCTGCCTGTTACATACATTTTGGCGACTTATAAAAACGGATGTATAAAAACGGACGTTTACTTTTAAGTTATAAATTTTAGGGGGCGAAAAATTTATTAGTTATTGGGTATTGAAGTTGGATATATGACTACATACCCTTGCAGTCCATGGCCATAATATTTTTACAAGTTCCAAACTCTTTTTATGTAACTCAATTCATTAATGCACAGAACCTTTCAAATATCATTTTAATTTATTCTTCTTCGATTGGCGCATAGACATATAGTTTATGTAGCGTTGCGTGTGTATGTGTGCATGCGTGTGCTCTGATGATTCGAGCAATGACGTAGAAGGCAGCGCTGCCGGCAGCGGCTAAACAGAGACTATTTATATAATTAAAAAATAATTACTTTTACTTTTCAACTTGATCCAATCTGATCTTTGCTCCACTTTTTATACCCTTGCAGAGGGTATAATAAAATGGTCAGATGTTTGTTACGCACAGAAGGAGACGTTTCCGACCCCATAAATTATATATATTCTTGATCAGTTGAGAAGCTAAATTGATATAGCCATGTCCGTCTGTCCGTCAGTGCCTATGCGTTTTACTCAGCCATCTTAAGAGATATCGAGCTTTTTATCGAAATTTTTTTTCAGTGCTTGTTATTACCGCAGGCAGATCAATTTTAATGAAGTAAGTAAGTCGTCTCGCCGACTTGGGTATACCATACACCAATAAAACAAATATTTCAAATTTATAATAACAAATGCATTTTCGTATTTTTAAAAAAATCGGTTTGCATGCTTTTTACAAGCATATCTTAGTATTTCGCTCACTCAAGTATACGAGCACCCTAGCGCCCCCACCAGCCAACGGCCAACTCCGGCCATATGAAAAAACGTTTATATGCATAACTTGGCTATTTTTAGTCTGATTTTGATCAAATTTGGTATTTTGCTGGATATTAGTATCAAATTTAAGTGTGCTAAATTTGATTGCACAAGGTTGAAAATTACGGGAGATAATCGAGTTTTTTCAAATAACGGGGGCGGAAAGAGGCGTGGCAAAATCTTTACACATCAAAAATGTGCGCAATTACTAAGCAAATATTCGTACCAAATTTTGTGTCTCTAGCTAGAATAGTTTTTGAGAAAATCGGGTTTATTTAATTTGCGGGGGCGGTAGGGGGCGTGGCAAAATTTTTATAAATACAAAATGTACGCATTTACAAAGCAAATATACATACCAAATTTTGTGTTTCTAGTTGCTATAGTGTTTAAGAAAATCGGTTTTATGTAATTTGCGGGGGCGGTATGGGGCGTGGCAGAAATTTGAAATAAACTTGATCAGTGTACATACTACACGAGTCTACACACCAAATTTGGTAGCTCTAGCTCTTATAGTCTCCGAGATCTAGGTGTTCATACAGACGGACGGACGGACGGTCAGACGGACGGACGGACGGACAGACGGACATTGCTAGATCGTCTCGGCTGTTGATGCTGATCAAGAATATATATACTTTATGGGGTCGGAAAAGCTTCCTTCTGCCTGTTACATACATTTTGGCGACTTTAATACACCATTTCACCCTATGGGTGTATGGTATAAAAATCTTTAGGATCGGATCACTCTATCATATAGTTGAATACGAAAAGTAGGTGAAGCAGTTGGAGTATCGCTATGAAATTTACTAAGGTGATAGTAATTGTAGAGAAACATCAGAACCCAAAATTTCAATCTGATCGGATAAATAGAACACAAGTTATTGTCAATATAAATCGTCTCTGTTTAGCCGCTGCCGGCAGCGCTGCCTTCTACGTCACACATATACACGCATCGCTACATAAACTATATGTCTATGCGCCAATGGAAGAAGAATAAATTAAAATGAAGTAAGTAAGTCGTCTCGCCGACTTGGGTATACCATACACCAGTAAAACAAATATTTCAAATTTATAATAACAAATGCATTTTCGTATTTTTAAAAAAATCGGTTTGCATGCTTTTTACAAGCATATCTTAGTATTTGGCTCACTCAAGCATTCGAGCACCCTAGCGCCCCCACCAGCCAACGGCCAACTCCGGCCATATGGAAAAACGTTTATATGCATAACTTGACTATTTTTATTCCGATTTTGATCAAATTTGGTACTTTGCTTGATATTAGTATCAAATTTAAGTGTGCTAAATTTGATTGCACAAGGTTGAAAATTACGGGAGATAATCGAGTTTTTTCAAATTACGGGGGCGGAGGGGGGCGTGGCAAAATGTTTACACATCAAAACTGTGCGCAAGTACTAAGCAAATATTTATACCAAATTTTGTGTCTCTAGTTGCTATAGTTTTTGAGAAAATCAGTTTTATTTAATTTGCGGGGGCGGTAGGGGGCGTGGCATAATTTTTATAAATACAAAATGTGCGCGTTTACTAAGCAAATATACATACCAAATTTTGTGTCTCTAGTTGCTATGGTGTTTAAGAAAATCGGTTTTATATCATTTGCGGGGGCGGTAGGGGGCGTGGCAAACATTTGAAACAAACTCGATAAGCGTACATATGACACGAGTCTACATACCAAATTTGGTGGCTCTAGCTCTTATAGTCTCCGAGATCTAGGTGTTCATACAGACGGACGGACGGACGGACGGACGGACCATTTCACCCTATGGGTGTATGGTATAATGATATTTGAAAGGTTCTGTGCATTAATGAATTGAGTTACATAAAAAGAGTTTGGAACATGTAAAAATATTATGGTCATGGACTGCAAGGGTATTTAAACAGTGCTAGTGGTTTTGTTGTTCTCCCGCTTTGTGCTTGTGCTTAGCTTCTCTCCCGCGTAATCACTTTTGTAAGGCCGCCTCTCTAAGCTCGGCTTATAACTGTTCTTGCACTCTTTCTTGTGCTGTTCACCCTAGCTGTCGCTTTGTTTTATTTGTGTTTATTTATTTTATATCGATAATTATCTTAGTGGTGTGTATTTAAATTTTAAATTTTTTATATATTTTTATATATTTTTGCCTTGTGTTTCTTTTGGCGTTTCAATGGCTTGTTGTCTACCTACTTGCAAACATTCCGATCGTTTTGATAATCAGAGCAATATCGTGTTGACTCTGCGATAATTTTATTCACTTAAAATGTGCTGGCCTTAACGGCCGCGACCAATGACCGATTTTCTGGTTTGTCTGTGTCTAAGCCTAAGCTTGGCTTAATGCGCTGGACTGCGCTTGCTCATCTTGCGCTGTATGTATGGGGATCTTCGTTTAAAGTTTCTCTCTTTAAAAAAACTGGCCAAAGAGCTGTCTAACGATTGTGACTCTAGCGTACATTTATTGTCTCAATTCAATTTCGCTCCACCTTCTGTGAAGTTGGCCAAGAAATCTACCCTTGAGCAAGAAATCTCATAAGCAGTCGCCAGCACTCTCTATAACATCTTCTCCCATTTTACTTTCGCCTACACCAGAGCCCGGCACTCATATCCCCGGGGGGACGAACACGTTCGGCACCTCGTATCCGTGCAACCGAACGGCTGCTCAAGTCCTCACACAGAGCATGAGGGTGGATTTAGTTGCCCTCAGCATTTCGACGCGAGCACGTCTATGTCGCTTTGCTCGATCGCTACACATGAAAAACAACTTTTGCAATATTCTATTCGAAACACTCTAACAGATAACTATTAAGAAGATCTCCTTCGGATAAAAAGTTATCCGAATAATATAGATGTAAAGCAAATAGTTGAGTTTCAAAAAATGTATTCATTCGAAATTATTGGGCTCTGGCCTACACCATCTTCTTGTCTCTCTTTATGCACTTTTTTACGGATTGCAGTACCAATTACACGATCAAGCTGGCTCTCAATGACAATCACAAACTGTACTGCCTCATCGCAAACAATTATTTATTTCTAGGCTTGCTCCAGATACTTCTGAGTCGTCTGGGACAGCTAACATTGGTAATATATGCCCTGCTAAGGTTTTAATTCAAAAGTTTAAAATTTCTAAATTTCAGCTATGGTTGACCCAAATTTTGGTCAGACGGCTTATTTGTACATGAGTTTGCGCCCAAAAAGCGCTCTCGTCCGTTGCCTGTCCATCTTGCTAATTTATCTTCTGCTTCAAAAAACTAATAACTTCTAGCCTTTGCATTCAATTTGAAAATGTAAGAGGACTTCTTACCAAGCTCTCGAAACTGTACTGTGATAGCCAAACCTTTTCGGCTGACATTTTAGCGAAATTTTTTCTAATAACTTTTTTTCTTAAAGGCTTGATCGTGTTGGTCGTGGCGGTGGAGTACTCATTGCTGTCAACTCGAATCTGTGTTCAAGTGTTGTGCCGATTGATCTGCCTTAGATGTTGAGTTTATTTGAGTCGAAGTCACATGTTCCAACTTAAGCTTATATATTTCTTGTTCATATATTCCTCCAGCTTCTGATATCATGACCTACATGCACCGTGCTGATGATTTGAAAACTTTTTTAGTCGTCTTAAAGATCGTGATTTTTATAGTTTTACGTGATTTCAACTTGCCTAATAATGCTTGGCTTGTTGATGATAATCTATCTTTCTTAATTCCTTCATCTCAACATGCTTTTCTTGATAGCCCCTTTGAATGTCCGCTATATCAGTTGATTTCTTTACTTAACTCTTCTAAAAGAATCCTCGATCTTGTTTTTGTCTCGGATCCCTCAGTTAGTTCTGTATCTCAAACACAGCTCCTTGTGAAGCCTGAAGATTCTTATCACCCTACCATTGAAGTTATTATTTGAGTGCTGTGATATAGATTATGCAGTGAATTTTTTCTACTCTGCTCTTAATTTTCTAATTGATAAATGCGTTTCTTATGTGAATGTCTCTACTGTCTCCAGTGCGCCGGTCTGGTTCACACGTAGGCTCTCTAATCTCCGTAACATTAAATCGAGATATTTTAAAAGATTTAAAAAACTGGTTCGCGACTTGACTATGCAAATTACTGTATAGCCAAATCTTAATTTTGTCTTTAAACTATAAATGCTACAATAATTATATCGTTCGCTGTAAGGTTGAATTTTATAAGAACAAAAGACTTTACAATCTTGTTAATTCTAAGCGACACTTTAACCTACTACCTTCCACCTTTAGACTTTATGACCAGACTGCTAATAATGATTCAGATATTGCTGATCTGTTTGCTAAATTCTTTCAGTCGACTTCTACTACTGCTTCGGATCCCACATACTATCCCTTCTCAATCCCACATTTAAATTGTATGTTTTTTCCTAGTAGTACTGAAGACTGCATTATCCCTAGCTTCATTCGTTCCCGGGACTGATAATATACTTATTTGAATCCTTAAAATGTGTTCGATTTCCCTATCTAAGCCTTTATCTCGGTTATTCTTTATATCGAGTGATACTTGTAGCTTTCCTGATGTTTCGAAGGAGTCTTTTATTATTCCACTTTTTAAAAAGGGCAACAAATCGGATATTTCCAACTATGTTGTTGGCATTGCCAAACTTTCCGCAATACCTAAGCTGTTTGAGAAAATTATTACGTCTTCTCTTCAACACCTATCCAAATTCCTTAATTTCTCCTTGTCAGCATGGCTTCATGAAAGGTAGTTCGTCGCTTACCACCATTTTAGAATTGACTTCCCTTGTAAAACTGATGTTATTTATACCGACTTTGTAACATGCGCTTGTCGTTCAAAATTTAAAAAATCAACAGAAAATATTTAATCGTCGAAACAACCCAGAGTTAGCTTGTTTCTAGTACCCGAATGAGTACATAGTGTTATCGATAATTTATGACCTTACGTATTCACGTAAGTCGTCACGTATCGATCGGTGAGATATCGGCCTAAAGCTCCGCCCTAGATTAAAGAATATAAAAGAAAAGATAATTGGCGAAAGGAAAATTAGAAGATTAAATACGCGTGGCCTCGTTCTTTCTTAACGCAACTACCAAAGGAGACGGGGGTGCTACAATGCTCGCTGCCAACTTCACGGCAATCTTTGCTGCACCCACCGTGTGTATCGTGCAAGGAAAAAATATAACCTTTTCAAATGCATCCTTCATAGGATTGCCCAATAAAAGCCGGAACTTGGTCCTGGTGTAGTATCTGGTAGTGCATTGGAGAGAATATCCGCGAAGCACCTGTGAGTTTGCGCAGAAATTAATTCCGCGTCCAATAACCTCGTTTTTTTTTTGTGGCGTTTTGGCCATCGCCGCTCCAATCGGAATAAATTTATTCCCAAAATTTTTGTGGCTGTGGTGTCGCTCTCCATAGGGTAAATATATATATAATTGTTTGACTTGTAGCTAATTAACCTGTTCCTACTAGGGACTGGCACCACAAGTACGTAGCACATTACCCCTGAGTGGTACGCCGCCAAGTCTGAATTTTCAACCTTAGGAAAGAGTACTCAGTGTCAATGAATTGACGAAACTTTTAGCGAAGGAAGTTTTAACCTGCGCCTTTCTGTCCATTTTTGACTGGACTCATTCCGAAAAAGAACACGTAGTTTTGTGCAATGCAGCCGTAAAATAATCAGGATGGGTGCAAGCGTTTAAAAGCCCCTTCAAATTTAATTGTGTCTATGCATTCGAGCCTCTCGAACCTGCCAATGATTATCGCGAGTACTTAACCAAAAGACAAAAAAAAAAAAAAACTTGAAGCCGTGGAATTCAGGTCTTACTAAATGTGTACCCAACTAAGCAGTTACAACACATTGGCATGTCCTAGGGATTTTCGAAGACAATGTTCTTGTAATATTTAGACATCCTATACTTATAAGAGTTATTTGTTCGCAGAGAGAGAAAGAGAGGATACGAATAATGTTAATGTTGATGTGCTTAATCGAATACAGGTGCTCCCGAACAAAATCAGAGGCTTCTGATTACCTTAAATCATATTATCTATTTTTGAACAGCCTCCGCTTCGAAAGATCTTTCTCCGCTGGACTAAAACTGTAAGTCAAACCATAAAAAAATTATTAATTGATTCGGGTTATACGTTTTTGGAGCCTTTGAATATGTTGGACGTTTGTGCCTTTGCCAATACTTGAATTTATTAGGAAATTTAACCGTCTAGTTTTTATTTTTATCCTTTTCTCTCCCGGCATCCGTTTTATATGATTCGATTGTTGTAAATTTGATTAAATTTGGTTTTTGTAACCTAATCTCAAGATAACGAGTAAGATAATTATGAAGATAAAATCCAAACTTATTTTTTCGACCAGTATTTAGTTTAAGATTTCAAAGTATGAAGATGAGCTTGAATAGCCAAAAACAAATTCGGTAATCAGTAACCGGTAATTTCGTACTAATCCTACTGTAGGGACCTCCACCCATTAACTTCATTAATTTTGAATAATATTAAGTTCGTTTGTTTCCGAAAGAGATATTAAGAATGAATTAAATTAGGAAATGAATCCTGCCTTGTTCATAAGTTTAGAAATTAATAAAACTATTGTTCTTTGAAACTCTCTATAATCGTTAAATTTTGGGGAACCATGCAACCGACTGAGAGATAAACAGAGGCCGTAAGACATGTTGGAGGGACCCTCAATTCAGACGTGGCCCGAGGATCATGGTAGGGTGGGCGTTCACATGATAGGCCTATAGGATATCATGACATAATCCAACATGTGTGCATCTTGATACTATATAGTTTAACGTGTTCCTGTTTCTGTTCTCCTCAGGCCTTCTTTCTTTCTCCTCTAAACCTGTACCGTTATCCCTTGGTGTCCTTAAGTACGCGAATTTAAAATTTTACGTCTGTATCGAATGTGAGTAACTATAGGTTTTGCTAATCTCTATCGTGTAACCCACTCACAGCCGACCTGACCCTAGCCGAATCTATCGGGTCAACACTCCTTGTGAGATTCAACGTTACATGCTACAGATAAGATAAAATTTTTGGCGACCAACGTGTGGCCCGATTCGGCTGCCCCAACCAGATAGTAATTTTCTTGCGCTAGTCGTGTTATCAGAACCGCTGGGTTTATGCTATCGACTAGTATCCCATTTATCCTGTGAATTTTATGTAATCATAGTAGTGAGCAGTGTTAGTAGTGATTGGAATTATTTAAGTTAAGTACCTTATTTAAATACCCGCACTGACTAAGAAACGCTAGTCATTGACTTAGCAATCCCCGTTTGTAGAAGCCGTAATGTATTGTTCGTCCCTGGACGCCGAATGAGTGGCCAAGTGCTACCGTCGGACCGGACTCAAATGACACGTCGGTCTTCAAACTGCACCCGTTTGTCTCGTCTTATAAAGAATGAGAGGTTTGTTACCTGGATTCAGCTTTGGTGGATAAAAATACTACCGACTGCCCGGAATAAATTTTAGAATTCTTATGACATCAGCATTGGACTGCAAGCCAGGACAGCTGGAGTCAAGTAATGTGGCATTAAGCTACCACTTAGCCGCGATACTGGCCAAGCAGCGCAATGCGAGACAAAAATTTTTTCCTCGTATGTGCCTCGTCTATGTTTTCAACTATCTATTTCGTAGTATCTAGTGTACATTTAGGATGACCTTTAACTTTTACAGACATGGTTGTATGGTTTCCCGGTTTTAGATGAATTTTTCTGATTTACCATAATATGGCATTATACCCAGTTTGATATAAAAAAGTTTTATATATATTTAGATGTACAATAATAATAAGAATATTTCAATCAAAATTATAGTAAGTTATGTCCGTATTCGATAGTTCCGCTAGTTTGGACAGATCTGAAGAAATTAGTAGAAGCTGTGGCATTTGTGTGCGGGAGTTGGACTTCAACGCAGAGTGGATAACCACCCCCTGCAATCATTCATTTCACATTAGTTGCTTTTCGCTTCGCGAAGGAGCTAAATCAGTGTGTCCAGTTTGTCGTACTTCCGTTCAATCCAACGTTACTAATTTGGCGGACGAGTTACTGTTAGCAGGCGGCGGAGACATGCGGAACTTAAGATCATCACGTACCGTAGCAGGATCCACTGAGGCTAACCCAAGCATAGATCAAGGGCCCGAGCCCTTTCCGAACGCCTTACCCAAATGAATCAGGTAGTAGCTCAATCAATGACTCAGGTCTCTCTAACCTTGTCGCAGACCATGTCTCATGTAGCCCAAATGACCCAGTCTTTAGAGATAACTCTACAACGAGCGGCGTCCAATGGCCCACTACTTTTAGAAAACGTAGCATCTCGAGCGTCCATCCAACCCTCGGGACAAAGACAGACATTTGAAGAGTTATTTCAAATCCCTCCACGGGAAAGTCAAAGTCAACGACCCAATCAGACTACGTATCCAAGTACGTCTATGATGAATGGTGGAGTCAAATAATTACAAATTGGAAAATTCGATTTTCAGGACATTCGTCCATATCGGTAGATTACTTTATAAATAGAGTCGAGGCCCTCACAAAACAAACACTCAATAATGACTTGGAACTCTCGCTACGCGAGCAACTTATTTGAATGAGCTGCTAGCGACTGGTTCTGGAGGTTTCACCGAAGCGTTCCACTATTTCAAGACGGAAGAACCTAACTAAGAGCACAATTTCAAGACGGAAGAACCGATCTAGAAATTCGTACGGCCATGTTTCAGCGAAAACAACGTCCAAACGTCCTTTGATAGTTTTTACTACGCTGTCGATTTATGCAATCGGCAAATAAGTCGGTGACGACAACCATGCCTAGATCAACCCCGAAACGGCAGGTTCATGAATTAGAATTTTCGGCTGCCAATGTAGAATTAGAAACCGACCCGGATCTATATCCGGGATTTATATCCCGGTGTAGAAATAGCTGCTATTAACTTAACTTGTTGGAATTGCAAGGAAAATGGACATAGATATCAGGTTTGCGATGCAGAGCGAAAGATATTTTGCTATGGCTGCGGTCAACCTGATGCCTACAAACCTACTTGTAATCGCTGTAACAATTCAAAAAACGGAGTTGTGTAGGTGGAAATTTGGCGGCAGAATTGGTCAACGATTTGTTACCCCTTAAGACGGTAAAAACCATGGTGCATACAGCAGATGGACAAAAACAAGCCATTCTAGGAAAGACTCTTACCTCTGTTAGCTTTCAAGGAATCGAAAAACCAATAACTCTTTATGTTGTACCCTCGCTGGCACAGAATCTCTATTTAGGCATAGACTTTTGGAGAGCCTTTAATTTGTTACCGGCCTTTTTGGCGCATAAAGGAAAAGAACCAACCGTAGCTTGTATTAATCTCGATAGCGAATTATCCGAATCCCAGAAAAAACACTTACTTAAAACCATTCAATTGTTTCCATCCTTCGAGGCAAAAGGATTAGGAAAAACCAGCTGGCTGTCACATGAAATTGATGTAGGTGATGCAAAAGCGATCAACCAGCGGCACTATGCTTTATCTCTGGCCATAGACAAATTAATGTACCAAGAGATAGATCGTAAGCTTGCCCTTGGGGTAATATAAGAATCAAATAGCCCATGGTCATCACCTGTTGTACTGGTGCGCAAACCAGGAAAAGTTCGATTATCTATTGACAGTCGAAAACTTAATGAAGTCACGATTAAAAATGCTTATCCTATGCCTTTAATTGACGGAATTCTTAGTCGGTTACCGAAAGCAGAATTTATTTCAAGTATTGATCTAAAGGATGCTTTTTGGCAAATACCGCTAGCCGCTAGCGCCCGCGAGAAAACGGCATTTACCATACCAGGAAGACCTCTCTATCAGTTTACTGTAATGCCCTTCGGTTTGTCAAACGCACCTCAAACAATGTCCAAACTTATGGATCGAGTGATACCACCAAGTTTGCGAAATGAAATCTTTATATACTTAGATAACCTTTTAGTAGTTTTGGAGTCCTTTGAGAGACATATTTCAGTATTATCCGAGTTAGCTAATAGACTAATCCTAGCGGGACTTACAATTAGTGTGAGAAAAAGCAGTTTTTGTCTCAAAGAAGTCAAATATCTTGGCCATGTTATTGGCAATGGAACCATTCGAACGGACCCTGATAAGGTGTCAGCGATCCAAGAATTCCCAGTGCCCAAGTCTGTAAAGCAATCATAAGTTTATAAAAAATTATGCTGGTATTGCCGCACCCATTTCCAACACCCATTTACAGATCACGCGTCCCTAAAATGGTTAATGACGCATAGGAAAGGCTCACAAAATATAGTTCCTGACGCTTTATCCCGAGTACATACTGATGATATATCAGCTATTACCTTCGACGCTGACGAATATAAAGATTTCAAAGCTAAGATTCAATTCAAGCAATCCCAGCTACCCGATGTCAAGGTTATAGACAAAAACATTTATCGGCGAACAAAACACGCATCCGGTGATCGAGTAGCGGATGACCTGTGCTGCAAGCTTTGGATTCCAAAATCGTTAGTTCTGGATGTGATACAACAAAATCACGAAGATCACTTAGCGGCGCACAGTGGAATAAATAAAACACTGGAGCGAATCAGACGCTATTTTTATTGGCCCAACCTAATAGGTGATGTAAAGGAATTTATTGCGAACTGTTCTATTTGTAAGACTACTAAGCATTGGCCAAATCAGAGCAAACATAAAGGGTTTTTCAAAAATTATACATAGACTTTTTAGGCCCATATCCCAGAAGCAAACTCGGAAACATAGGGATCTTCGTAGTTCTCGATCACTTCACTAAATTTCATTTTTTAAAAGCTGTTCGATGTTGTTCCATTGCTTAGGCATTCCGGCAGAAGTTGTATCAGACAACGGATCTCAAATCCCATCAGTTTAAAGCACTGCTGGAGAAGTATAAAGTTCGACATTCCTTTACCGCAGCGTATGCCCCGCAAGAAAACGCGTCCAAACGGGTAAATAGATCAGTGTTAGCTGCAATAAAGTCTTATGTGAACAAAGATCAGACCAATTGGGATGAAAATCTTAGTTCAGTTGCATGTGCGCTAAGATCCAGTTGGCACTCAACCATCAGCAATAGTCCGTACCGTGTATGTTTGGCCAACAAATGATAACGAACGGTGCAACTTATCCCCTGTTAAGAAGTTTAAACCTATTAGAGGATAGATCTATTCAGTTTGACCGTACTGATTCTGAAATAATTCGTCGCAGCCGTAAAATAATCAGGATGGGTGCAAGCGTTTAAAAGCCCCTTCAAATTTAATTGTGTCTATGCATTCGAGCCTCTCGGACCTGCCAATGATTATCGCGAGTACTTAAACAAAAGACAAACAAATTAAAAAAAAAAAAAAAACTTGAAGCCGTGGATTCAGGTCTTACTAAACGTGTACCCAACGAAGCAGTTGCAACACATTGGCATGTCCTAGGGATTTTCGAAGACAATGTTTTTGTAATATTTAGACATCCTATACTTATAAGAGTTATTTGTTCGCAGAGAGAGAAAGAGAGGATACGAATAATGTTAATGAACAGGGCTTCCAGGGCGAAGGAAAGAATAACCCAATCTTCATTTGTTGAATTCAAAATATGAACTGATTTTATTTACAAAAGTACGGAGTTTATATAGGAAATCTTAGGCTCTAGTAGGTAACAATTGTTCTTAAGGCGATCTTATTCTAATACGAGTCACACCCACGTATTCGGGGGTTGAAAAATTATTATTATTTTGGGCACGTCGTCGGCCACTTGACATCCTGCCGTTGTGATCGTTTTGGGTTAGTTTACAATTACAAGTGTTTGTTCCCACAACATGTGTGGCTGATTGTAATTCTAGTCATATGCTAGGTTATTTGTTTGTGACAAAAGTACAGTTGTATTATATTTTCTTTAGTGTATCTGATTTGGTGAAGCCGCTTCAGATGAACACGATGTTTATTCTTAAACAGTTAATGTTGATGTGCTTAATCGAATACAGGTGCTCCCGAACAAAATCAGAGGCTTCTGATTACCTTAAATCATCTTATCTATTTTTGAACAGCCTCCGCTTCGAAAGATCTTTCGCCGCTGGACTAAAACTGTAAGTCAAACCATAAAAAAATTATTAATTGATTCGGGTTATACGTTTTTGGAGCCTTTGAATATGTTTGTGCCTTTGCCAATACTTGAATTTATTAGGAAATTTAACCGTCTAATCTCAAGATAACGAGTAAGATAATTATGAAGATAAAATCCAAACTTATTTTTTGCGACCAGTATTTAGTTTAAGATTTCAAAGTATGAAGATGAGCTTGAATAGCCAAAAACAAATTCGGTAATCAGTAACCGGTAATTTCGTACTAATCCTACTGTGTGGACCTCCACCCATTAACTTCATTAATTTTGAATAATATTAAGTTCGTTTGTTTCCGAAAGAGATATTAAGAATGAATTAAATTAGGAAATGAATCCTGCCTTGTTCATAAGTTTAGAAATTAATAAAACTATTGTTCTTTGAAATGAACTCTCTATAATCGTTAAATTTTGGGGAACCATGCAACCGACTGAGAGATAAACAGAGGCCGTAAGACATGTTGGAGGGACCCTCAATTCAGACGTGGCCCGAGGATCATGGTAGGGTGGGCGTTCACATGATAGGCCTATAGGATATCATGACATAATCCAACATGTGTGCATCTTGATACTATATAGTTTAACGTGTTCCTGTTTCTGTTCTCCTCAGGCCTTCTTTCTTTCTCCTCTAAACCTGTACCGTTATCCCTTGGTGTCCTTAAGTACGCGAATTTAAAATTTTACGTCTGTATCGAATGTGAGTAACTATAGTTCTTGCTAATCTCTATCGTGTAACCCACTCACAGCCGACCTGACCCTAGCCGAATCTATCGGCTCAACACTCCTTGTGAGATTCAACGTTACATGCTACAGATAAGATAAAATTTTTGGCGACCAACGTGGGGCCCGATTCGGCTGCCCCAACCAGATAGTAATTTTCTTGCGCTAGTCGTGTTATCAGAACCGCTGGGTTTATGCTATCGACTAGTATCCCATTTATCCTGTGAATTTTATGTAATCATAGTAGTGAGCAGTGTTAGTAGTGATTGGAATTATTTAAGTTAAGTACCTTATTTAAATACCCGCACTGACTAAGAAACGCTAGTCAATGACTTAGCAATCCCCGTTTGTAGAAGCCGTAATGTATTGTTCGTCCCTGGACGCCGAATGAGTGGCCAAGTGCTACCGTCGGACCGGACTCAAATGACATGTCGGTCTTCAAACTGCACCCGTTTGTCTCGTCTTATAAAGAATGAGAGGTTTGTTACCTGGATTCAGCTTTGGTGGAGAAATACTACCGACTGCCCGGAATAAATTTTAGAATTCTTATGACATCAGCATTGGACTGCAAGCCAGGACAGCTGGAGTCAAGTAATGTGGCATTAAGCTACCACTTAGCCGCGATACTGGCCAAGCAGCGCAATGCGAGACAAAAATTTTTTCCTCGTATGTGCCTCGTCTATGTTTTCAACTATCTATTTCGTAGTATCTAGTGTACATTTAGGCTGACCTTTAACTTTTACAGACATGGTTGTATGGTTTCCCGGTTTTAGATGAATTTTTCTGATTTACCATAATATGGCATTATACCCAGTTTGATATAAAAAAAAGTTTTATATATATTTAGATGTACAATAATAAGAATATTTCAAAAAAAATTATAGTAAGTTATGTCCGTATTCGATAGTTCCGCTAGTTTGGACAGATCTGAAGAAATTAGTAGAAGCTGTGGCATTTGTGTGCGGGAGTTGGACTTCAACGCAGAGTGGAAAACCACCCCCTGCAATCATTCATTTCACATTAGTTGCTTTTCGCTTCGCGAAGGAGCTAAATCAGTGTGTCCAGTTTGTCGTACTTCCGTTCAATCCAACGTTACTAATTTGGCGGACGAGTTACTGTTAGCAGGCGGCGGAGACATGCGGAACTTAAGATCATCACGTACCGTAGCAGGATCCACTGAGGCTAACCCAACCATAGATCAAGTAATAGCCCGAGCCCTTTCCGAAGGCTTTACCCAAATGAATCAGGTAGTAGCTCAATCAATGACTCAGGTCTCTCTAACATTGTCGCAGACCATGTCTCATGTAGCCCAAATGACCCAGTCTTTAGAGATAACTCTACAACGAGCGGCGTCTAATGGCCCACTACTTTTAGAAAACGTAGCATCTCGAGCGTCCATCCAACCCTCGGGACAAAGACAGACATTTGAAGAGTTATTTCAAATCCCTCCACGGGAAAGTCAAAGTCAACGACCCAATCAGACTACGTATCCAAGTACGTCTATGATGAATGGTGGAGCATCGCCAAGTTCCGAATTGCGTGCTGATCGGGTTAGTCAAATAATTACAAATTGGAAAATTCGATTTTCAGGACATTCGTCCATATTGGTAGATTACTTTATAAATAGAGTCGAGGCCCTCACAAAACAAACACTCAATAATGACTTGGAACTCTCGCTACGCGAGCAACTTATTTGAATGAGCTGCTAGCGACTGGTTCTGGAGGTTTCACCGAAGCGTTCCACTATTTCAAGACGGAAGAACCTAACTAAGAGCACAATTTCAAGACGGAAGAACCGATCTAGAAATTCGTACGGCCATGTTTCAGCGAAAACAACGTCCAAACGTCCTTTGATAGTTTTTACGACGCTGTCGATTTATGCAATCGGCAAATAAGTCGGTGACGACAACCATGCCTAGATCAACCCCGAAACGGCAGGTTTATGAATTAGAATTTTCGGCTGCCAATGTAGAATTAGAAACCGACCCGGATCTATATCCGGGATCTATATCCCGGGGTTGAAATAGCTGCTATTAACTTAACTTGTTGGAATTGCAAGGAAAATGGACATAGATATCAGGTTTGCGATGCAGAGCGAAAGATATTTTGCTATGGCTGCGGTCAACCTGATGCCTACAAACCTACTTGTAATCGCTGTAACAATTCAAAAAACGGAGTTGTGTAGGTGGAAATTTGGCGGCAGAATTGGTCAACGATTTGTTACCCCGCTAGCCGCTAGCGCCCGCGAGAGAACGGCATTTACCATACCAGGAAGACCTCTCTATCAGTTTACTGTAATGCCCTTCGGTTTGTCAAACGCACCTCAAACAATGTCCAAACTTATGGATCGAGTGATACCACCAAGTTTGCGAAATGAAATCTTTATATACTTAGATAACCTTTTAGTAGTTTTGGAGTCCTTTGAGAGACATATTTCAGTATTATCCGAGTTAGCTAATAGACTAATCCTAGCGGGACTTACAATTAGTGTGAGAAAAAGCAGTTTTTGTCTCAAAGAAGTCAAATATCTTGGCCATGTTATTGGCAATGGAACCATTCGAACGGACCCTGATAAGGTGTCAGCGATCCAAGAATTCCCAGTGCCCAAGTCTGTAAAGCAATCATAAGTTTATAAAAAATTATGCTGGTATTGCCGCACCCATTTCCAACACCCATTTACAGATCACGCGTCCCTAAAATGGTTAATGACGCAAGTTGACTTAAGTTCTAGATTGGCGCGATGGGCACTTAAACTGCAAGGATTCTCATTTAAAATAATGCATAGGAAAGGCTCACAAAATATAGTTCCTGACGCTTTATCCCGAAAACATACTGATGATATATCAGCTATTACCTTAGCGAATGGTTTCGATCTGTCGTCATACGCCTTCGACGTTGACGAATATAAAGATTTCAAAGCTAAGATTCAATTAAAGCAATCCCAGCTACCCGATGTCAAGGTTATAGACAAAAACATTTATCGGCGAACAGAACACGCAACCGGTGATCGAGTAGCGGATGACCTGTGCTGCAAGCTTTGGATTCCAAAATCGTTAGTTCTGGATGTGATACAACAAAATCACGAAGATCACTTAGCGGCGCACAGTGGAATAAATAAAACACTGGAGCGAATCAGACGCTATTTTTATTGGCCCAACCTAATAGGTGATGTAAAGGAATTTATTGCGAACTGTTCTATTTATAAGACTACTAAGCATTGGCCAAATCAGAGCAAACATAAAGGGTTTTTCAAAAATTATACATAGACTTTTTAGGCCCATATCCCAGAAGCAAACTCGGAAACATAGGGATCTTCGTAGTTCTCGATCACTTCACTAAATTTCATTTTTTAAAAGCTGTTCGATGTTGTTCCATTGCTTAGGCATTCCGGCAGAAGTTGTATCAGACAATGGATCTCAGTTCAAATCCCATCAGTTTAAAGCACTGCTGGAGAAGTATAAAGTTCGACATTCCTTTACCGCAGCGTATGCCCCGCAAGAAAACGCGTCCAAACGGGTAAATAGATCAGTGTTAGCTGCAATAAAGTCTTATGTGAACAAAGATCAGACCAATTGGGATGAAAATCTTAGTTCAGTTGCGTGTGCGCTAAGATCCAGTTGGCACTCAACCATCAGCAATAGTCCGTACCGTGTATGTTTGGCCAACAAATGATAACGAACGGTGCAACTTATCCCCTGTTAAGAAGTTTAAACCTATTAGAAAGAGATATCTATTCAGTTTGACCGTACTGATTCTGAAATAATTCGTCGCAGCCGTAAAATAATCAGGATGGGTGCAAGCGTTTAAAAGCCCCTTCAAATTTAATTGTGTCTATGCATTCGAGCCTCTCGGACCTGCCAATGATTA
This sequence comes from Drosophila insularis, assembly GCA_018903935.1. Classification (NCBI taxonomy): domain Eukaryota; kingdom Metazoa; phylum Arthropoda; class Insecta; order Diptera; family Drosophilidae; genus Drosophila; species Drosophila insularis. The sequence goes on along the minus strand of JAEIFP010001172.1, from coordinate 47,948 downwards.
TCGCGATACTTAAACAAAAGACAAAAAAATTAAAAAAAAAAAAAAACTTGAAGCCGTGGAATTCAGGTCTTACTAAACGTGTACCCAACGAAGCAGTTGCAACACATTGGCATGTCCTAGCGAAATGACAATGTTCTTGTAATATTTAGACATATTATACTTATAAGAGTTATTTGTTCGCAGAGAGAGAAAGAGATGATACGAATAATGTTAATGTTGATGTGCTTAATCGAATACAGGTGCTCCCGAACAAAATCAGAGGCTTCTGATTACCTTAAATCATCTTATCTATTTTTGAACAGCCTCCGCTTCGAAAGATCTTTCGCCGCTGGACTAAAACTGTAAGACAAACCATAAAAAAATTATTAATTGATTCGGGTTATACGTTTTTGGAGCCTTTGAATATGTTGGACGTTTGTGCCTTTGCCAATACTTGAATTTATTAGGAAATTTAACCGTCTAGTTTTTATTTTTATCCTTTTCTCTCCCGGCATCCGTTTTATATGATTCGATTGTTGTAAATTTGATTAAATTTATTTTTTGTAACCGTCAGGTTTTTGTGTCGTCAGGCAAGATTCCTTTATCTGTGCATTTATGTCCCAAAAAGGTGACTTCGTGCATAAAAAATGAACATTTTTCAGGATGTAACTTTAGGTTGTGTTGCCTACATTTCTCAAAAACATCTGTTAAGTTATTGAGCATATGTTTCACGGAACAACCTATGACTATTAAGTCATCCATATAAAGAAATGCTCGCGAAGGTTCAAGTCCAGTGAATGCTATAGTCATCATTCTCTGGAACGAGTTTGGCGCTATTTTTAAACCGTAATCGGTTCATACTTTAAATTGCTTATGCTTACTATTTAGTCTATATTTGTTGTGTTAAGCAATCTTATGACTGCGTTTCGGGTTCTTGCTGGCAAAACTATTGAAGTGGTACATATATCGGCTATTTTAAATTATTAGGTCTAATTATTAACCAGACTTCGGACGGATTGAGATCTTTTTATAAATTGGTTTGTTTGAATGCATTGAAAAAGCGGTTCTGGTAGTTCTGCAGTTTTCCGAAGGATTACAATTTCCACATTTAGGCTTATAAGTATTTTTAACAGCACAGCCATAACAGAAAACTGTGTGAGACTTTGAACCTTTAAACCGATGACCTGGCTTATCGCAATTCCAACACATCAATATCTTGCGAGCTAATCGATTCTTCGAAAATAACTTCTGCCACTTGCGCACGAGGTGTAAATTTATTCCTCAAAACGCAATGATGTTTTTGAATTCCTTATTAGAAGACGAACTAAAGTTTCTTCGGTAATCGGATTGCGTAAACGATAACTAAATGGTTATCGAGCATAAATATTTGCTGAAGAATGATAATATTTAAAGATGTTTTTTGTATCTACAAAACAGTGATTGAAAATGCTATGCTACACCGGAGCATTTTTTTTTGCTCCCGCTACTGCTCTGATTTCGAAAAACTACGTTTTGAAAATTTTTTGAATGATTTCGAAGAACTACGTAGCATAGTGGGGAGCACAAATGTCACGGTTGCTCTTCTGCTCTGCTCCATAGCTTACATCGTCGGAGCACAGAGCAGTAGCGGGAGCAGAGCAATGTTTTTATTGAAATTGCTGCTATGTAGCAGCAAATGCAAACACTTCTACAAAACGACCCACTAACCCTGAGATTAACTTTCTGAGAGTGTTTTGAACTTATTAACCCACGTTGAGTTTCATGACTTGAGTAAGCGGGTCTAGTGGACGTAGAACTTCGATGTTATGTCCTTAGGACTCTCAGCAGTTTTTCCTTTACCCCTGAAAGAAGTTCATATATTTAAAGGAGATAGAGACTCCTTTTAGACACGTCCGGACGCCAATTTCTTCTTTATGTTTGCATAGTCATTTTTTGGGACTTTGGACGTATAATATGTCCTTCCACATATGTTACTTTAATGTTTGCATAGTGAAAAGACACAGGCAGGTCTTGTTGGTTTGAGTATGGTTTATTCAATAATTTTTAATTCTAAAACAATTGTTAAGTATAGCTTAAACCGCGTAGCTGCGCTGCCATTGACGGCGGCAGAGGAGCGGAATGCCTCTGTATATTGTAAATAAATAAATATATAAATGTATAAATGTTTATATAAACATATGTATATAAATATATGTGCCGCCACAGCGGGAGAGTGAGGATGTATCATATTACGTATTGGGACATAGTGGCCGCGCGTGCTATATTTGCTGACTCAGCAATGTTCAGCACCAGGGAGGAGGAACTAATAAACCCAATCTTTATTTCTTAAATTCAAAATATGAACTGATCTTATTTACCAAAGTGTTAAGAATATAAATAAAATCTTAGAATGTAGAACAATTGCTACTTTTCTTTTGGATTTTTTTTGTGAATCTGATTTGGTGAAGACTTTTCAGACGAACACCAGGTTTACTCTTAAACATTCTAAATTCTAAAAATTTGTTCGGTGGGGAGAATAAAAAATAAAAATTTTTTTTTTTTTTGTGGAGTGGTTGATTGGAGTGGTTTATCTCCTTCACATAATTCCAAATTGTTGTTTATTCCGTCTTATAATAATTTCCTATAAGCCTTGGCTTTGTCTAACATATCTCTAGCTCTATTGTATTTCGAATCTAAACTTTATTTGTAATCTAAATTGTAAATAGCATCTACTTTATCTAGTTTATTAAAATTAAAGAACTGCCAAATACGAGTTAAAATGGACAAACGTTCGATGACTTCCTTTTTGTTTCTAATGTTTGGTGGTGATATGTAGGAGAGGTGAGATTCTTGATCTTCATGTACTTCCATTAATCTGTTATTATCTGGTTTTTATACTTTGATCCCATGTCCGAAATGAACGTCTTCATTGGACCGTACTGGTATATGAAATCTTCAAAAATTGCTTTTGCGACATTGTTTGCGCTAATACTTTTGATTAGAATAGCTACTCAATATATAAATATGTATATATGTATGTAAGGCTGAATTCACTGGACCAAAATGAAACAAACTGGACACCAATTCAGTTTTAACGTATCTTATATTATCAAGCCTCGCTCTGCCTCGATTGTTGACAATCGATATATATTAAACGAATATCGTTATCGGCATTCTGATATCAGTGTCATTAGGGGCTTTCACTCAATCCTACGTTCGACCATTCTACAGCCCCATTCGTCCAGAATGGTGGGCACCACATCTTCATCTAGTTTGCTACGGTATTGGTCCTATTTGGGCCCCAATCTTCTCCACTGAGTATCTACCATGTCTTAACTTCCGAACAATTTTAAACGGCCCTAGATAATGCTTTCTAAGCTTTAACCCCGCTCCAAACTGGGTACGCTGCATAGCAACCATATCGCCCACTTCATATTCTGTTTCGGACTTCCTGAACTTGTTTTATGACTTGCGATTTTCTTCCTGTATTTTTGCTATGTTATCATACGCCGGTAGGAATAAGTAAATGTTGAATGGGAGGTACAGTATTCTTTAAAAATGTTTGAAGTGAAAGCAGTTCCTCTGTCAAAAAACGTTTCGGGTTCCCGAATACTTCCGATTATCTCTGCAGACGATCAACAACTTCATCAGATCCTGAGCTCCTGGTGGGATATAGCCCGACAAACTTGGAGAAAGTATCTACAATGACCAAAACATGGTTATACTGCTGTCTTGTCAACTCCATGGGCCCTGTATGATCTTGGAAAAACGTTGTCAATGGTTGATCGCCTTTGTCGATTACATTTAAAAATCCTTCTTTTTTTCAAGCTTCTGCTCGCTCACAATGCACTGCAGACACGATTTGATAACTACTTCGACCTTGCTGACAACGATTGGTATTTATTGTGGTCCCATGCGTTATGCCATAGTAATGATTTCTCTTTCCGTTACCGACGGTATAATTATACTGCAATAAAAGTGTTCATAGTCCAGTCATCCAAAAGCTGAGCCTTTCGTATCTTGTGTTTCACAGAATCTTCAAACAATGAGCAATGAATCCTGCTTAACGCATCCACGTGTGTCAGCTCGATGTTCGATCTCGAAGTCGAAATCTTGCAGAAATATCGCTCATCGAGTCACTCTTAAAGGTAGGTCTTTTTTCTTAATCGTCATTGCGAACGCATTACAATCTGTAACGATTTTTATCTTCTTTCCAAGCATGTACACCCTCCATTTTGTCAAAGCCTGAATAATGGCGAGTACTTCTAAGTAGTGATGGAAAAATAAATCATATGATACACAATAATCGATTAGTTGGTTTCAATTTGCGATTAAATATAATCAATAAAGGGCATTCGTTTAATTGAATCAATTATCGATTATTGGATCAAATAATCGATTGGGTGAGTGAATTTCGGCGCAAAGTGAACTTTATAGCACAATATTTTAATTGCGAAGATGCTTCAATTTGAAGATGCTCTTGCCTTGGCTTCAGTATTGAAAAATATACGGAAAGAAATGGTGACTATAGCCCATGCAAATGATAGCCAAGACAGTGGTGGTAAAGTGGAATTTGATTTATGGGCCCACCACAAATCGTTGGCACATAAACGCCACAAAAAAGAAGAGGAGTTTCCCAATATCCAAGACGAGCTGAACTTTTTTCTAAACGCTCCTGTATTGGAGCTGAAACGCAACGTCATTGACGCCTGGAAGGAAATGCGCTCGGTACACCCATTATTGTATACAGTCGCACAACGCTACTGTTTTCTGCTAGGTTCCTCTGTATCAGCTGAGCGCCTGTTCTCAAAAGCGGAAAATACGTCAACCGAAAAAAGAAACAAGTTAACTCGGAACATCTGTCTAAACTTCTGTTTTTAAACTCCTTTTTGAATAAATAAAAATTATTACGTACTTACTAACAAAAATGTTTTGAATATATTGAGACGAGACACAGTACTTGGCCAGGTCTGACACCTCATCACCGTTCCCTTTCTGTTGCGTATATTAACTTAAACTAATAACTAATAAAAAATTAACTGTAGTTCCTTTTGCTTTTCACATACAATGCTCACGATGTACGCCTCTTTCCAACCCCAAAGAAAAATCAAAGAGATCGAAAGCGAAAGAGAAAAGCGTATCGTATTTTCACCGTTAGGATATAAGTCGGCAGAGCAAGGGTGAGTTTGAGCATAGGTATAGAATTGGAGAAAATCACTTAGCAGTTGACCATCAGAGTGCGAAGACCGAGTGACAAAATAAGTAGCCGTTAAAGTACAATGAGATTTTTTAAGCAAGGATATAAATCTGGTGAGCTCATTACCTACGTCTCCTTTTTAGCTTTGAGTGCGGTAGGGACCGCCTTTTGGCCAAATTAACGCATTATTGTCTAGAATTAATTAAGTACGAATAAATCTGATATGTTTTATAATTATGAACTCCGCGGAGTTTCTTTTTTTTCATATATATATGTATGTTAATACTAATCGGCACGCTTTGAATATTTAAACTACGGCCACCCTACCCCTTTCCCTTTACCCTTGTCCCGGAGTGAAGCCGAAGGATCGGCTTTGTTTGGACTGCAACTGAAGCCAGACTCTCTTTGCTAAAAAGAGAAAACGACCGAAGATAGAGAGAGAGAAAGGAAGACCAAGAACAGCGCAAGTTACTTTGAAGTGAGAAACTTGGAGATCCGTTACTTCAATTCTTTTCTTTCTTATTTTTTCTATGGAAATTTCCAGAACTTTGAATTTTGTAAAAGACAGCGTGGTTTGCTGTACTTGTTTTTATACCATACACCCATAGGGTGAAATGGTCGCCAAAATGTATGTAACAGGCAGAAGGAAGCTTTTCCGACCCCATAAAGTATATATATTCTTGATCAGCATCAACAGCCGAGACGATCTAGCCATGTCCGTCTGTCCGTCCGTCCGTCTGTATGAACACCTAGATCTCGGAGACTATAAGAGCTAGAGCCACAAAATTTGGTATGTAGACTCGTGTGATATGTACGCTTATCGAGTTTGTTTCAAATGTTTGCCACGCCCCCGCAAATGATATAAAACCGATTTTCTTAAACACCATAGCAACTAGAGACACAAAATTTGGTATGTATATTTGCTTAGTAAACGCGCACATTTTGTATTTATAAAAATTATGCCACGCCCCCTACCGCCCCCGCAAATTAAATAAAACTGATTTTCTCAAAAGCTATAGCAACTAGAGACACAAAATTTGGTATAAATATTTGCTTAGTACTTGCGCACAGTTTTGATGTGTAAAGATTTTGCCGCGCCTCTTTCCGCCCCCGTAATTTGAAAAAACTCGATTATCTACCGTAATTTTCTACCTTGTGCAATCAAATTTAGCACACTTAAATTACTAATACTAATATCAAGCAAAATACCAAATTTGATCAAAATCGGAATAAAAATAGTCAAGTTATGCATATAAACGTTTTTCCATATGGCCGGAAGTGGCCGTTGGCTGGTGGGGGCGCTAGGGTGCTCGAATGCTTGAGTGAGCGAAATACTAAGATATGCTTGTAAAAAGCATGCAAACAGATTTTTTTAAAAATACGAAAATGCATTGGTTATTATAAATTTAAAATATTTGTTTTACTGGTGTATGGTATATCCAAGTCGGCGAGACGACTTACTTACTTCATTTACTCTTGAATTTAATCTCGGTCGATGCGGTTGCACCTTCTGTGCCCGCCGACAATTGTACTATAGTTTTAGGTTAAGAAAATAAAGCAACTGGATTGAAGTCAACTTGGTCATCTCATTTCTTCCAAATCGCAAGTGCCTCAAAGCCGCCTCGGTGGAAATCATCCGAAGGGCGCATCATATAAAGCGAGCAGTTTGGGGCTCCGTTAGCCAACACATTATTGGTGCCGAAACCCGGGAGGAATGATCTTGGCGATTGGATTTAGAGTGTGATTACCAGTGGATAGTCTGATTCGGGTGAGTACAATTTAACGTTCATGTGTTTGGGTAGGTGTTCATTATGGCTGAAAACCTTTTACCGTTGGCTACGGAGCAAATCACATTGGTCACTTCGCTGGAGAAGTCATTGGCGCGGTATAAATCGGAGGAGTCGGGACATACCGAGAGTCATCTGGAAGCCAGATTGGACTCGATTGCCCACCTTCACGCAGATTTTCAGCGCAATCATCACCAACTGGTGCAAGAACGAGATAATGCGGAGATAAAGGGCAGATATTTTGACAAAGACATCAGAGACTGTTTCGAAGAAACCTACATAATAAGAGTAGCTGAGATTCGAAATGAGTTGCAGAGACATAAGGATCGGAGAATCCCGGCGTCGACTGCATTTGATGAGTCTTGTTTGCATCAGACGGTACATGAACAAATGGGACCATGTTTGGAGGAAGTGAAACTCCCAACAGTTAAACTGCCTACCTTCAGCGGGAAATTTATTGAGTGGCCGGCGTTTAAGGAGGTGTTTTTAACAAGAGTACACCACTGCGACAAGCTGACGGACTTACATCGTTTTCATTATTTGAAGGATTCATTGGTTGGAGACGCAGCTAAGGATATTGAACATGTAACGCTAATAGCGGCGAACTATGAAGTGGCTTGGAGAAAGTTAATAAATTTGTATGATAACAAACGAGTGTTATTTTTACATTACATGGATGTGTTCGATCAGCAATTACCAATAAAATATAGAGATGCGGAAATTTTGAGAAGAATTCATTGGAGAAGACTGGTGTGGATGTGCGACAACAGTCTGAAATTTTAGTGTACTACATGATGAAAAGACTACCGAATCAATTAAGAGTGGATTGGGAGCGGTCAATATCTTCAACGCAGAATCTGCCGAGCTTTGAGGAGCTCAGTCAGTATCTTGAAACACAGTACAGAACAATGATTACGGCATCAGCAGGTAATATCGAGGGAACTCTATCACGGGATAGACATCGGAATGCAAGGCCAGGTATACATGGGTTACGAGTTAACCAGAACTACACAAGGGCTTCATTTGTTACTCGAGAGACAGACCTATGCATTGTGTGTCAAGGGGATGCACACTTTATCGGAGTATGTAGGATATTCCAGGAGATGAGCCTATCGGAACGAAAGGCATGCGTTGTGAGGCATCGACTGTGTTTTAGATGCCTTAGACCAAATCATCGAATAGATGCATGTGACAGTGCGGTAAATTGTGAAAAATGTCAAGGACGGCATCATACACTACTCCATGTAGACAAGTCAGGATGCGAGAGGTCGCTTGGCACACTAAGGAAGGGAGTTATCCCAACAGCATCTGCGAATGCTTTAATTGGAAAGAGTACAACAGAAATTGCGGTAAGGCATAAAGACGAGGTTTTATTACCAACAGCAAAGGTGTGGGTAGAGTCGATAGATGGCTATCCCTTACAGTTTAGAGCGTTTTTGGATCAAGGTTCACAAGTTTCGTTCAGTTCAGAGAATGCAGCTCAGCAGCTACGTTTGCGGCGCAAACAGGCTCACATCACGATTACTGGATTAGCAGATACAAAAATTATAGATGCGGCAGCAGAGGTGGAGCTAGTCATAAAATCAATCTACAACCCACATGCGAGATACAAGCTGCTCGCGTCAGTAATACCTCCAGTGAGTAAGCGTATACCAATCAAACGATTGCCGTTTGAAGAGTGGACTCATCTGAAGGGCTTACCGTTGGCCGACCCTAACTTCTTCAGTCCACAAAGAGTTGATATTTTGCTGGGAAATGACGTCTACGATGAGCTGATGCTAGGAGAAGTGCATCGAGCAATACGTGATATGCCTCTGGCGCAAAATACGCATTTGGGATACATTGTATCAGGAAAAACGAATCAAGAAGCTGGTAGGAGATCGTCCTACACCATAACGGTACGAAAGAAGGAAGCTGATGAGATACTTGAACAATTGTTATGTAAGTTTTGGGAGCTAGAACAATTCGACGAGGAGCCACGTGGAGTTTCAGTAGAGGATAACTGGTGCGAAGATTTCTTCGCTAAGACACATAGCCGAATGCCATCTGGGAAATATGTTGTTCGTCTTCCTTTTCTTACTTACTTGGACGAATCAATGGTAATTGGAGAATCATATAAGGGCGCGCTAAAACGATTACATTCTCTGGACAGACGGTTGCGTACCGATGCGAGTTTGAAGAACGCTTATGTTGGCACGATAAATGAGTATCTGGACGTGTAACGTCACGGGCTAGTAAGACGGGCAATCCTGCATTGGAGGGAGTCGATCATTGTTACCTACCGCATCACCCAGTCATAAAGGAATCGTCATCAACTACGAAGGTACGAGTTGTCTTCGATGGATCGAGCAACACGAGTAATGGAAAATCGCTTAATGATATTCTAGCAATAGGTCCAAAATTGCACGTACATCTTCAAGAAATAATTCTCAATTGGCGGATGTTGAAAAACTGTACAGATGTATTAATATTCCACCCGACGACGCGCAGTACCAACGGATTCTATGGAATCCGGACACTAGTGATTATGTGGCGGAATATGCCTGCACAACGGTAATGTTTGGAACGAGCTCCGCACCTTATTTAGCCATGAGAGTTATGAAACAATTAGCTATGGATGAATGCGAGAAGTATCCACTGGCGGTGGATGTTATAAATCATCAAATGTATGTAGATGACATACTGTCTGGTGGTAACAGTATTGCAGCAACGGAGGATGTCAAGAACCAAGTCATTGGAATGCTTCGTAGTGGTACATTCGAACTACGGAAGTGGGCGACTAATTGCCCAAAGCTATTAGAGAACATACCAGTTGAGCATCGAGAATCAAGCGGATTGTTACACATGGAAGGTAATGATACTATTCGCACTTTAGGTCTATACTGGAGTCCCAAAGAAGATGAGTTCCGTTTTGCTTTGCATGTCGTTCCACCAATGAGCTTACCAACAAAGAGGACAATACTATCAGCAATTGCACGACTGTTTGATCCCATGGGATGGCTTAGTCCGATAATGATTACTGCCAAAATTTTCATGCAGCAACTGTGGAAGGAGAAAACTGGTTGGGATAGCACACTACCGGACACTATTAAGAAAGAATGGGAGAAATTCGTGAAAGAGTTACCAAACATAGTAACTATACGAATACCACGGCATGTTACATGGTGGCTACCGGGTGGTTTCGCTGAATTGCACCTGTTTTGCGATGCCTCGTCACGAGCATATGGAACTGCGGCTTACTTGCGCTTCCCAATTGGAGAGGATAAGTATCACACAGAGTTGCTATTGTCAAAGGGAAGAGTATCGCCAACGAAACAACAACTAACCATACCTAGGGCAGAGTTATGGGCTGCGCTTGAAGCAGCCAAAATGTATAAGTATCTAAAAGACAATCTAAGAATTAACATTAATTATTCGAACACTTCTTTTTGTCAGATTCTATGATAACCATCAGTTGGATCCGTGGTGGAGCTGCCAACTGGAAAGTATTTGTGTCCAATCGCATAAACAAAATACTGGAAATCTCAGACGAAAGCAATGGAGTCACGTCGCCCCGAAAGATAACCCTGCAGACTATCTAAGCCGTGGCATGAGTGCAACCAAGTTGGCATCGTGTTAATTATGGTGGCATGGGCCATCATGGTTACAAGGATCGGACATCAAATGGCCTTGTAATGATATTGATCAGGATTCGCTGTCGGTTGTTGACACTGAAGTCAGAAAGGTGACGTGCCATAAGATATCAGTGGAAGAAATGCCAAGTGTAGCATTTATCAGCAAGTATTCATCGTATACACGACTCGTCTGGATTATATCATATATAAAACGTTTCGTATATAATTGTCGGACATCTGTGGCAGAACGAAGAGGATTAGGACTCTCAATTTTGGAATTAGAAGAGGGCCTACGTGAATTGATTAGGATGGTGCAGAAGGATTGTTTTAACTCTGAATGGAAGGCGCTATCGGAAGGAAGGGTAATAACAAAGGACAGCATACTACTGTCTCTAAATCCGTATTTTGATTCGAACGAACGTGTTTTACGTCTCGGAGGCAGGCTTCGAGATTCCCTGTTGCCCATAAATGAAAAATATCCTTATATATTACCGTATAAACATCCTTTCACAGATCTGGTCATATCTTACAGTCATATTTGCACCTTGCATGGTGGAACCTCACTAACGCTGAATTTTATAAGGAAGAAATTCTGGATTGTTAATGGACGCAATGCAGTTTTATTTTCGCAGGAGTCTTCCGGACGTGAATTTGATGATGAAGATCGTCATCATCAAAGGGGGGAGAATGTTTGGACTGCAACTGAAGCCAGACTCTCTTTGCTAAAAAGAGAAAAACCTAAGAGAGAGAGAGAGAGAGAGAGACCAAGAACAGCGCAAGTTACTTTGAAGTGACAAACTTGGAGATCCGTTACTTCAATTCTTTTCTTTCTTATTTTTTGTATGGAAATTTCCAGAACTTTGAATTTTGTAAAAGACAGCGTGGTTTGCTGTACTTGTTTTTTACTCTTGAATTTAATCTCGGTCGATGCGGTTGCACCTTCTGTGCCCGCCGACAATTGTACTATAGTTTTAGGTTAAGAAAATAAAGCAACTGGATTGAAGTCAACCTGGTCATCTCATTTCTTCCAAATCGCAAGTGCCTCAAAGCCGCCCCGGTGGAAATCATCCGAAGGCCGCATCGTATAAAGCGAGCAGTTTGGGGCTCCGCAAGGTCGCAGCCGTTAGCCAACAGGCTTAAACACTTACAAATCTAGAGCTGAACGCCATTGCTGCCATAGCAGCTCTTAAAAAAATAAATAAATTTTTACATATGTATGTTGTACAAGGAGATCACCCAACTGACAGTCGGAGGGTTAAGAGAAAAGTTAAAAAGAGTTGAATTTAAGTGTAGAATGCAACAAACCCGAATTAAAAGAGAGATTAACTTCATATTTTGGTTTAGACACAAAAGAGGAATCCTTAGCTAATACTAGTGTTCAAGACGAAAGTGAAGAAGTTGAGAGAGAAGTGAACATGGCGTTCACATTAAAATATATTAGCGATTCGTTGTGAGAGTTTGATGGGAGCAACAAAAAGGACGTAATAGAATGGCTTTCAGATTTTGAGTGTACTGCTGTAACAGTAGAATGGAATGATCTTCAGAAATTTATTTACGGTAGACACCTGTTGACAGGAGCGGCTAAGTTCGTAAACAGTCAAGATGGTCTAACAAGTATGAGTAACTTTAGGAGCGCGCTACAGCGCGCACTTAGAGGGTAGAAGGTGTGAGACAAGGAATGCAAAGGAAACCAAAAAGGCAAATACGAATTAGCAACAGATGACTCTAAAGTTTAAAAGTAATTTAATTTTATTATCTGCTCTATTTGATCCGGGCAGTGACCTTTCTACCATTAGCGAGAGTGCTTATAAGGAAATATACTTAAACAGTGAATGCAAGGAGGTAATTGGAGTAGGAGGGAAAAAGATTCGTACACTTTGATTTTTCAATATCAAGACAGAGTTAGATATCATGTTTTTCGTGATAAGGGAGTGATCGGCAATGATGTTCTGGAGAACTTGAATGTTATCATTGGAAGAAAACGAATTCCACAAAGAAGTCGAGCTACCAAAGCCAATAATTACGGAAGAGCAAACTGCAGACGTTTGAGAAAATTATGGCAATGACTTTGAGTGAAGACGCTCCACTAGAAATTGATCTTATTCGTTTAGAAAAAGATATAAAGTCAGACATATTAAAAATGTTGAAGTCTTATAAACCGGTAAAACCTTCTATTACGCCAGTGGAAATGAACGTTGTGGTAACAGATGATATTCCAATTTCTCAGTATAATAAGACGTTTACAAAATAGGATCAAGCGATAGTAAATCAGCAGATAAAGCTTTTTTTCCAATTCCAAGGGACTAAAAAGGATTACAAAGGTTTTTAGGGCTTACCTCGAATTAATTCCGAAGACCAGAATTTTTATCCCGTGGAATACATGAGTCATAAGACTACACCAAGAGAGGAAAAGTATCACTCATACGAGTTGGAAGTAGTGATGGCAAAAACAATTAATTAATCAATTATTGTATCATATGATTATTTTTTTCCTTGCGATTATTAATCGCGATTAATCGCAAAAATTTAAAATATTCGATTAATTTATCCATTATTTTTTTAGTATTGCCTTTTTATGATTTTTTCAATTTCTTATTCATTTTATAAAAAAATAGTAAAGAAAATAGAAAAACTTTCCATCTAATATTTTAAGGAAGCTCTGGCTGGGGTACAACTCTCAGTCTCCAGAGTCCCGTCTACAGAAAAATTTATTTGATTCTGGAGACCTTGAGAGTATTGTGTCTAAAGTGGTGGCCATGTGAAGGGACGGGAAAGGGGAAAGAAAAGGGAGAAGGATAGACCAAGAGAGACTGCAACGACTGATCTCGATTGCCAAGCGAAATCCCGCAGGCCAAGATCCGTTGCCTCTTTACCTTGGAGTGACTCATCCTTGAGATCGGTGACTGATTCCGACTGCAGGAGAATAACTCATCCCGCCGAAATCCACCGATCCTTCGGCTTCACTCCGAAGTGTAAGCTCTCTTAATATTACTAAATGATACATCCTCGAGAGGGATAGTGAGTTTCTTTTAAAAATGTGGTAGTTTTTTAGTTTATGTGGGTTGTTTGGTTGGTACCAGGTTAATGTTTTGGTTATGCTGGATTGTAGATTTGTGAAGTGCATGTTTTTTTAAATATTTTTGTATGTCTTGTAAATTAAAGTTTTCCTTTGTTATTAAAGGCTGTTTCGCTTCATTTTTGGCAGAGGTATCAGTTAGTTCGTTTCCTGCTGTTCCTACATGCCCGGGCACCCAGGGTAGTTTGAATTTGGGAATGGTTTTTTACATAATATTGCAAGCGTATGAGGGGTAATGTTCATTGTTATTTGTGTTGTTAATTGCGAGAGAGTAAGTCGGTCCATATTCAGAATTTACCTTTTTTATTTGCTGGTTGTGGTTTTGAGTGCGCCGAGAGCGATTCTGAGGCCTGTGTAAAGCCCCTTTTTTTTAGGTCGCATTTATTTATTATTATTTTATTTTATTGTATTAATTGCTTTATGCGGGTTGTTCCGTGTGTTTATTCCATCTGTGTTTGCTGTTCTTTAAGTGAAGTCCTAGTACTTTTATTGATGCAACATTCTGGATTTGTATGTCTCCTGATGCTAATATGCATATGCAGTTGTGCTTTCTGAAAAAGTGCATGAGTTTGAATTAATATTATATATAATATATTAATGTAGTATTTATTTTCCGGGTTTTTTATTGGCAATGATGAATTGAATATTATGGCTCTTACAGAAAAAAAAGAAATTGACTTTCAAACTTATATTATGCTCCCTTAGCACAACCGACTCGAATGATGGTCCCCAAGGTTTCATGAACTCGGCCACAGTGGATGGGTTGCTTGGCCCTTCCGTATCTCCTATCCTTTCAACCTCATATCTTCCATACTTCTGAACTGCTACCACCTTGTATGGCACCAAGTATTTTCCTTTGAGCTTAAGACCTACCCCGAACTGTGTCCGCTTTATCGCTACTAAATCGTTAACTCCATATTTCTTTCGATCTTCCGTTTAGTATCATAGGACTCTCGATTTTCCTCCTGTATGACATTTTCAATCGCTCTATCTCGGATCTCTTTTCGTTTCTCATTCAACTTGTCAACTATGCATTCTAACATTTGCTCTCTTAGCTCTGCCTCTTCAGGAACTCTCATACCCAAACCTGTCAGTATCTTTGAGGAACTTGTTTTTGTGCTTCTTGGCGCAGTGTTGTTTATCATTTGTTGCAGCTTTCCTACATGCTTATACCAGGTTGCTGAACTTTCCAAACTCATTTTCGTTACTATGGCTACAATGATTTTGTGATTGCGCAGAACACCAGTTGTAATTAACAAATGTTGGATATTGTTATCCAACAATATTGTTCAAACAACTGAGAAGTATATGCCGTTCCTCTATCGGTTACTACTCTCACTGGGTTACCGAATATACTGGCTTGTTTTTCCAAATGATTTACAATTTCTTCAGCCCCGGTTCTTCGGGTAGGCTATAACTACACGGATTTACTAAAACCATCAACAATTATTAACAAGTGATTGTACCTATTCTTGGTTAGGTCCATCGAACCCACATGATCTATATGATAAGTAACTAAAGAGGATCTCCCTTATCAATCGCTGTCAGATGTCCTTTTTTTCTTTCATTTCCATTTAGTAATACTTTATCTTTCAATTTAGTAATAAAATACGATTTTTCGACCAATAACTGTGTTTTCTTAGCTGAGAAATGTCATTGCTTATGGGCCGCTCGGGTGCTTTAGCTGCTTATTGGCATTTTTGAACAATACCTGATTTAAAATATAGAAATCTTCTCACTCGCCCCTTTTGAATAAACTTCTAACAGCTTTTGTCCAATCATCAACCAATTGATCTTCCTTTAGACGATGAATAACACTATCTGTAATTGAATAACAGGCGAACTCGACTTAAAACATCTACATGCCTCATCCTTGATACTGACCGGTGTTCTAGAATATAACTAAAGTCCTTCAAAAACATGGCCCATCGGACTACTCCCAAGGGAACTTCCCGTTATTTCATGGTCATAGTAAAGGCATTATAATTTGTAACTATAGTGAATCGCAAGCCATGAACGTAAACCCGCCACTTTTTTAGGGCCTCAATTATGGCTAGAACTTCTAGCTCGTTTGAATGTTAATTCTGCTCACCTGCCTTCGTTTTTCGACTCATATACTGAATTTGTTGGAACAGATTATCTTCATAATCTTTCTACCTACGACCTGGAATTATATAACCTCAATACAGACTCACTTGTTAATGATGACTTCAATTGTTGAAATGATACCTCCTCGATCTCGCTGAACACAAACTTACTATAATTGTTAAACATATCGGAATGTGGCTTCGCCATCAAAGCGTATCCCTCAATGAATTTTCGAAAATACGATATCAAACCAAAAGTCCTTTTGCACTGCTTTCTTATCTTGGGAAATTGTGTACCGCTGAAATTTTCTCTTCACTCGGTTTGATCGTCCATTCCTTCACTAATCACATATCCTAGAAAATTGACTTGATTTTGAAGAATCTGACACTTTTTCCAGTTTAGCTGTAATCCGTTCTTCTCAGCTACTTCCAAGACTAATTTCATTCTTGTTAATCCCTCTTCCATGTGCTTACTTAGAATTATTATGTCATCCATATACACGATCGCTATAGCTTTCTGAATCAACTCTGGAGAGTTTGAGATGCCAAACGGTACATATAAGAACTCATACTGACCTTTCTGGGTAACAAACGAAGTGAACTTTTGCGAACTTGTTTCTACTGGTACATGGAAATAAGCTTAAAATTGGTCAATAACACTGTCCATCAATACTATCGGAAAATTATCGCGAATTATCTTTTCTTTCAATTTTCTATAACCGCAGCACAACCTTTTAGCTCCGTTTAACTTTGCTACCAATACTATGGGTAATGCATACACCGATGTAATATCTTAAATAATTCCTTCTTTAAGCCGTTCCTGTATCTGATTGTCTACAATCTCCTGATCACAATAAGTCAATCGTCTTGGGTGTTGGTATACGGGAATATCATCTTTCAAAATAATTCTCATTTCGATCTTCGCATCATATCCCTGAACTATCATTTCGACCTCTTTAGCCTGTTTCTGACTTAAGTGAGACAATGCTAAGCCGACTTCCTCCTTTCCTTCAAAAACTGCATCTTGAAATTGTTTCATCCAATCCTCAACAGATTTAGTATTTTCTCATACTATCTTCTGTTCATTGCTATACAATCTTAGTTTTGTCAGTGACCACTATTAAAGAGAAACTACCAAGCGTTAAAATTTTCGCATCTCCTATTCCTACCAAACACTTTCCAGGACCTGTTAATTGTTTAACTCCTAGCTTCCAAAAAACACTTCGTCGAATTAAACACATATCTGCTCCTGTATCTATGAGTTCTATAAATTCAATGTTCCCATGGCTAACTTTCTTTAGTTCTAACCCCGACGGTGTAAACGGACTCGAACTAACTTCAACCTTATCATGTTGAACAACATTTGCTTGCTTCTCTCTTTTAATAGGTGTTTCGATACTACTGGCTGACCGCACTTGAAACACTTCCTATCAAATTTAGGACAGTCTTTTCTCAAATGAGTCGCATCTCCGCAACCAAAACATTTTCTCTCTCGCGCCTGTACTGCTTGTCCTTCAACTGAACCATATTCCTTATTTTCAAATCTGTTTGTAGCCTTATATGAATCGCGTCCCTTCTTATAAACTTCGATTTGAAGCTTTGACTCTGAAATCGTGCGTGCCTGTAATACCTTTATCGAAGTACTGATGGCACTGATTTAACTTTTTATGCACTGCAGCTGAAGATATTTTTACACTAAACTCAGAACAAAGAGCTGTTTTCAAAGAACTCCAGTTTTTAAAATTCCTTTGTCTCCTTATGAAAGATTTTGCCGCCCCAGACAATAACTGTTTTCCCTAAAAAAAAAAAACTGTAATTCATTCCACTGTACTGTGGCTGCACACTCTTCTAGATCTTCAATCCATTGACCAATGTTAGGAATATCACGTTTAGAGCCAGAATCTCTGCCAGATCCATCTCAATTTTTACTGCAGCTATCTCGCTTCCTCTCAGTTGAACGATGGTTCACACTTACTGTCTCCTTCCTTCTTAGAATTTCACAAGTTTTGAAGAATTTGTAAAATTCAAAGCCAATCTTAAATGTTTCACTTTGAATCTGCCGAGTTTTTATTTTCCGAGTTTTTTATTGGCAATGATGTTAGTTTGACAATTGAATATTATGGCTTTTACAGATGAAAAAAGGAATTTACTGCAGGTCTGGTCCGAAACGTGTGGTCGCTGCCGTTCCAAATGTAAAAAGGTGAAGTGTGACCATCTTCTCTCATTTAAAGCTCCCATAGCACTACAAACTGACCCTAGAAACGATGACCGCTTCTGGTTCTTGTTGAAATATGCACATTACATTTTGTCGATTAATATTATTATTATCCATCTCTATTATTATCCACCTCAAACCATTCCATGCTTTTTTCCTATGTTCTTACTCTTAATAAAACGTTTATCGTGTACACAATATTTTGTCTTGTGTTCTTTTTTTACAATTTTCACTGTGCAGACATTCTTATTCCCAACATCGGTTATGGGTTCAGTCTAACAGAATACCAAATAAAAATTGTAAAAGATGAATCAAAGTTGCCAAATCGAAAAGCTCAATGAGCATAATTATAATGTGTGGAGTATACAAATGCGAAGTATACTAATCCATCAAGAACTCTGAAAATTCGTGAGTGGAATAGAAGTCGTTGATCCAGCAAAATTGGTAGTGGCTGATGAAAAAGCGCTATCTTGTATTATACTTCTCAACTGAACTACGTTAAAAGTTTTAAGACCTCAAATAAAGCATTGGATATACTAAGCAATGTACACGTATCTACCGGGCCAAAACAAAAAGTTTTGCTTTATAAAAACCCACTCGCATCGAAAACCCACTTCTGAGCAATAGGGTATAAAATCTCTCTACCCAGAAGTAAAATCTTGATGGAGAAGCTGTCAGGAAGGCTTCGGCGGGGAGTGCGGACTACGGGAACAATAGAAATGCGAGACTCGTTCGTTTAGGTGGGTAATTAAGATAAGTTTTTTATTTAGATAGGTCTTAACAATATAAACACGTTTTCAAGACGATGCCGGATGATACATCCGATTCGGGAATATTTGAACGCGAGGGTTTCATCTTATCCAAGGACTATACAGATCAGTATTTACGTCCTGTAATCTGTATGCCAGGGATATCTTCCAAGGATTTTGTCGACTTCATAAGGACCTACAAGATCAGCTGTGGAATAAACAAAACTGTTGGCGTGTTTGGCATCAAACCGTTTCTTCCATTTATCTCTTTCTGATGCGATATTGGCTACGACCTGACTTCGAAGTCTGCGTTCCTTTGGGTTTTCATTCATGGTTCGTATATAATTCAGGATTGTTTGATTAGTGCGTTCCAGTTGGCACTTTGCACAGGGTGTTAGTACAGCGTTCTTAACGTTTTGGATATGGTTTTGTTTACACCAATCCTCAAATAATTTTGACGTAAACGCTGTTCCGCGGTCGGTTATATTGATATTTGGCAGGACGAAATTTTAGCGTTGATAGAACTGGTAATGTTTTCTTGCTTTTAACCGATTTTACGATTTGAAATTTACTGAATGGATCAGATATAGCCAGTATATGAGTGTTTCCTCGTTTGCTACGACCAAAAGGACGTAAATGATCCGCGTGAAGCCGACGAAATGGGACTGGTTCGGTATCGTTGTAATGCATGCATCCTTTAGGCTTTCCTCCATTTGATTTATAGTAGCACCATTGGATACATGTAGAGATATAGTTCTTCACGTACTTCTTCGTCTTTGGAAACCAGAATCGTTTTTGAATCTTCTCAATGGTTTTGTCAAGACCGATGTGTCCGACATCATTATGACAACTTTTAACAACGCGCCATCTAACTGCCTTCGGTACAACAAACGCAATAGTATTTTCCCTTTTCCGATAAAGGCGATAATTTTCGATGACATAATCGGTACGTAGTTGCTTCTGTTGATCACTCTGATGTTTTCCCTTCAGTACTGCGACTATTTCGGCAAATCTTTTGTCCTGTAGTTGCATTGTTAACAACCAGTCATCAATGTCCGATATTATGGTCTGAACAGCTTCATCTAGTAATGCTTCCGGGGGTAAATCTGGAGCTTGGTTCAACTACAAGAGCCATTTTGCTTCCATCTCGATAAACAAAGTCACAGTCGTAATCCATTATTTTAATCCACCAGCGCGCCACTTGAGGAATAAGTTCTTTATTCGCACAAGCATCGGTGTGGACTTCGTGTTAAGCCGAAAAATCGTATAGAGTGAAAACACGATTAGTTCGTGAAATGCATGTTCTTGGGCTTCACCGAAATGTATTCGCTTCCGTTTTACGTAATAGTTCTGTTAAAGGACGTGATATTAGTGAGTAATTTTCAATAAATTTTCTAAAGAAACCTGTGTGACCAAGGAATCTTCTTACTTCTCTTACGTTTGTAGGTACTTTAAAATTTTTAATTGCGCTTACTTTACATTCGACAGGTTGTATTCCATCTTTATTGACTATGTGGCCCAAGAACGTAATTTCGGATTGAAGGAACTTGCATTTGTCGTACCGATTAAGAAAAACTTTTCGTTGCATACCAGATTCAAAGGTCTTACTTGGGATTATTACATCATCAATATACGAGTACCTCACCTGGTTTCAAAAGTTTTATGATTTGATTCATTACCGACTGAAAAACTGCCGGAGCGTTACAAACGCCGTGTATTGTTTTAGACGGGAATGGAATTTTGATTGTAATACTATGAAGGCGACGATGTTCGCCATTCTTTTTATATACGATGACGATTCCCGAGGAGTGGGGCGAATCCAAAGGACGAATTATGTCGTTTTCCAGTAGCTCAGATATGATATTTGTTACAATAGGTCTGAGCTTAAACGGTGTGGACGTATGATGTGAAAACGATTTCCATATTCGATATGGAACATTTTCCTGATTCATTAGTCTTCTGGGCGAAACGTGCAGCATTATCCATCAAGACTTTTTCCAATTCCTCGCTTTCGGTACCTGTTTGATTTTGATTCGTTTCTATTAGGCGCATGTTTCAATTAAACATTCATTTCCGTGAATAATTAGTTTATTGCCATCTCGACAAAGATATCCCTTCGATATTATGTCATTTTCCACTACAACAGTTTCGACTTCGTGATCTATCTTTTCAACAACGATCTTCACATTTAGTTTCTGGTTACAGAAGAATTTTGCTCCCCCAAATCCATTCAGGGTTATTGTACATACATGAGTATGAACATTTTGTGGTAGCAATGTAAACACGTGATTCTCTACCGTCTTTAGAAGTGATAAGTGATAAAAGCTGCTCGCAGAAGCAATTCGCATAGAAGAAAACAGCGAAATAGCAAACTCGCAATAAGCGACAGTGGTGCCACTTCCCACATGTGCTACGAGAAAGATTTTTTAGTTTCTTACACTAGCAAAAACGATTCGATATGCTTAGCTGCTGATTTACAAATTAAAAGCCCTAGAAGACGATCAGTTAATACAACTGAATGTGAACAAATATTATAAAATGTTCTTTATGTGCCAGACCTGAAATTAAATGTATTTCTTAATACAGTCTGAATGTTAAGTTTAATTAACTCTGGCCATATGGGAAATCGTTTATTTGCATAACTTGACTATTTTTATTGCGATTTTGATAAAATTTGCTGTTTTGCTTGATATTAGTATTAAATTTAAGTGTGCTAAATTTGAAATTTGCACAAGGTAGAAAATTACGGGAGATAATCGAGTTTTTTTCAAATTACGGGTGCGGAAAGGGGCGTGGCAAAATCTTTACACATAAAAAATGTGCGCAATTACTAAGCAAATATACATACCAACTATGATGTCTCTAGCTGGAATAGTTTTTGAGAAAATCGGTTTTATTTAATTTTCGGGGGCGGCAGGGGGCGTGGAAAAATTTTTACAAATAGAAAATGTGCGCATTTACTAAGCAAATATAGATACCAAATTTGGTGTCTCTAGTTGCTATAATGTTTGAGAAAATCGGTTCTATTTAATTTGCTGGGCCGGTAGGGGGAGTGGCAAAATTTTGAAATAAACTTGATCACTCTACATACTACACGAGTCAACATACCAAATTTGGTGGCTCTAGCTCTTATAGTCTCCGAGATGTAGGTGAAAAGCTTCCTTCTGCCTGTTAGATACATTTTGGCGACTTTAATATACCATTTCACCCTATGGGTGTATGGTATAAAAATTAACCTCAACTTCTTGGACCTGGAAGGCCAAGTCTGCACCGGGAAGCCAGGTATACCTAAAAAACACTACAACATGCTTTACAATTTGGTCGCCTATCATGATATCGAAACCCCCAATACGGTCAGGCAAGCTTTACTAAGCAAACATTTGTTTGAATGGGAGCAATCTATGAAAAGATGAATACGATTTATGGGGTCGGAAAATCTTCCTTCTGCTTGTCACATACATTTTGGCGACTTTAATATACCATTTCACCCTATCGGAGATTGATAATATAACTATCATGCGTAATGCGTCATAACATCGATGGAATGCAGAAATAAGTTGTTCCTTTCCCTAGTACAAAACAATTTCTCCTTGCTTAGCTTGTTCACCAACAGTTACGATTTCCACTTTATCGATAGATGTTGCATTAATTCGCCTGGCAAGTTTTCCTAGTGATGTTCTGTCAGCATCTGGTCTAGTGCAATGTTTGACCAATTCATTGTGCTGCTGAAAATTCTTTTCAGCTCACTCAAGATTTCTCTTCTTCCACTTACATTTCATTTAGCAATTGCACAGCTTTGATTCAACTCTCTATCAACATGATGGTCAGGGTCTGCAATCTGCAATTTTTTTTTTTTACCTCAAAGGTATTCTTCCATCTGTTATAATGGTTGTACTAAAGGATGTCATTTGGAAACACGAATAGTATATTTGATCTTTTGTAACTAAATCCCTTGACGCTTGTGAATTTCCAAAAATAAATGAGTGCAACGCGTCTATGTTCTAATACAGATATTTTAACTTTTCAGGCAGCACAGCACGTGCACGCGTTTCCTTTGTAAATTTAAATGCTCTGCAACGAACACATTCTTTATTGGTGACCAGTGGTCCGTCCGTCCGTCCGTCCGTCCGTCTGTATGAACACCTAGATCTCGGAGACTATAAGAGCCAGAGCCACCAAATTTGGTATGTAGATTCGTGTAGTATGTACACTGATCAAGTTTATTTCAAATTTCTGCCACGCCCCCTACCGCCCCCGCAAATTAAATAAAACCGATTTTCTCAAACACTATAGCAACTAGAGACACAAAATTTGGTATGTATATTTGCTAAGTAAATGCGCACATTTTGTATTTGTAAAAATTTTGCCACGCCACCTACCGCCCCCCCAAATTAAATAAAACCGATTTTCTCAAAATCTATTTTAGCTAGAGACACCATAGTTGGTATAAATATTTGCTTAGTAATTGCGCACAGTTTTGATGTGTAAAGATTTTGCCGCGCCTCTTTCCGCCCCCGTAATTTGAAAAAACTCGATTATCTACCGTAATTTTCTACCTTGTGCAATCAAATTTAGCACACTTAAATTACTAATACTAATATCAAGCAAAATACCAAATTTGATCAAAATCGGAATAAAAATAGCCAAGTTATGCATATAAACGTTTTTCCATATGGCCGGAGTTGGCCGTTGGCTGGTGGGGGCGCTAGGGTGCTCGTATGCTTTAGTGAGCGAAATACTAAGATATGCTTGTAAAAAGCATGCAAACCGATTTTTTTAAAAATACGAAAATGCATTTGTTATTATAAATTTGAAATATTTGTTTTATTGGTGTATGGTATACCCAAGTCGGCGAGACGACTTACTTACTTAATTTTTTCTTATTGCCGCTGAAGTTGGCCGCGCAAAAAAACAGTAGCCCTGTGGCGCCTATTTCAGTGTGCCTAGTGGGAAAAAATGGGTGGATTACCTAATTTGGACAGTTTACGGTTACTTACTACATGAGATGCCACCCAAGCCGTCGACGTTACATTACCCCCCCTTAGACTCAAGGGTACTGCCCGAGTAATAGGTCTTTACGAGGATAGGGATGGTAAACTGCCAAACGGTTCACATGCACGGTTCTGGTAACTCTTTTGCCAGGGGGTCGAATTTATTTAATTATTTATTTTTTAATTTATTCACAGCCAATGTGTTCAGGGATGAGTTGCAGCCAATTTAAGTCCAGAATATTGTCATTGGTTTCGCTGTAGATGATTAAAAAGTATAGCGCGAAAAGAAGTGAGGGAAAGTATAGGAGAAATTAGGTGAGAAAGGTTGTTAAAAGATTGGCAAAGAACACGAAAAGGTTCGCCATTGACTAGTTTATGGAAAAAGACAATGCCAAAAACGAGCCTACGGTTGTAAAGTGAAGAAAGAAGGCGAAGCCTCGGGTCCCAAATAAGACCGCGTAACGCAAACTTAAGGAATTGCTTTTGTACCGATTCAATACTACGCTGGTGAACATCATATTGCGGGTTCCACACTGGCGAGCAATATTCGAGAGAAGGGCGAACGAACGAAGTGTATAAAACCTTTGTTACGTAGGGATCATCAAATTCTTTGGCCCAACGTTTAATGAAGCCAAGAAGGCTACATGCTCTATTGAAAGTTTTGGGTCAAACATAACGCCTAAGTCTTTGAACGATGGTACACAATCTAAAAGAACAGACTTAATAGAGTAATGAGCTAGGAACGGAGACAAACGACTGAAAGCCATAAAAGAACACTTAGAGGCATTAAGGTGTAATTTATTAACGTGGCACCAATCACAGAACTCATCGAGATCTGACTGCAAGTATTGTTGGAAAGAAGGATCATTATAGGAATAACAAATCTTGAAGTTATCCGCAAACATGAGCACGCGTGAATGAACCAAGGCCAAAGGTAAATCATTTATAAACAGGGTAAATAACAGTGGGCCCAGATGACTGACTTGGGGTACACCTGACGTAACTCGAACAGTTTCAGATATCGAGGAACGAAAAGACACCTTTTGGGTTCTGCCAATAAGATACGACTTTAACGAAGCCAATAGTTTCGGGGAAAAACCCATGATGTTAAGTTTCGCGAGAAGCATAGAATGATCAACCGTATCGAAAGCCTTACTAAAGTATAAATAACATCAGTTTGACACTTTTTACGGAAGCCATAGTGTACAAGGGTAGTCAATTCTAAAAGGTTAGTAAGCGACGAACGACCTTTCATGAAGCCATACTGACAAGGAGAAATAGTGGATCTGGATAGGTGTTGAAGGGAAGACGTAATAATTTTCTCAAACAGCTTTGGTATTGCCGAAAGTTTGGCAATGAATAATAAAAGACTCCTTCCAAATATCGGGAAAGCTACAATTCTTACTCGGTTATTCTTTATATCGATAAAGAATAACCGAGATAAAGGCTTAGATAGGGAAATCGAACACATTTTAAGGATGCAACTAGGTATATTACAGGACCGGGAAGGAAGGAAGGCGTCATAGATGACAAGCTAGAGATAATACAGTCTTCAGTAATACTAGGAAAAAACATACAATTTAAATGTGGGATTGAAAAGGGATAGCGTGTGGGATCCCACGAAACAGTAGTAGAATAAGTCGACTGAAAGAATTTAGCAAACAGATCTGCAATATATGAATCATTATTAGCAGCTTGGTGATAAAGTCTGAAGGTGGAAGGTAGTACATTAGAGCGTCTTTTGGAATTAACAAAGTTGTAAAATCTTTTGTTTTTATAAAATTCAACCTTACAGCGAAGGATATAAATATTTAGCATTTATTGTTTAAAAGACAAAATTAAGATTTGGCTATACAGTAAATTGCATAGTCAAGTCGCGAACCAGTTTTTTTAAATCTTTTAAAATATTTCGATTTAATGTAGAGAGCCTACGTGTGAACCAGACCGGCGCACTGGAGACAGTAGAGACATTCACATAAGGAACGCATTTATCAATTAGAAAATTAAGAGCAGAGTAGAAAAAAATAGACTATCAAGAAAAGCATGTTGAGATGAAGGAATTAAGAAAGATAGATTATCATCAACAAGCCAAGCAATATTAGGCAAGTTGAAATCACCTAAAACTATAAAGAAATCACGATCTTTAAGACGATTAAAAATAGTTTGCAAAGCATCAGCATGGTGCATATAGGTCATGATATCAGAAGCTGGAGGAATATATGAACAAGAAATATATAAGCTAAAGTTGGAACATGTGACTTCGACTCAAATAAACTCAAAACCTAAGGCAGATCAATCGGCACAACACTTGAACACAGATTCGAGTTAACAGCAATGAGTACTCCACCGCCAAGACGACCAACACGATCAAGCCTATAAGAAATAAAGTACGCAAACTTGTGTACAACTAAGCCGTCTGGCCAAAAATTGGGGTCAACCATAGCTGAGAAATACTCATTTGTTACTGTAATTTGAAAAGAGGAAATTTCGCGCGGCCTAGAAATTTTAAACTTTTGCATTAAAACCTTAGCAGGGCATATATTACCAATGTTAGCTGCCAAAGACGACTCAGAAGTATCTGGAGCAAGCCTAGCATTGGGCGGAGGCGAAGGAGCATTGGGATCCTCAAGTGATTGAGAGCCAGCATGATCCTGTGATTGATCAGAGATCCCGTGAGGGATAGATTGAGGTACACTATGGCTTAAAATGGGTACTTCAATCTGAAAAGAAGAGCATAAAGAGGGACAAGAAGATGGTGTAGGCGAAAGTAAAATGGGAGACGATGTAATAGAGAGTGCTGGCGACTGCTTACGAGGCAACTAAACCGTACATTTCTTGGGCAACTTCTCAGAAGGTGGAACAAATTTGAATTGCGACAATAAATGTACGCTAGAGTCACACTCGGTAAACTGCTGTTTAGCCAGTTTGTTTAAAGAAAGAAACTTTAAACGAAGATAGATACGGCTAAAATCAAGCTGCTGGCTGGCACAATATGGGCAAGTCCAGCGCATTAAGCCAAGCTCAGGCTTAGATACAGACAAACCAGAAAATTTGTCATAGTCACGGCCATTGAGGCCAGCACATTTTAAGTGAATAAGATTATCGCAAAGCCAACAAGATATTGCTCTATACTGATCATCAAAACGACCAGAATGCTTGCAAGTAGGTAGACAACAAGCCATTGAAAAGCCAAAAGAAACACAAGGCAAAAAAAAAAAATAAATAAATTTATATATATAAGAATATGTATATAGAAAAATTTAAATACACTGCACAAAGATAATTATCGATAAAAAATCAATAATTACAAATAAAACAAAGAGACAGTTAGAGTGCACAGCATAAGAGAGAGTGCAAGAACAGTTATAAGCCGAGCTTTGAGAGGCGGCCTTACAAAAGTGATTACGCGGGAGAGAAGCTAAGCACAAGCACAAAGCGGGAGAACAACAAAACCACTAGCACTGTTTAAATACCCTTGCAGTCCATGGCCATAATATTTTTACATGTTCCAAACTCTTTTTCTGTATCTCAATTCATTAATGCACAGAACCTTTTAAATATCATTTCAATTTCTTCTTCTTCTTCCCCATCCCCTTTTACACGCATGCCGCGACCGCATACACATATAGTTTATGTAGCGTTGCGTCTGTATTTATGCAGGCGTGTGCATAGCATGTTGAATGAGGGTGTGTGAGATGTGTGTGTATTTGGTTTTTCCCCGAGTAACTCAAACGTCTGTTCGATTCAGATGTTAAAACAGAAGTGTCTTTTTATTCATAATGTTTTTGGATTCTCTACCTTTTGTCTATCTTTGTGTGTCTGTTACAATCGAATTAATGCATGTGTGTATGTATGTTTTATGTATGTATGTTTTTATGTATGTATGTTTTATGTATGTATGTTTTATGTATGTATGTTTTATGTATGTATGTTTTATGTATCATATGTATGTATGTTTTATGTATGTATGTTTTGTGTATGTATGTTTTGTGTATGTATGATCATCATATATAAATTATCAATCGTTCTGGGAACAGAAAAGAGTCGATGCCACGTCTCCAATTTAGTGACCAGGGTGTTGGGTTGGTAACTCCTCCCTCCCCAAAATGAAGCAAATGCATTTAGAATGGGGCTGTCGGGGTGGATGCCGCTGATTTTCCTTGTGACTTGGGCTTGTTCATCGGACCGTCGTTGTCCACTTGTGATTCCAACGCAACACAAAAGGATTTAATGGTATGCTGAAAGCTTAATTTTTCTAGTTGTTTTTGTAGCATTTTATGTTACAAAAAATTTTTTTTTTTTCAAATGTTAAACAAATGCTGTATATTGTTTACAATGCGTTTGGGTACAATGAATGACATATGTAAAAAAAAAGATTATACTAATTATTATTTTGTTGTTCGCCTTATTTTAGATTTATGGATTTTTTGCAAGCGTGTGGTGATAAATGTGTTACCATTATCTCGTAAGACTTTATGTTTAGAAAATCTTGGCGTTAACTTATTTCTACGGTTTTCTTTTCGAAATATGCTTTCATTAGTTGATAAGGGGGCTGCGGATTTCCGAGTTTCGTTAAGTTTATCAAGTTTGCTTTTAGTATTTTTATGTAAAATCTCTTTCACCTCTTGGTATAATTTTGATTGAAAAAAATTTAGTTTTTGTAAATATTCATGATTAGTGTCGTATTTAATTGTTTGTTCAAATATAGGTGTGCGTCCAGTAAAAAGTTCAAAAGGTGTGTATTTTGTAGATGAATGTATAGCGTTATTGTACGTGAGAAGTGTTTCCGAAAGAGTTTCCTCGTGTTTGTTAATCTGCTTATTTTTCTTTTTTAATTCTGTGATTATTCTATAGGTTTCAGTCAGTGTCGAATGTAATCGTTCTACTGGAGAGTTGCTGGATGACTGTTGGAAGGAAGTTATATGACATTGGATGTCGTATTGATTACAGAAATCTTTAAATATACTGCCAGAAAATTCCGCACCTTGGTCATAAACTATTTTTTTAGGGATTCCAAAAAGGCTGAAAAAATGTTTCATGGCGGTAACAACGTTTATGCAGGTCCTGTTGGGTATAGGGTAGGCACACGCAAATTTTGAAAACTTATCTATTAGTGTAAGATTATAGTTTTTGTTTATCGTGTATATGTCTATATGGACTATGTCCATTGGTTTGCAAGGAGTTTCTGGTACTTCAAAAGGTGGTTTTTGCGGCTGTCTATCGTATTTAAGTGTGAGGCAAATTTCACAACCCTTTATTATTTGCGCTATTTTGCTTTTCATATGTGGAAAGTAGACTTTTCTTTTAAGGTGCATTAATGTTTCATCAATACCCCGGTGATTGTTATTATTGTGATAATCATTGACTATTTTTTCTTGATCGGTCGTATTAGTGATATCGTCTAAAAGAGTTGTACACCTAAGTAATTTAAATAATTTATTGTAAGAAAAATGTTTAGAGAACACATCTAGTACTATTTGAAAAATACTGTCTGATGTGTACATTGCTAATGTCCTGTTAATCTTTAAAAATTTTTTTAGAATGTCTAGTACAGTATCTGAGTTAAGTCTGGGTTCTGTGATGGTTCTCCTTAATTTGTTTTTAAAGGGAGTAGAAACCTGGTAAGAAGCAGGAGAACCTTCAGCTAAAACAATCTGCAAATTAAAATCGTTAAGTGGTTTTTCGACAATTATTATGCTTGATGCAAGATTATACAGAGAAGATGTTACTTTGTTATTTGAAAAATTTTCGACATCTATATTGTTAACGATAATATTTGCTTCGGGTCGGATACGACTCAGTGCATCTGCAACTACGTTCTGAGAGCCTTTTTTGTATTGAAATTCGTATTCGTATTCTAGTAATTGTAGTTTCCAACGGGCGACCTTGTCGTTGGTGGAAAATGGTCCTGTGTTCCATGTTAATGGTTTGTGGTCTGAAACTAAAATAAATTTTTTTCCGAATAAGTAGGGTCTGAAGTGTTTTACTGCCCAATGGACTGCAAGCATTTCTTTTTCTGTAGCTGAATAACGGGTTTCTTCATCGGATAATGTGCGACTGGCGTAGGAAATAGGTTTGTCGCTTCCAGATAATTTTTGGGATAAAACAGCGCCGATGGCATAATTGCTTGCATCAGTAGTTAATATAAAGGGTTCTTTAAAGTTTGGGTAGGTCAATATTGGATTATTACAAAGTAATGTCTTACAGAATTCAAAAGTTTTACAGTATTCTTCATCAATTGTTACTGCTTTTGTACCTTTTAATTGTTGTGTTAGTGGCTTTGTTATGCGGGCAAAGTCTTTAATAAATTTTCTATAATAGCCAAGAAGACCTAGAAATGATTTAATTTGTCTCCTGTTTTTTGGGATAGGGAACTCCTGAATGGATTTTATCTTATTTGGGTTAGGCTTGACCCCATCTTGAGTTACAATATGACCTAGAAAATTAACTTCTCTCCGAAGGAAGTCAGATTTTGCGATTTGTAGCTTAAGATTAGCGGATCTGAGTCTATCAAATACTTGCCTTATATCTATCAGGTGTTTTTGTAGAGATGGTGAAAAAATTATAATGTCGTCTAGGTATACTAAACAAATGGAACCTACTAGATCTCCAAGGACATGGTCCATTACTCTTTGGAACGTTGCAGGTGCATTCTTCAACCCGAACGGCATACGGATGAATTCAAAGTGGCCACCTTCGACTGTAAAAGCTGTTTTACTCCTATCTGCTTGGTTCATTTCAATCTGGTGAAATCCACTAGCTAAATCAAGAGTTGAGAAGTAATTAGATTTACCAAGTTGGTCTAAAATCTCATTTATATTTGGAATTGGATAACGGTCTGAAATTGTTTTTTCGTTAAGTTTACGATAATCTAAAACTAATCTCCATTTCTGCGTTTCAGGGGAGTTCGATTTTTTTGGAACTACCCAAACAGGGGCGCTCCAAGGCGAATAACTGTTTTTAATTATGTTTTGCTTTAGCATTGAGTCTATTTGGTCTTTTACTTCTTTCTTTAAGGCGTAGGGGTATCGATATGATTTAACAAAGATTGGCGTGTCGTCAGTTGTGCGTATATAATGTTTAATATCGCTGGTAAATGTTAGTTTTTGATTGTCGTCATAAAAAAGGTCTGTGTACTTGCTACAGAGTTGTATTAATGCAATTTTTTCTTCGGAGTTTAGGTGATCGGTTTTTAATTTGGTAACGTATTTGTGGACATGTGGGAGACTTTGATTGTCCGAATTTATATTGTATATTTCAATATAGTGATTTTGATCATAGGGTATGGTTTCTAATGGCTGTTCTAAATATAATTGCTGATCTTCAAGTGAATTATTTACGATTACCATCTTGCTATATCCGTTAACTGAATTGTATAGACCTTCTGAAATCTCTAAGTGCTTATTATACATTGTCTGTTGAGAGTAGAAATTACCTTCCTTCATCCGGACCGGAAGGGTTATTAAAGATTTTGAAGAAGCTGGGATAATATGTACTTCGGTTACTGGGTTGTCTTGTAAAGAAATTTTTAAACATGATTTTGGAGTTTCTAAACAAAAACTGGCCAGATTAATATTGGCTTTTAACTTTCTAAGGACATCCATCCCAAGCAAACCTTTGAAATGTGGGTGAAAATCAAAAAGAAGTAAGTCTATCTTCATTTGTTCATTAAACTCTTTAAGTGATTGAATCGTGGTTTTTTCTTTTATGACGTGTTGGTTCAACACTGACTGTACAGTTATAGGATTATCAAGAGTTTTGCGATCGACATTGCTCACTATGGTTGGGCTTACAAATGAATTTGTGGAACCTGTATCTATTAAGAATTTTATGGGTTGAGTTGTAACGGAATTTATCCATATAAAAGGGAGTGTCGATCCGTGTGATTTTTTTGTTAAGTACCCTGTTGGTTCTCGGAGGCAGTTTCGAAAAAATTTCCTGCGTCATTAATATTACAAAGTTCAGTTGAAGATTGTTGCTCATTGATATTGTGTAATTGGTTCCTAGTTGGGCCTGTTGAATTAAAAGGATTTACAGTTGAATTCCTATTATGGTAGTTGTTATTAGCCTGGTTGTTAATGTTAGGCTGAGAAATGGTTGAATTATTTCTAAATAATTGGCTTCTATTGTTAGAATAGGGGTTGTTGTTTGGATGATTTCTTATGTTTTGGGGGCGTAAGTATGGTGTTACCTGTGCTCGAAAATTCTGGCTAGTATTTGGTTTTTGCGAATAGAAGGTCTTTTCGACACGGCAATGTTCATAAGCTTCCTTGATATTTTGTGGGTTTTTTGATTTTATTAAAGTTTTAAGGGGTTCTCGTAGATTAATTAAAAAGGTATTCAAGCATATCTCGTCATATAATTTTGGTTTGTCAGTTGAGTTTTGATTTGTGTTTTGTAAAATGTCTGTCAATTGCGATCTTATTTTTAAAATACTATAAAATAGTTGACCTAATGACAAGCTATCGGGAAAGTTTTGTAAATCGCGAATAAGCATAGCTTCGCTTTTCTTGTTACCATAGTGCTGTATGAGATTGGCCTTGATGTCATCCCAGGTGAGTGCAGTATTGGATAGTTTTAAGGCGTCATTAGCTCTACCTACGATTTTGTTCCTGATGGCTCTTAACAGAAGGGAGCTGTATGGTGTCTGGTCAGTTCCTCTGATCAAAGCGATGACTTCTTCCACATTGACAATGAAGTCTTGCAGTTTATTAGGGATGCCGTCAAAAGTAGGTAGCTCCTTGATAAAGGCAAGGATGTCCGTTGGATTTAAAGATGTTGGGTTGTTGGCTATGCTGCTTATTGTAGGCGTAACGTTTGGAGTCGATATAGTTGTGGGAAGTGACGCTGAGGCGTTTCCAGAATCCATTGCTACGTCGTTGGGTGAATGAACTGGATCTTCATAAATGAGTCTTGCCGTTCGTCTGGCAGATGTTCTTTTTGTGGCTGCTTGGAATGTAGATTTTTTGGCATTTATGTTGACGTGATTTGTCGACGTGAGTGTTTCTAAATTCTGTAATGTTTTAAACATTATTATATTTATTTATATACATGTACATATATGTAACACCGACACACACATACATATATATACACATACACACACACACACATACACATGCACACACGTACACTAATATACATCTGTATTATTATCCTTATTATTATTATTATTTTTTTTTTTTTTTTTTTTTATTTCTAATATTTTTTTAATTTTTTTTTTTTTTTTTTTTTTTTTTTTTTTTTTTTTTTTTTTTTTTTTTTTTTTGAGTGTTTTAAAATTCTGCAATGTTTTAAACATAATTATAATTGTCTATGGACATACACATACACACAACACACACACGCACACATATACATCTATATATATATATATGTATATACACACATAGGTGGTACACATACATATATATATATATGTATATTTTTTGTTTCACTGTATGGCACTAACATCGCATCGTTTGTATTGTTCTTAATGTTCTTTAAAAATATTTTGTAACAAACCTTTATTACTTTTATTATGTATTAATAGTATATTGTTAATAGTAATTAATAGTATATTGTTCTTAAACTTGGTGTCACAACTTTAAACTGAACTTCTAATTTTATTAACGTCTTTGCAACTCGAGCTCACTTTTGTAAATGAGCCTACAATAAAACGTTACTACTTATGAATGCTTCGTTTGCCAATTGCAGCTCTGCTTAGCAGATCGATTTCACTAGAATGTGCCGCTTTGCCGCTTCGTCTGCCCATCGCAGCTCAGCTAGCTGATCAGTTTCGCCAGAAATTGCTAGCTTTTTAGCGTCGCGACGACGCGTCGTTTGTTCAGCGTGGTTCTGCTATCAGATCGATTTCGCCCGAAATACAATACTAAGTATTGTGGTTTTGTAGCGTTTTGGCAATTCCGCCGAATTATGAAATTGAAAGCAGAATGAGCGACAAACAATGTGTATTTCGTAAAAGAGATCTTGTAGCTTTGCAGCATATAAACATTTCCATTGAATTATAAGATTTACATGTACACATGTGTATATGCATCCATGTACATATATACATATATACATATTCCTTTTTTTTTTTTTTTTTTTTTTTTTTTGGCGATTTTCAACGTATGTTTTCCGCCTACACTTTCACTAAAATAATTTTAATTTCACCTTTGATTGACCTTTAGTTATCAGCAATTGATTCTGTAGGCCAATCTTCATGTGTGTAACAAGTACATGTATGTAAATACTGTAATTTGTGATTGGTTTTGCCATGTAAACGATTA
Organism: Drosophila insularis; assembly: GCA_018903935.1. Lineage (NCBI taxonomy): Eukaryota > Metazoa > Arthropoda > Insecta > Diptera > Drosophilidae > Drosophila > Drosophila insularis. The sequence goes on along the minus strand of JAEIFP010001172.1, from coordinate 14,003 downwards.
TCAACAATTGATTCCGTTCCAATTACCAATGCTTTTAAGACATAGTTCTCAATGTGAACATTAAGTAGGTCTATCCTACCAGCTGCGCCAATTACCACCGGGAGCTAGATGGTTTGAATGAGGGTGTGTGAGATGTGTGTGTATTTGGTTTTTCCCCGAGTAACTCAAACGTCTGTTCGATTCAGATGTTAAAACAGAAGTGTCTTTTTATGTATGTATGTTTTTATGTATGTATGTTTTATGTATGTATGTTTTATGTATGTATGTTTTATGTATGTATGTTTTATGTATCATATGTATGTATGTTTTATGTATGTATGTTTTGCGTATGTATGTTTTGTGTATGTATGATCATCATATATAAATTATCAATCGTTCTGGGAACAGAAAAGAGTCGATGCCACGTCTCCAATTTAGTGACCAGGGTGTTGGGTTGGTAACTCATGCGCAGAGTTTTCTTCTTTCAAAATTTTGCTATGCGCACATCCGCACCCGAAAATTAAATAAAACTAATTTTCTTGATAACTAACAGAACTAAAGCCACCAAATTTGGAACGTTCTATAGTATGCGTGAAAATGATTAATATTTAAAATTTTTGACACGCCTATAATCTAAAAAAATTTCTACCAACCAAATAAGTATCACCAAGCGGTGTAAGAGCGAAGGAGGAGCACAAGTTGGTCTAAAATGGGATCATCGTCCCAATCGTTTCATTCATTTATCCCGATTTCTTTTTACTTTTGATCTGAAAAATTCGTTCTTTTAAAATATTTATGAAATTGTGGAACATGGAAAAATTCAGTTTTTCTTAAAGATTCAATGGAATTTTAATCATTAATAGAAGGCAGGACAGAATTTCCTTCCTTAAATTACAAAATATATAGAGAATAGGCGAATTTAAATTTTTCATAAAATAAACCTTCTTAAGGACAATCAGTAAATACGAGAAACTTGATGGATGTTTCATCAAAAAGTAAAGTAAAAACGGTTGAGTAATGATTTTAGCCACCTTTGACAAAACAGACGATTGATGGAAGTCCCATAACTTTGTAAACCGTTGCAATTAAAATTTTTAAAGTTAATAATTTTATATCCCCAATGTAATTTTTAACAAGTTTTCGCAAAAAAAAAAAAAATAATTTGTATTTTATATTTTCAGAAAAGAAACTGAACGTCACCGTGCTAAAATTTTGGAGATCAATTCGTTCATCGAAATGATGACTGAAGCAATGGCATCTCTTCCACATGATGTTCGAGAGGAACTTTTAGTAGAAGAGTATGCATGAATTCAATACTGTCTTATTGCATTAACGTGAGCTTAGAGAAAACATACTTCGACTATTAACACAATTTGAGGGTGCAATTACAGTTACATAAAGTAAGAAAATTAAAATGCGCAGAATCCTTAAATCTCTAATAATAAATGTACTCTGGATTAATAAATATACATTTTTTCTTTTAATGACAGATTAAAAAACATGTTGAATTCTGTTGAATTGATGACGCTAATATTCAATTAAAGTTTTCTTTTGCTTAAGTTTAATTTTATATGTTGATTATTTATTTATTCTTTGATTATTTTCTGTTTTCACAGCAAAAGCGGAAGTTAAAAAGCAAGTGTGACCAGTCTTTAAAAAGATGACAGTATTGTGTAATGACTGATAGTATTGCGTAATGTTGTTATTTGATAACAGAAGAGGGGTATTCCAACAAGCTCCCCTCAAAAATAACATTAGCAATTAAAATATTTAAGAAAAAGATTAATATTCAATTGTTAGCTTATACTAATGTGGTCGCTGTGCACTCTGGGAATGTTAAATTATCTAGCATTTGCTCGGGGTTGCGAGGAAAAACGCAGAAAAACCTCGATCAGATCACTTTAAAAATAAAATAAATTTGACAATTCATATTTCGGTTCAGATCAAAAAAACTTAAAATTAACAATTAAATTAGTTCATAAAATATGTATTAGTTTTTTTTTCAAATCTTTCTCCTTGTACGGCTTCAGTACACGGCTATCACTCTTCCTGTAGTACTCCCAATCTTTCTATCTTTTCTCTTAAGACATGATATTTTATATCAATATGCTTTGCTTTTTCGCAATTCTTATACAACCTTGGTTGTCTTCATAAATTTTAATGGGGTTTTCAAGTTTTATATTTACACTATTTAGAAGAGACTTTATCCAAAAGGCTTCTCTAACAGCTTCAAATAGAGCCATATATTCAGCTTCAGTTGATGAAGATGCTACTGAGTTTTGTCTTTTTGTATTCTTTTTAAAAATAAGTCTCATATTAATAGTTTGCTTTAAATATCTAATAACCATTTTTTAAAAATTGCCATAACTCAGCATTGTTCTTGCTACTATATCTACTCAGGATATTTATGGCAGTAGCCAGATCTGGACGTGTACATAGCATTATGTACATTAAACAGCCAATAAGATAACGACAAGGAACGTTGCAATCCTCATCTTAGTTAAGAAGCTCATTAATAAACTTAATGTTTATTCATTAGGGGAGTACTGACAGAATTGCAACTATCCATGTTAAATTTATTTAATCGTTTTACTTTGTCTTTCAATTTAGGAATGAAATACGATTTTTTGACCAATAACAGTGTTTTCTTTGCTGAGAAATGTTCTTGTTTATGGGCCGCTCGGGTGCGACGATTAGCTGCTTATTGGCATCTTTGATTTAAAATATAGAAATCTTAGTACTCGCCCCTTTGGCCTAAACTTCTTACAGCTTTTGTCCAATCATCAACCAATTCAGCTTCTTTTAGACGATGAATAACACTATCTGTAATTGAATAACAGGCGAACTCGACTCAAAACATCTACATGCCTCATCCTTGATCCTGACCGGTGTTCTAGAATGTAACTAAAATCCTGCAAAAACATGGCCCATCGGGCTACTCGTAACCATATTTCGACGCGTCAGCATGGACCTCTGTTTGCTATCTCGGATTATATAATTTCAATAGAGACTCACTTGTTAATGCTGACTTCAATTGTTGTCATCATACTACAGGAAGTTACTATCCTTTCTTAACGTATCGGAAAGTGGCTTCGCCATGAAAGCGTATCCCTCAATGAATTTTCGAAAATACGATATCAAACCAAGAAACCTTTGCACTGCTTTCTTATCACGGTGTCTTGGGAAATTGTGTACCGCTGACATTTTCTTCTCACCCGGTTCTATCATCCATCCCTCCACTAATCACGTATCCTAGAAAATTGACTTGATTTTGAAGAATCTGACACTTTTTCCAGTTTAGCTGTAATCCGTTCTTCTCAGCAACTTCCAAGACTAATTTAATTCTTGTTATTCCCTCTTCCATGTGATTACTTGGAATGATTATGTCACCCATATACACGATCGCTACACCTTTCTGACTCAACTCTTGCATTGCTGACATCATGCGAACTTGCTTCTACTGGTACATGGAAATATCCATTTTTTATGTCCAGTGTAGTAAAAACTTTTCCTCCTTGCAATTGGTCAATAACACTGTCCATAAATACTGTCGGAAAATTATCGCGAATTATCTTTTCATTCAATTTTCTATAATCGCAGCACAACCTTTTAGCTCCGTTTAACTTTGCTACCAATACTATGGGTAATGCATACACCGATGTACTATCTCGAATAATTCCTCTGTTACCTTGTTACTTTCATGTCAACACTGTTTAGAATCGTTCTTCCTAAAATAGAGCCCAACCCAATGTCCATGAAATTCAACTACAATCTGAATTTTGTCAGTGACCACTATTATAGAGAAACTACCAAGCGTTAAAATTTTCGCATCTCCTATTCCTACCAAACACTTTCCAGGACCTGTTAATTGTTTAGCTCCTAGCTTCCAAAAAACACTTCGTCGTATTAAGCACATATCTGCTCCTGTATTTATGAGCCCTTAAAATTCAATGTTCCTTTGGCTAACTTTCTTTAGTTCTAACCCCAACGGAGTAAACGGATTCGAACTAACTTCAACCTCATCACATTGAACAACATTTGCTTACTTCTCTTGTTTAATAGGTGTTTCGATACTACTGGCTGACCGCACTTGAAACACTTTCTATCAAATTTAGGACAGTCTTTTCTCAAAAGAGTCGCATCTCGACAACCAAAACATTTCCTCTCTCGCGCCTGTACTGCTTGTCCTTCAACTGAACCATATTCCTTATTTTCAAATCTGTTTGTAGCCTTATATGAATCGCGTCCCTTCTTATAAACTTCGATTTGAAGCTTTGACTCTGAAATCGTGCGTGCCTGTAATACCTTTATCGAAGTACTGATGGCACTGATTTAACTTTTTATGCACTGCAGCTGAAGATATTTTTACACTAAACTCAGAACAAAGAGCTGTTTTCAAAGAACTCCAGTTTTTAAAATTCCTCTGTCTCCTTATGAAAGATTTTGCCGCCCCAGACAATAACTGTTTTCCCTAAAAAAAAAAAAACTGTAATTCATTCCACTGTACTGTGGCTGCACACTCTTCTAGATCTACAATCCATTGACCAATGTTAGGAATATCACGTTTAGAGCCAGAATCTCTGCCAGATCCATCTCAATTTTTACTGCAGCTATCTCGCTTCCTCTCAGTTGAACGATGGTTCACACTTACTGTCTCCTTCCTTCTTAGAATTTCACAAGTTTTGAAGAATTTGTAAAATTCAAAGCCAATCTTAAATGTTTCACTTTGAATCTGCCGAGTTTTTATTTTCCGAGTTTTTTATTGGCAATGATGTTAGTTTGACAATTGAATATTATGGCTTTTACAGATGAAAAAAGGAATTTACTGCAGGTCTGGTCCGAAACGTGTGGTCGCTGCCGTTCCAAATGTAAAAAAGGTGAAGTGTGACCATCTTCTCTCATTTAAAGCTCCCATAGCACTACAAACTGACCCTAGAAACGATGACCGCTTCTGGTTCTTGTTGAAATATGCACATTACATTTTATCGATTAATATTATTATTATCCATCTCTATTATTATCCACCTCAAACCATTCCATGCTTTTTTCCTATGTTCTTACTCTTAATAAAACGTTTATCGTGTACACAATATTTTGTCTTGTGTTCTCTTTTTACAATTTTCACTGTGCAGACATTCTTATTCCCAACATCGGTTATGGGTTCAGTCTAACAGAATACCAAATAAAAATTGTAAAAGATGAATCAAAGTTGCCAAATCGAAAAGCTCAATGAGCATAATTATAATGTGTGGAGTATACAAATGCGAAGTATACTAATCCATCAAGAACTCTGGAAATTCGTGAGTGGAATAGAAGTCGCTGATTCAGCAAAATTGGTAGTGTCTGATGAAAAAGCGATAGCTTGTCTTATACTTCTCAACTGAACTACTGTAGTATATTCATACAAATAATCGTTTAATACAAAGAGCTCAACTTGTAACACTTTGTTGGAAGTATAAAGGCGTTACATGAGCTAAAGCCAGGCCAGCGTGTGAACGCTGACCAAGTACTTTGATGCAAGCGCTCCAACCAACCAACATATGTATGTATGTAAAGACGAGATGGGCACACTGATCTGAGATTGCCCCTATTTTGAAGAGGCGTGTAGCAGCGGAGAGTGAGAGGCATCTAAGAGAGAGAGTCGAAGGGCAGTCGTCGTCGAGAACGGGCAAGAGATAATCGGGTTACGAGAGCGTTCGGCAGTTATGAAATCAATTATTATTCTCAAAGAAATATACATATGTACTACACCTCAATTTAAACATTTCAGTTAATATTATATACAATAAACTATTACAAATATAATGTTAACCTCACATTTGGGGGCTCGCCGGTTTTGTGTGTGTTAGTGCATGTGTAATGTAGAGAAAGTGATTAGAAAAATGTAAATGTGGTTGTGCTGGAATTTAAAAAAAAAAAAAAAAAAATAAAGTTGTAAAGTTGCGGTTGATTTTGTAAAAGTTGGTACAAAACATCCAAAAAAAAGTTGTACAGTTGTGAAAATTCCAGTGCGCGGTAGCTTTTCTAAGAAATCGTTCTCGAACAATCGATCAGTCGGCGCCACGAAGTCGCGAAAAACCGAAATGTCGCCACCATTGCGCACACCAGCGAAGTCGAAAAACGAAAAGAAGAACGGAAAGAAGATTGTTGAAAAGAAGACCTTGAACGAAACGTTTGGTTCAGTGGAAGATGAAGAGTCGATAAGAAACAATATGGAAGTGAAAGAAGTTAGTGACGTAGAAAAAAGTGATCCCAGAGATCTAGATATAAAAATGCAACAGTTAATACAAATGTTTTCTCTTAAAATCGAAGCAGATGAGAGAAAGTATGCAGAAGTCAAAATAAACCCTGAGCATTTCGAAAAAGTTGTATGTGTGTTTGACGGTTACAATGTACCGGTAGAGAAATGGTTTGAGAACTTTGAACAGAATGCCGAAGCTTACGAGCTCACAGACAAGCAGATGTATGTGCAAGCGAGAAATAAAATGAGTGGTGCGGCACAGTTATATCTCGAGTCAGAAACAGTGAGTGATTTTCAGAGTTTGAGACAAATGTTGTGTTGTGAGTTCGAGTCAAATTTGAGTAGCGCTGACCTACATCAACAGCTACGCGATCGTAAAATGCACAGTGGTGAATCGTTTCACGAATATATGCTAAATATGAGAAAAATTGCCAGTGCTGGAAAAATCGAAGACGCGGCGGTTATACGGTACATAGTTGATGGGCTTAATATTAAAAGCGAGTTCAAGTTCTCAATGTACAATTGTAAATCGCTAAAAGAAATTAAAAGAGCAATATGGTGTATTCGAGCATGTAAAAAAATTTGATAATATTGAGAAAAAACAATCGAAAAATCACGTCTATTGCAAAAAGTGGAAAACATTAAAAAGAAAGAATATTGTTTTAATTGCGGTTCCAATGAGCACAAGCGTAAAGACTGTAACAGTGCGGATAGAAAATGTTTTAGTTGTAATGAAAGTGGACATATTTCAACTAATTGCCCCAGAAAGTTATCAGCTGTTCGTAAAATAAATATACAAAAACGGGTCAAGTCGGTGTCGTTGAATGGCGTAAATGTTGACGGTTTGATCGATACGGGCTCAGATGTCACTATTGTAAAGAACTCTTTCTAAAATACTTGGGTAAGATTGATTTAAAAGAAAGTTGCTTAATGCTCTGCGGCCTAGGCAAAAGCCAAACAAAAGCGAAAAGCTTTTTCGAGACAGAAGTCATCGTGGATAACCTAAAGACGAAGCAAAAATTCTTGGTAGTGGAGAGCAACACTATGGACTGTGACGTTATTTTGGGATACGACTTTGTGGAGAAGTTTAGAGTATCGATCGATGAGCGTGGATATACATTTATGAGCCTGGTTGAAGACACCAAATCGCAAGAAGAATATGCTGACAATTGGTACAATGTTTTTGACATCTCATGTAGTTATTCGGCCCCACCGCAATATCAAAAGCAAGTCGAAGCGTTGATACAGGATAGCTTTCAGCTGAATGATGCAGAGAAGGTAAAATGTCCTATTGAATTAAAAATTGTACCAGATGGCGCAATAATCCCATTTAGGCAGTCACCCAGTCGGTTGTCGGCACCAGAAGCGGAAGCTGTTAAAAATCAAGTTGATGAGTGGGAAGAAAACGGAATAGTACGCAAATCCACTTCGAATGTTGCTAGTTGTAAAGAAGAAAGACAATACTTTGCGGGTTTGTGTAGACTACAGGAAGCTAAATAGCATGGTCTTGGAAGACTGCTTTCCAGTTCCTTTAATGGATGAAGTGCTAGAGAAATTGCAGACAGCAAGCTTCTATACGATTATGGATTTGGAAAACGGATTCTTCCATGTGCCCATAGAGGAATCTAGCAAATCATATACAGCGTTTACTACTAGAGAAGGATTCTACGAGTTTAATAGAGCGCCATTTGGATTTCGTAATTCTCCTGCTTCATTCATTCGTTTCGTTAACCACATATTTCAGGATCTGATTAACAAGAATATAATGCAATTATATATGGATGACATTATAGTATATGCTAAGTCGGCAAACGAGTGTCTAAACAAAACCAAATTGGTATTAGAAACTGCAGCAAAGTATGATTTGAAAATAAAATGGGGAAAATGTAGTTTTTTGCAAAAACGCATAACCTTTCTAGGTCACGAAATTGAGGATGGAAAGATTTGGCCCGGTAAAGATAAGACGATGGCGATCAGTCGTTTCGGAATTCCCACAAACGTCAAATCGATTCAGGCATTTCTTGGTTTAACCGGATTCTTTAGAAAGTTTATTCCTCAGTATGCGCAGATAGCACGACCCCTTACCAAGTTGCTGAAAAAGATGTCAAGTTTATTATGGGTCCAAGCGAGGTTCAGGCGTTGCAGCAATTGAAGACGGCGATAATAAGTGAACCAGTGTTACACCTCTATTCTCGCGAGGCACCAACCGAGTTGCACACGGATGCTTCAAAAGACGGATTTGGAGCAGTACTACTTCAGCTATTTGACAACAATTTACATCCGATTTATTTTTGGAGTAAGAAAGCATCTGAAGCAGATTCGAAGAGGCATAGCTACATTCTTGAAGTCAAGGCAGCATATATGGCGTTAAAAAAATTTCGACATTATTTGCTAGGGATCCCGGTGAAATTGGTGACAGACTGCATTGCATTTAAGCAAACTACGTCAAAGCTGGACATCCCAAGGGAGGTTGCGCAATGGATATTGTATCTACAAGATTTCAATTTGAACGTGGAGCACCGATCAGCAGTTAAGATGCAGCACGTGGACTGTTTAAGCCGTTTCCCGCAGTCGTGCTTAGTAGTAAAAGATGAAATAACAGCGCGTTTAAAGAAGGCACAGCAGACAGATGACCATATTATCGCGATTATAGAGGTACTAAAGCGGCAACCATATAAAGGCTTCAACGTGAAAGGTGGTTTGCTATTCAAAGAAGTTGAAGGTAATGAGTTATTGGTTGTACCAAAGCTAATGGAACGCGAGATAATACAACGATCGCACGAGGTTGGACATTTTTCGACGCGCAAGACAATGCACGCTATCCACCAACAGTACTGGATACCGCATTTGGAAAGTAAAGTATCAAGATTGATTGCAAACTGCATAAAATGTATAGTTCATAAACAGCTGGGTAAAAAAGAAGGATATTTGCATTGTATAACCAAAGGAGACACACCGCTACATACTTTACATTTGGATCATTTAGGACCTATGGACAACACCTCCAAGCAGTACAAATTCATTTTGGCAATGGTAGATGGTTTTTCGAAATTTGTATGGTTGTTTCCAACGAAGTCCACAGGTCAGGAAGAAGTAATTAAAAGACTCAACGAATGGACAGACATTTTTGGATTTCCCGAGAGGATCATAAGTGACAGAGGGGTGGCCTTCACATCAAACGCTTTTAAAGAATTCCTTCGATCAAACGATGTAGAGCATGTACTGTCAACCACAGGAGTAGCAAGGGGCAATGGCCAAATCGAACGAGTTAACCGTTGTATCCTGTCTATTATCGGAAAAATATCAGCAGATGAACCCACGAAATGGTATAAAGGGGTTTCTCAAGTACAGAAGGCTATTAATACAACGATGCATTCATCAACGAAAATGTCACCTTTTGAAGTCCTGTTTGGAACGAGAATGCGTAACCGTATAGATGACCGTTTGCTGGATATATTACAGGAGGAACAAGTAGATCAGTTCAACGACGAGCGTCAAAAGCTACGACAAGAGGCTAAGATTAATATAGAGAAGGCGCAAGCGACTTACAAGAGGAACTACGATAAGAACAGGAAAGGCGAAGCTATCTACCAAGTTGGCGATATGGTAGCTATAAAGAGAACGCAGTTTGTAGCGGGCCGTAAATTGGCAAGTCAGTTTTTGGGACCCTATGAAGTGATCAAAGCAAAGCGCAACGGCCGGTACGATGTAAAGAAAGCGACCAATGGTGAAGGGCCAATGATGACAACTACGAGCGTGGACTATATGAGACTTTGGCGATATGTGGCTGAGAACGACGAGTTGCTGTCTTCTGAGTCAGAAGACGATTATCAGGAGGGCCGAGTGTAAAGACGAGATGGGCACACTGATCTGAGATTGCCCCTATTTTGAAGAGGCGTGTAGCAGCGGAGAGTGAGAGGCATCTAAGAGAGAGAGTCGAAGGGCAGTCGTCGTCGAGAACGGGCAAGAGATAATCGGGTTACGAGAGCGTTCGGCAGTTATGAAATCAATTATTATTCTCAAAGAAATATACATATGTACTACACCTCAATTTAAACATTTCAGTTAATATTATATACAATAAACTATTACAAATATAATGTTAACCTCACATGTATGTACCGACACTCTCCCTCTCTTTTGTAATATATATGCAAACTTAACCTAAGCAAAAGAATAATTTGGAATAAAGAATCAATTCAGAAAATACGATTGACACTGACGTGCCCACATTTAATATTTTCTACCTAATGGAACCCGGTCCTTTTGTTTCCTTCCATATGGCGACCGTGACAGGACCCTACAATTTATAAACAGTGTAACCCAAACAAAGGGTAGCACAAAGGACAACAAAGTTCTCGAAAATTGCGGATTCCAAATTGAAACAGCAGTAGCAAGACCAACACTACACCACAAGAAACAGCATACTTAACGAAGTCACCGGTTAAACAACCAAACAAATTATGATATAAAACAAAAAAAAGGAAACTTTTCAAGACGATAATACAACAATAGCAACATCAAAAAAAAAAAATCTTATAAGTATAACCAGTTAGTGTAGAATATGAATGAAATAGAATTGCAAAGACTGCAAAAATATTTACCTTTCCTTGATTTCCTGATACACTCAGGTGATGTAAATTACAAATACAAGGAAATAAGATATTGGATAGCCAACAACTACAAATTTAAAAAAAATATTGGAGATCTTATGGGAAAATCCATAAAGGTAGCTTATAGTAGATTGTTAGTTAGGACTCCTTTAAGAAAAGACGTGCCTGGATGGGTCCACGAACTTTTCAAGGACTCGATAGAAATAGCAGAATCAAGTTTAGAAACAATAGACCTAACAGATTCAGATGTAGAAAAAATAGATATATTATGAGTAATGATATACATATATCATGAGTGCATGATCAAAAGTTAAATTTTACTTAATAAATAATCTTTAAGCAAGGAATGGGAAGAAATTTTTTTTATCCATATCCAAACTGTAAAGAAAAGATATATAGGTGGAGCCAATGACCTTGACAAAGTAGATATTTTCCCATTATGACAGAGTGGGAACATATTCTGAATGAAGCTCGTGAAATTAGACAAGAAATCCATAAATCAATCAAGTGATTCTCCCAGGATAGAAATACATCAGAGGGCACTATTGAAAAGCACAGAAAAATCATAGAAACCGATTTAGAAAAAGTAAAAAGTACAACAGCCTTTCCAAATACAATCAAACAGCAGCTCTAGCCTTCTACAATGATTGCAAAGAAAAAGCAACATTAGCACAGAAACGACATCAGATAACATTCAAAGAAGTTTCTGAATTAAACTGCAGTATAATCATACTAAGTACAGAAGGAAAAATGACGCAAACAGTGGTAGAATTCATAAACACAGCCACAAGGCTTCTACCATACTTTGATGGTGACATCAAAAATATACCGGGTTTCCATGGAGCGCTTCGCGTACTTAACACCATAAAAGAAACGCACGAAGCAATAGTACAAAAACTGTCAACAATCTTCAAGGGTCAATCAGTAGATCTTTTAACAGCAAAAATTAAAAATCTGTAGAGAAACCTCAATAACTGTGTTTCATACACAAAAGAGATTACTGAATTGACCGTCGATCTTAAAGGCGCATATATTTCGGATGGTCTTCCAAATGAACAAGCCATAAAATACACCACCAAAGTGGCAATAAATGCTTTGGTAAGCCATACCAAAAGTCAAGGAGTCCAGATATTAATGGAATCAGGAAACTTTAATTCAGCTAAAGAAGCCATCGCTAGATTCACCACTCTTTGATTAGAGTCGAGCTCCACAGAAAATTTCCAAAATAATACCATTTTTTATGCCCAGCATAATGACCGCGGTAGACGCCGCTATAACAGCATTGGCAACTGGAGAAACAACTCGAATTGGAACAATAACGATACTCACAGAGCCCAACGAGGCAGAAATTATTCACGCCACCGAAGAGGCGGCCGTGGAAGTGGATATAACAATAACAGACAGAACCCAAATAACCAACAGAATGGTTATAACAACACCAATGTCCGAGTAGCACAAGACACTACGTCGGGAAACTCCCAGACACCTCCAGATACTCAGCGCTAAATAAAAAAATATATACGGTTATAATACGGTTATTCAAAAATGTTTCAACAAATAAAAATTTAACATTTCTGATTGATACAGGTGCAGATATTTCAATTATAAAAGAAAATACTGATGTCTTTCACGGCATCCATACAAATAAAATTATAGATATTCGAGGCATAGGAGAAGGGATAATAAAATCCAAAGGACTAGCCTCAATTGAGCTACAAACAGACAAATACATTATTCCATATAAATTTCATATACTTCATGAAGATTTCTCAACCAATCAGGAAATTAAACCGGATGTTTATGTCGCAAACACGATTGCAACAGCCCAAAATGCTTTTGTCCGATTCTTAAATACCACGGATACATGCCAAATATTAGGCATTAATAACATAAAATGTGAATCACTTTCGAACTACGTTGTAGTCCAAAACCTAAAAGACAATAGAAAAGAGTCTGTAAAAATTTTCCAATTCTGTTTAAAAAGCAACTTGAAGATGAATTAAAGCACAGATAAAGGAATCTTACCAGATGACAAAAAATTTGACGTCATCAATAATTATCCCGTCCCTACAGACGCAGACAGCGCTATTGCATTTTGTTATTACTATAGACATAACGAGATTATGTAAAAAGAATGTCCCATTTGAATGGACAACAGGGTGTGAAAAAGCATTCCAATATCTAAATATCAAAGAAGCATTATATACCCTTGCAGTCCATGGCATAATATTTTTACAAGTTCCAAACTCTTCTTCCGTAACTCAATTCATTAATGCACAGAACCTTTCAAATATCATTTCAATTTCTTCACCTTCTTTTTCATCCCCTTTTACACGCATTCCGCGATTCGCACGCATACACATATAGTTTATGTAGCGTTGCGTCTGTATGTGTGCATGCGTGTGCTCTGATGATTCGAGCGATGACGTAGTAGGCAGCAGGCAGCGATTTATATCGACTGTAACTTGTGTTCTATTTGTCCGATCAGATTCAAATTTTGGGATCTGAGATTTTATATATAATACTATCATATTGGTAAATTTCATGGGGATACTCCAATTTTCGCAAAAATGTTTCCTCTAGAGCTAAATGACGAAGTACGAAAAGTAGTGACCTTGCCGGTGACCCTCTATATTGTCTACATACCATGAAGATCCAATTCAAGGAGGTCATACAGGCATAAATAAAACAATTGCAAAAATAAATATCAAAGAAGCTAACATCGGCTGTGCCGAAGTTTATATACCCTTGCAGTCCATGGCCATAATATTTTTACACGTTCCAAACTCTTTTTCTGTATCTCAATTCATTAATGCAGAGAACGTTTCAAATATCATTTCAATTTCTTCTTCTTCTTCCCCATCCCCTTTTACACGCATGCCACGACTCGCACGCATACACATATAGTTTATGTAGCGTTGCGTCTGTATGTGTGCATGGGTGTGCTCTGTTGATTTGATGATGACGTAGTAGGCAGCTAGCCGAACCGATTTATATCGGCTGTAACTTGTGTTCTATGTATCCGATCAGATTCAAATTTTGGGATCTGAGATTTTATATATAATACTATCATATTGGTAAATTTCATGGCGATACTCCAATTCGCAGAAGAAGCAGATCAAGATTCATCTCAAGAAGAAGAATTCGATATGGATGAGACAATTTTTAAC